>OU383781.1:20860330-21315330 GCA_910950805.1 Acrocephalus scirpaceus scirpaceus
TATTTGAGATTCTTGCTTTGGTTATTTGCTTTGTGTGAGCTTTTAAATCAGACACAATTAACACAAAAAACAGCAAGATCTTGTAGTTGTCAGGGAAAACGCTTCAGTTTTCCCTTTTCATCTGCAACATTGATACATGAAAAAATCTCCCTCCCTCCACTGCTTGTTTTCTCTTAAAAAACCACCAGCAGGCTTCAAATAGCCCTGGGAGCTGCCCAGGGAGCTCCCCTTGCCCGGTCCCCCCATCCTGCACTCACACCTTGGTGGGGACATGGCCAGGTTTACACTCCCCTAATTGCATATGTGTGAGTGGTTTACGATTTGGATTTTCATGCAGAGCAGCCTGTTCCAGCTCCTCATAACAAAGACAATTATGCTAAGTTTATTGGATTTGCATTCAGGGCTGATTTGTCAGAATTGTATATGGTTCTGGGAGATGGAAGGGGAGGAAGAGAGGGGGCATTTGCTTTTCATGAGGACAGGAAAAAAAAGCCTGTTTCATAGCCCCTTCTCAGTGCACAGATTCCTTCCTTCCTCCTTCCTTCCTTCCTTCCTTCCTTCCTTCCTTCCTTCTTCCTTCCTTCCTCTTCCTTCCTTCCTTCCTTCCTTCCTTCCTTCCTTCTTCCTTCCTTCCTTCCTTCCTTCCTTCCTTCCTTCCTTCCTTCCTTCCTTCCTTCCTTCCTTCCTCCCCCCTCCCTTCCTCTCTCCTTCCCTCCCTCCTCCCTCCCCCTCCCAGACTCTGTCCCCACTGCCTGGTGAAGGACAGGTGTGACCAAGGCCAGGCCATCCCTTAGTGCACACTTACAAAGAAATCCCATGGAGCAGTGAGGGATTTTGGGCTCCTCTGGGATTTTGTGCCCCACTGCTGCACTGGAATTCCCATGCCAGAGCTTCCAGCCCTGTACCAGGCACTGCAAAGCCATGGCCCCCCTTCTTCTGGAGCAGACAGCCATGGTCCTGGAGAACATGCTGGGCTGGCTCCTGTCCTCTTGGAAAGGGCTTGAAGGTGTCTTTGTGCCCCCTGCCAGTGCTGAAGCCAGGCAAAATGTCACCTGGCAGGGAGATCATGGAATCAGGGAATGGTTTGGGTTGGAAGGGGCTTTAATGCCCATCCAATCCCACCCCTGCCATGGCAGGGACACCTTCCATTATCCCAGGCTGCTCCAATGCCCATCCAGCCTTGGCTACCTCTCACAATATCCCATATGCTGCCCCCATGGAAAACTGCAGTGCTCTGACAAATGTAGGTACCTCCTAATTGGTTTCCTGAGTTTCCCACAAATCCCACTTTGCTTCATTTTAATTTTTCCCATTCTCAAGGCTCCCATTCCCTGTTTGCACATCCCTTGCTGTGCATTTCCCGATGCCATCCCAGCGGTCTCCATGGCAACCTGGCCCCTCACAAGGCACGGCACTCCCGAGGTCACGGCAGCAAAGTGGGAATGGCTGCCCATGGAACAAGGACAGAGCTGGAGCCATTCCCTTTATTAAAAAGCTACAAATGGCCACAAATTTTTATGGCCATGTGTCTCCTCTGCCTCCCCAGGCTCATGAAGATGGGATTAAAATGCTGAGCTCCATCTTGGCACGAGGCAATGTGGACAGTTTGGATCCCACACCTGTCTGAGGACTCCCAAAGGGATGTGAAGGTGGATGCATGGCGTGTGGGGGACAGGAATGCAGGTCCTTTCTTGGGATCTCTGCTTTATGGTGCCAGAATGGTTTGGGTTGGAAGGACCTCAAAACCCATCTTGTTCCACCTCCTGCCATGGGCAGGGACACCTTCCACTATCCCAGCTTGTCCAAGCCCCATCCAACCTGGCCTTGAGCACTTCCAGGGATGAAAATCTCTGTGAAAAAACTCTGTGCAGACTTTCCAAAGGCATGTGTGTGCTCTGTTTTGGCAGAAACTTGGGGAATGGGGGTTTGCTTCCCTTTTTTATTCTAGCATTTTGTGCACATCAAACACAGAAGAGGGTTTGGAACAAATATGCCACTGGGTTTGCTTTCCTTTTTTCCCTGCTCCTTAGGAAGATAGATATCTTTCACCTGCACCTGGTCCAGATGTTGTGTGCCTGACTAAGAAGGACTCGTTTAATTCCTTCTTCTGGGCTCCCTGCTTAAAACCACCCTGTTAATATATTCTGCCTCTTCCAGCTTTTCAATGTCTACTCATAATTGCAAACTGTTGATATTTTTTACCCTGCCTCATGTATTTTATTCCAATTGCAAGCCAGTGGTGGAGGGTGGCTTTTTTCATGCCTCTTAGGGGAAAACTCATGCCTACAAAAAATACAGAACCTTGCTAGAAGAGAAACAATCCACAAAGCCAAATAATGCACCCCAGAACCTGGAAAAGTTTCTCTTCCATGGTCCCTACACATTTCTGGCATCCTGAAGGATTCCAAGGGCCCAGTTTTTCCAGCAGGGCAATGGGATGGATGTCCCACACCCAGCCAAGGCTCCTCAGCAGTGTACCCATGTCCTGTCCCACTGCTTCTCCCTGATGGCTGCTATCAAACCCAGACACCCTCCCTGGTGCTCCAAATTCTCTGGAGCAGTTGGGATTTGCAGCCTGTGCTTGGGAAATGTGACAGAACAGCAACAAGGCAGGTGTTGCCTTCAGCAGGACCTGCCCAGGAGGGCTGGAAAGAGGAGAGAGAGGGAGCTCCCACAATGAGCCCCACACTGGGTGTGATAATCATTCCTAAACCCAGGCACACAACAACCATCCCTAGCCCTGCCCAGTTAGGCTGTGGTAACTAATCCTGCCTCTTCCTCATCCCTCCACAGGAGCTGCTCCTCACAGGGCCTGGTTTGGCTCAGCCCCAGGCTCATTTTGCACTCCTTGCACCGTGGGGAGCATGAAGACACCACTGAAACCCAGAGCGACTCTAATCCTGAGAGACTTCCTCTGGAAGATTTCCACCCCTGTGCAGGTAGGAAATTTTAGGTGTTTCCCTGATTGCTGAAGGCAGGCAGCAAAACTCCACAATTCAGATGCCAAACTGGTACAAAATGAACTTAAAAAATGTGATTTTAAAAAAACCCCAGCAAACCAGTCTGGGCTCCTCCTGTTTGTTTTTTGGTGCCAGAGCATCCAGACTGACTGTGGAAAAGACTCCAGAACCACATGCAGCCAAACCATTCCTAAATATAGAGAATCATGGAATTGCTTAAGTTGGAAAAGCCCTCAAGTCCCACGGTTCCCTGTCTCCAGTGACCTGTGTCCCCAGGTGCCACATCCACACAGCTTTTAAATCTCTCCAGGCATGGGGACCCCACCACCTCCCTGAGCAGCCTGTTCTAATTCCTGACCACCCTTCCCAGGAGGGAATTTTCCCTGATATCCGACGTAAACCTCCCCTGACACAGCTTGAGGATATTTCTTCTCATCCTGTCCCTGTTCCCTGGAGCAGAGTCTGACCCCCTCCGGGCTGTTCCCTCCTCTCAGGGAGTTGTGGAGAGCCAGAAGGTTTCCCCTGAGCCTCCTTTTCTCCATGAAACCTTGAGTTTCATGGATGGGTGTGCAATGATCACATTTAGAGCACGCAGCTTGGGAGACCCCAAACAGAGCCAGAGAAAGAAGGGGAGCTGGTCAGATGATGGTACCAATATCCTTTGCCAGGGCAGCACAGGAATTTTAGGATATGAAACCAGTGTCCATAAATTTATTGCCATTCCACAGCCAAAACACTCAGCAGAGTGCACAGCTCTCTCTATAGAGTTCATGGAATCACAGAATCATAGGAAATATCCTGAGTTGGAAGGGACATGCAAGGATCGACTGCAGCTCCTGGCCTGGCACAGGACAGCCCCAAGAATCCCACCATGGGCCCTGGTTCCTGCTCCTGAAGCATTTCCCTCCCCAGCCAGAGCACTCATGAGAAGGAGGCCTTAGAAATGTGATTAAATAGCAGCCTGGGCAAGCGTTAAGCACAGGCTGTAAGAAGGGGTTAAGCCATCCAAGTGAGTGATGTGAATCATTAGCGGCAGTGGGTGGATCCTATAGCGGGAATAGGAGCCAGCCGGGGCTGTGCAGCCCACGGGCGGGTGTGGGGGCTGAATGGCGCGGATCTGCCCTCCTTTCCCAGAGGATCATCCCCGGGGTGAGCCCACGCCACCTCCCGCTGCTGCAAACGCCAGTCTGAGCCTGGGGAGAGCTCCCTGTGCTGCCACAGCTTGGTCAGATTTGGTTCTACCAACACCTGGAGATGATTCCCAGCAGCCCTGAGTGGAGCACTCTGATTTTTGGGAAAGGACAAAGTGATCCAATTGCTCCAAGAGGCACAGGAAAGCCTCAGTGGTAAAAAACACATTTTTTCTCTTTCAGCAAATATTCCTAGGACATGTGTGGAGTGGGGATGTGGGATTTTCTGGTCCATCATTCCATCCCCTGGTGAAAGCCAAGGGGCTGCCTCACACAATCCCTGCCCCAAGCCCTGCTCCCACTGCTGCTACTTGAAGCAGGTGGCACAAGCTCCAAGATGCCACCCAAAGAAAGGATCTGTGGGAAGGAGCCTGGGTAGAAAACTTCTGGGTACTCCAGAGACACCTTGGGCTCATCTTTAGGAGCTCTGCAGGTGCAGGAGGTGTGAGCAAAGGGAGTGAAAATTTTTTCTAGACATCTGTAAGATTGTACAGGCCCTTCTATCCCTTCTGGCCTGGGGCACTGCTCTTCTGCTCTGGCTCAGAGCAGCCGCAGTTCCCAGAGGCCAGCGCTGGAGCAGCTGAGCAAAACAGCTGCTGGAGAAGTTCTGGGTGCTCTGCCTCTGGCATCCTGCTGAGAATTCCTTCTGTGGAGCTCTTTCCAGCTGCTCACCTGCATCAATGCAGGGATCCAACAGTTTGGCTCCATGGTTTATTAAACTTCGCCTCTTCGTGACAAGGTGTGAACCTGTGCTCTACAATGATTTTCCAAAGCTTTTACATGCCAGGGAAATTACCAGCCATGGAGCCCTGAACAGCAGGGGGAAGAGCAGGCTTCACATTAGGGATGAGCATTTGGAGAGGAGCAGATGGAAGAGGCAGCAGCGTGTGAGGAGCTGTGCACTGCAGAGCCAGAGGAAGCCCGGGACAGGGAACTGTCTCCTGGATCACTGTGTGAGTGTAACTCAGCACCTGCTCACGTGCTGCCCCAGCCAGGTGGCCCCAGAGGCTTTTCCCAGTGAAGATGTGGCCCAAGGCATTGCTCCAACAGCAGCTGGTGGTTCATTTATTCATCTCTACTCTCCTCCTCCTTCCTGAGCCACGCTGCCCTGGTGCTGGCAGGGCACTGCTGAGGGCTGTGATCCACAGCCTTGGCTAACTCCTCACGGCTTCCAGGTGGGCGTTGGAGCTGTGGGACTGATCTGTGGGCGGCCACCAGCCAGATCAGTCACTGAGCTGTACCACACCTGCATGGAGGCACTGCAGCCACTGCTCTGAGCCCCTCTGTCACGTCCTGGGAGTCACAGCCAGCTCAGCACCCAGCCCCTCCACCCCCTGCAAGCACCTCCAAAGGGTGTCTGTGCCACAGCCACAGCCTAGCTGGGCTCTGGTGATGGATGGGAAGGGAGCAGAGGCAGGAGCAGCAGGAGACAAGGAGAAACAAGGCTTTTCAGAGCAAGCAGGGAGGCACACAGTGAACAAAACCTGTGTTGGAGGTGGAAAATGACTGATTCAGGGCTGATAATGGCACTGAAACACCTGCAACCTCCTCCTCCTCTAGAGCCCAGGAGCTGGCACTATTCAGGGAGAGGGCTCTGTGTTGGATGCAGCTGGCATAGGTGGGTGGAGAACATGCTCCCTCCACAGGTGTTCACAAGAAGGGATGGCAGAGCTGGCTGGAGCTGTCCCATGTCACCCCTGGGCTGTGGGGGCCAGGAGGGTCACTGGGAGTGGCTGACCATGTGTTTCCAAGCTGTGCTATGTGGAAGGATCATCCTGATTTCCCAGTACTCAGAGCTGAGCTCTCTGTTGGGAATCCAAGTCCCAAGATCAATCCGTCACTTGCCTAACTTGCTGCTCTCTTCATTTCTCTGGTCCAGGTCAAGCAGCAGCATGGAGATGTCACAGTTTTATCAGCAAAACCCAGAGCAGAGAGAGCACCTGTCCTTTGGTGGATGGAGCAGGAACTCTGCTGTGGGGAGGAGGAAGAGGAGGAGAAGGAGAGTGAGGAGGAAGAGGACCTCCTTGGGCTCTGAAACATGAAGGTGTGAAAACCAGGCACCGCATAAACATCAGGGGTTTGTTGTGTACTTTCTGTTTCACAATAAGGCCTACTCAGGCTGGGTCAGCACAATCCAAGGGATGCATCAGCCATGCACTCAAGGTCCTTCCAGTCAGGAAGCAGAGACCTCTCCAGCTTCCTCTTGCTGCTGGCTCAGCCAAAACAACCCTGCAAGAGCCCTGCTGTGTCATGGGGGACTTTCCTCCTGGCTTTTCCCACTCTGGGTTAGTTAAATTCCATTTTGGCAGTAGCAATGATAGAGCACAACCCCTATCCTGACCTGTTCCACATGGAGCTGAGAGGATTTGGGTTATCGTCCTCACCACAGGCCTGACTCCTGCTCAGCCATTAGGAGGTATTTAAGTGCAATAGTGGATCCTGGTGACCAAGAAGGGACCAGGAAGGGGGAATGGGAAACAGTCCATGCTGTACAGTCCCTGTGGCCACCGTCCTTAAAGAGAGAGCTGTCATCTCTGGAGTCACTGAGGAGAGACTGGCTCAGGATTCCCCTGTGGAAGAACTGAACCACCTTCTGGAGCTATCTCCAAATATAGGAGCCCAGAAAAACAGGTTTTCCTGGAAGTCTAACTTTAGGGGAAAAGGTAGGTGAGGTGGATCCAACTTCACAGACCCCCAGACTGGTTTGGGTTGGAAGGGGCTTACAGACCATCTCACTGCATGGGCAGGGACACCTTCCACTATCCCAGGCTGCTCCAAGTGCCTGGAACAGCTCTGTAAAGGTCAGGCAGCTCCTGCAGTGATTTCCTCAGGGATGTGGCACAGGCTGTGTTTTGTGCTCACACTCCCTGAGTAGCATTTGCTGTGTGATTCAGGGGATATTTAAACTGCTCATTTACACAGCGAGCTCTAAGAATAACCCTTCCCAACAAAATACCAGCAGGGAGAGAGGCTAGGAGGAGACCTGCATCCATCCTGTTGTGCTACTCTTCATTTACTCACTGTTTCATCTGCTCCCGGGGGCCCGAATTAACGCCTGAGCCCACAGCCCCTGCTTATGTTCCATTTCTGTAGAGAAGTGTCTACAGCTGAGAGCAGAAATGAAAGCTTCTGTTTTGTGAAATCCTGGAAACGTGTCCCTGAGACCCCACAAAGCTGTGGGGCCTCCCTGAGATTGCACAAAGCTGCTAGGTGCCTAACAAGTGACATTCCTCTGCTGTCGACCACCACAGCCTGTGAGTGTCCTTAAATTTCTCAGCTCATATGGGACCACACCAACTCCATGGCTTGTGCAGGGATCACTGCAAGGACAGGAGGGCTCAGAGCAGAGGGGATCAGCCTGACCATACGACCATGTGTCCATTTGGTCACAAGGCTCAGGACATCTCCTTGTGACACAAAGACTCTTTTGAAAGTCCACTCCCCAATAGACCACACATTTTTCCTTGAGCCTTTGACCTACTAGAGCTCATTCAGTCTGGTCTCCAGGAAATTACTTGGATTGGAGCAGTTTTGCTGCTGTTCAGGAATTAAAATGAATGAAATGTCAGCAGGTAACTGCTGGGACTGCTGCCTGTTTATCCACTACTTCTGTTTATCAGGTTATTTTAGAAACCTCTGGAAAGAAACACTGTTCACTCCAACCTCTTCAGCCTCATTTTGCCCAGTTTCTGCTCACCGCAAGTGCTTTGGCAGTTCCATTTCCTTGGCAGCCTAATCAGAGCCACTGGGAACTGTACAGGAGGATTCAAGTGAGGTGAAGGGCTGAGAGTTCAGCTTCCCAAGTGGCTCCTCACAGGACCTGTGGAGGAACTTTCTACGGCCTGATCTTCTAGACCTGGGAAGGATGCAAATCCCAGGAGCTGCTGACCTTCCAGTGTACCCTCTGAAATGTCCTTTCTCCACAGAGCAAGCTCGGAGCAGTGAGGAATGAAGGCTGTGGAGGAAGCCAATATGTGTGAATGGAAAGGGTTGGCTGTGCACATGGAGCATGTGTTGGATTCAGGAATATCACAGAAGGGAAAAAGGGTTAAAAAAGTCATTCTGGCTGTAATGAGAACCAGCCTGCTCACTGTGGCTCCTCTACTGCAGCAGAAGGTGGCTCTGAGGAGCCTCAGGGGCCACTCCCTGACATCACAAAATTCATGGAATGGTTTGGGTTGGGAGGAACCTTAAAGATCACCCAGTTCCAACCCCCTGCCATGAGCAGGGACACCTTCCACTAGCCCATAAGGTTCAATGGGAAGAGCTCTGCTGTTTGGGATGAGACTTCTGAAGGGGCCCTGCTGTTCCTGTGGCTTGTACCAAGCCAGGAAGGCTCCAGAGCAGCCAGCCCTTGCTTGTGGACAGCTATCCCAGCTGGTTCCTTCCAGCAAACACTTCTTGGGACACAGCAGGAAGATGGGAATGTGCGAAGGATGGTGATGTTTCAGAGACGGCCTGCTTCCCCTAACACCAAAGGCTCAGCCATAAGCCTGGGGACAATTACTCCACAAATCCAGCCTCTCCCAGGCCTCCTGGTGGGATCAGCAGAGATGTCTCTCCTCCAGCTCTGGTCACTTGCTCCTGGCTGATGGTGGCCAGCCCGCAGCGGAGCAGATGGGAGAGGAGGAGGCAGAGCCTAACAATGAAGCTGATGGAAGCAGGATGCAGCATCCGTGCCGCTGCTGAGCGGCTGTGCTGTCCTGCAGGGCGGCGCGGATGCAGCGGATGTGCGACAGCTTGGAACCCTTCCCGGTGGGATATGCCCAAACCGTGGCAGGAACCCGTGCCTCCCGCACGCCATTCCCACACAGACTGGTTCTGTCCAGACCTGCTCCATCACCAGCACAGCTCCAAGGAAAGCTGGGCAGAGAAGCCGGATCCAAGTGCCAGCTGTCTCCAAGAGCTTCCTGCCTCCCCGCACGGCTGCTGTCAACATGGGCCTGGCCTTGGCCAAGAGCAGCATCTGCACGAGGGCGAACCAAGCCAAGCTGTGCTGGCAGAGGGAAAGAGCTACAGGCACTTTGGGGCTGCTCCAGCTCAATCCCTCGGGAACACGAGGAGCCATGACCAACCTCTTCAGATCAGCTTGCAGAATCATGGATCACAGAATGGTTAAGGTTAGAAGGGACCACGTTGGGTCACCCTGCTCCAGCAGGACCATCCCAGAGCACATGGATTGTATCCAGACAGGTCTGGAATATTCCCAGTGAGGAGACTCCACAGCCTCTCTGGGATCTGTTCAGGGCTCAGTCACTGCACAGGAAAGTTCTTCCTACTGTCCAGGTGGAACTTCCTGGGCATCAATTCCTGCCTCTCCCTCCTGTCCCATTGCTGAGCACCACCAAGAAGAGCTTGGATCCAACCTCTGGACACCCTCCCTTCTGATAATTACTGCCTACAATAAATTAGGACAAGATCTTCCCCTTCCTGCCCCACAGTGAGGGCCATGTGGGCAGCCTCATTCTGTGGCACTGTGGTGGATTCTGCAGTGGATGAAAACCTGTCTGTGCCACAGAATAAAATCCAGGGAAAGGCCAGCCCCAAATGAGAGGAATGTTTCCTCGGTGTGATTTTTATAACATGAGCACAAACCTGTGTAGATACTAAGAATAAATAAATGGAAGACAAACCTACAATATTCTCCCACTTCAGCTCTCCTGCCTTCCCTTCTCCCAGGGGATGGGTTGGGAAAACAGACCACAGAAAGCAGACACCAGTTGGATTGCTCAAGGCACTACCAGGAGGAGTTCAGATAGAAAGGTGTTGGGAACATCTGGAGCCAATTGGATAATGAAACGTAGCAAAATCCTGCATTCTGCCAGTACTCCAAATCCGTGGGGTAAATCCCTGCCTGGTAGCAGCCTGGCTTGCCTGAAGCTCTGGAGGACACGAAGCAGAAGCTCACAGCTGGTTTGTCCTGTGCCCAGCTCCAGGTAGAAGGTCAACATCCAGCTGGATGGGCTGTGTTTCCCTCAGTCCCAGAGGAAGTTTTGAGCAGGAGTAAAAGGTCAGGGGGGAGAGAGGAGGACAACAAAGGACAGAAAGGACAGTGTGACACACACCACCTCTTCCTTCCTCTTCCTTCCTTTCCATACAGCTCATCATCCTTCCACACTTCCACCCACAAAGGTGGGAAGGATCTAAGAAGCACTGACAAGAAGGGACTTTTCACAAGGGCCTAGAGTAACAGGACAAGGGGAATGTCCTTAAGTTGAAGGAGGGGAGGTTTCAATGGCATATTGGGAAGAAATTCCTCCCTGTGACGGAGGTGAGGCCCTGGCACAGGTTGCCCAGAGCAGCTGTGGCTGCCCCTGGATGTGTTCAAGGCCAGGTTGGACAGGGCTTGGAGTGACCTGGGATAGTGGGAGGTGTCCCATGGCAGGGGGTGTGGCTGGGTGGGCTTTAAGGACCCTTCTAAGCCAAACCATTCTGGGATTCCACAAAGTGCATTTTGCCAGCCACCTACAGACAAATACCTTTGAGACCCAGCTCATCGAACGTGTTTTGAGGCTACCCAAGGAAATGATCCCTGTGCCCATCACTTCCTCCTCAGCCCCCTCCTGTGCTCCTGCTCCAACCTCACCCAGCAGCATGACGCTCCTTGCTGAAAGAAAACCGCCAGTGCTTCCAGGAGGATCCCACTGTTCTGGGCATGGCACATCCCTCTGCCTGTCCACAGCCTGCCAAGCTGGGATGAGTTCTGAAAAACCCATCCATTCCTGCTGCCTGCTCTGGGCTCAGCTTGCTGCTGATCACATTAACAAAAGCGGTGACACAGCATTTCCAATGGGTGCCGGGAAAACATTCCCTGTGTTGGAAGAACATGAGGCCTTTTGTGCTCTGTACTTGAAAATCAACCAAAATTTAGTTCTCTGTGATGAAATTTGCTGTTCTCACAAAATTCAATTCAGATTGGATTAAAATATACGTATTTTTTTATTGCTGCTTCTGTGCAGTGCTGTTTGAGAAGGTGCCTGCATTTTTGGTTTTTCCATAAGTGATGGGAGTTTCCATGAGCTGTGGCAGATCTCTACAACCCTTGAGACACCCAGGAAGCCACTGGGAGCTGAGCAGCAGGTCCTGGGCTGAGCTCCCACCAAGTACCTCTTCCAGAACAGACCCAATCCTTCAGGAGCACAGGAATTACCAACCCCCAAAATGTAAAACCAGTTTGCCAAACCCACAGCACTGGGTCCTAGAAGGGACCATCCCGCCATATCCACCATGGTCCTCTGGACCTTCAGACTGATGGTGTGGAGGCACAAGGCTCTCCATGCTAGAGCTGGTTTTAGCAGGAAAGTTCTGCTGTTGCTGCGCCTTCAGCTGTGGGTTCAAAATTCCTGGCATGGAAATGGTGGAACAGAAGAGGATGTTGGATGGGGCTTGGAGCAACCTGGTTTAGTGAAAGATATCCCTCTCAGGGGGTTTGGAAATAGTTGATGTTGAATTTCCCGTCCAACCCAAATAGCCAGGATGATAAAGTAACCATCCTAAGCATGCAGGGAGCAGGGGAAGTTATGGAAATTGACAACTTGAGGCCTCCTCAATCTAGGAAATACACTCAGGAAATAAAGCAGAATTCCCAAAGTGATGATGAGTAAGAAAAGCTCCCATCCCTGGAAACGTCCAAGGCCAGGTTGGACAGGGCTGGGAGCAAGCTGGGATAGTGGAAGGTGTCCCTGCCCATGGTAGGGGGTGGAACTGGATGATTCTTAAGGTCCCTTCTAACCCAAAGTATTCCATGATCTCATGACCTCTCCTAAGATCAAAGACACACTAAATGACCTTGTGGCTTCTTCCAGCCTGATTTTCCTATTGAAAAAAAAAAAAAATCCCAGTGTCAAAGACCATGAAAAAAGGATCAACCCCTCCCTTATCAAGCCCCTGAGCAGCCACCCTGGATCAGCAGAAGGGAAGGTGTTGATTCCCAGGCAGAGCCAACCTGTGGGTCTCTTCCAGCTGCACCCCCTGTATGCTCACTATTCCACCATGACCGGGTTCCTGCCCATCTGCAGAACTCCTCTCATGCCTCGCTGCCCGGATCAGTGAGCATTTCTCCTGCAGCAGCTGTGCAGGGTTTGCTGGAGCAGCCTTGGCAGGAGCTGCTTCCCTGTGCCTGCTAACAACACGTCCCCCCTGGAGCGGGCAACACGCTCCATTTCAGCCCCTCTCCAGCCCCGTCGCTAACGAAGCTGATCCAGAGCAAGCAGTAATTGTGTTTGCAGGTGACAGGGCTGGAAGTGCAGTGCTGGGAAACACATTCTTGGCAAGGAGTCCCGGTTAGGAGGTGAGGGAGGGCAGCCAATTGTGAAATCCCTGGCAAAAGTGTTTTGTGTCAGAGCAGGGTTGCTCTGCTCAGCCCAGCTGCTGTGGAAAATGCTGGAGAAGTGTGCCTGTGGGAATGCAGCAGAGCTGGGAATGCAGCAGAGCTGGGATTGAGAACCAGCATCCGCGGCATGGCACAGCCTCCTGTGACAGCTTCGCTTCCAGCACATCCCCAGCTGTGCCCGTGGCTGCTGGAACCACTGCTCTGCTGGGAAAATGGGGCTGAGCAGAGCATGCCTGGAGGTTTGGGGATTTGGGAAGCCTGGCAGGAAGGTGGATGGGGAGTGGTGCCCGAGAAGGGCTGTTGTTGGGAGAAACACCTGGATCCAAGCTCTGAGCTCCAAGTCTTGGGTGTGTGCTGGTGTTAATCTGGTGCAATGATAAATAAAAGCTCCCAAATTCTGCTCTGGGATACTGCAGTGCTGGGAATGCACCACCTTTGTCAGGTGGTCATGCCAGGAATTTGGTGTCTGTTTCTAACCTCAGGAATATGCTCTTTTCACAGGAATACATCACTGGAAGGACATGAACACATTTCCATGGGAGAGGCACAGACAGACCTCAGGGAAGGACAGGAATGGGGAGCAGAGGTAGAAGGTGCTGATGTTTCCATGAAAAAAGCCCTCTGGATGAAATTCCTCCAGGGCCCAGACCACAGCAGAGAGGATGCTGCAGACACTCCAGGCTGGGCTGCACTTCTATCCTGGATTTACCAACTTTTAACAGCACATGATGGTACTGGCATCGTCTGGGGCCAATGAGGCACTTGGGGCAGAGATTCCATATGGGAAACACAGAGATCAGGCTCTTGGAGTGTAGTGTTGAGCACCATGGCTGGAGGAGAGAGGGACATGTACCATTCCATCCTTCCATGTCTTCTATCCTGGTCTTGGAGATAATGTGTGGATGTGGATTCCCCAGGTTTATTCTCTTAGTTGTGTCTCCCTGGTTTGCATTTGAGTTAATTCCTGGTGTTTCATCCCAGCGGGGACTGAGGCTGCTCCTTCTTCCTTCCCACATCCCAGTTGTTCATCTGCAGCATGCCACAGGTTTGGCTGGAGTGAGGGCAGGGATATTGTAACCTCATGCAGGCAGGGATGCTGTCCTGTGCCCTTTGCAGAGCGCCCTGCACATTTATGGTGCCAGAGAAGTAATAAATAATAATAGTGACTCCTCCAGAAGGGCCCCTCGGTGAGGACTCAGATCCCGCTAGGAGGAGAAGCTTTCCCTTGGGGCATAACTCTTACACAGCAGCTCGTTATTGCAGAACAATTCCCTTCAAGGCTCCATGGCCTGAACTCCATTAAAATGGATGTTCTGGCGGTGACTGATGAATTTAGAAAGCAAGAGCTGCACTCTGCTTCCAGCTAAGCACGATGGAAATCCAGGGTCACTCCCTGGCCTCGTTCACACGGGGCGAGAGCGGTTCCAACTGCAGAGCTGTAAAAATCCACACTGCCACAAGCACAGACCCCTCATCTACTTGCCAGACACCGTTTTGCCCTGAATTCCACCCAAACCAGCAGAGATTTGCAAAGATCTGAAGGCTGGGTTGGCACTGAGTGAAAGAAGGGATGTGATTAGAGGGGCAAAGAGGGTAACACACGGCTGTGTGAGGTCCTCCTGCCTCCTGCCAGATCCATGGGGGAGGAAAAGGGAAACAGACACTTTCTGTCCCATTTAGTTGCTCCTAAACGTTGCACAAGCGAGCGTTAATGAGATTCCAGCGAGCAAACATCCCGGGGAAAGGACTCTCATTTGATCATGGGGCCCGGCTGCTAAAGCTGACCTCAGAAAAACGAGGCATATTTTATTAATTGAGGTCTTCCACATTTGAAAAAAGCCTGACTTTCTAGCAAAGGAGACCTTGGAGCCTCCCATCTGCTTTTGTGATCCTGCTGGGTGAGGGGCAGCAATTAAAAGCACTTTGAGGAGAGGAACAGTGTTTTAAAGAGCTGCGGGGAGCTTGGGAGGGTGGAACGGGGGGGGGAATGGGGGAAAAAAGGGAGCGGCTGTGTCCATTAACACTGGCTGCTCCCCATCGGGAGGTGTCACACACCTCGGGATAGCACTGCGAGGCAGGGATGCTCCTTGCTGGAGAAGGCAGGGTCCCCTCTGGAGCACCGGGAGCCTCCGGAGGCAGCTGGATTTAGCAGCACTGAAAATGAGGTGTCGCAGGTAATGAGCCAGCAAGACACTGGTGTAGGACAAGGCAAGGCCAGTACAGGGTGTCCAGAGGCGTTTAAGTGCTAATTGTAGTGCTGGTGATTAACTGCTTCCACAGGCAGGCCTCTGCTGTTAACATGGTCCTCCCTCTCCAGGAACCTTGTTCCTGTCCACTCAGCAGGGCTGGCACTTCCAAAGGAGTTTGGCCCACCACACCCCATGGTTTCAGAGGAATTTTGGGCAGGTCCCAGAGCTGGGTGCCCAAAGCTCGCTAGACATCCAAGTGAGAGAGCCCAGCAAAGTGAAACCCTTCTTTACAAATCCCCCGTGGGAGACCAGAGCAAGGCCCCAGGAATGCAGCTCCATCCCCTTTCCGTGTGTCCACTCCCAGCTCCACATCAAGGAAGATATAAGAAAGGAATTTCCTCAATGAGTTGGGGAGGCCCTGGCACAGGGTGCTCAGAGAAGCTGTGGCTGCCCCTGGATCCCTGGAAGTGTCCAAGGCCAGGCTGGACTGGGCTTGGAGCCACCTGGGATAGTGGAAGGTGTCCCTGCCCATGGATGGAACTGGATGAGCTTTAAGGTCCCTTCCAGCACTAATCCAAATGATCTGTTTTTAACTAAAGGGAGCTTCTAGTGGTGTCTACACGATCTTCAGGACCTCGCCTCAAGCTTTTCCTGGCAGGTCCGAGGAAGGCAAGGCAGAACCGTGGCCAGAAAAGCAAACAGAGGAATGGGGCAGTGGGAACACTGGGCATGTTCCTAGGAAGAGGCTGGTACAGAGAGGGAATGAGGCAGGAGGGAAAACTCAGCTTCTAGTAAAGGCAAATTCGTAAAGAAGCTTTTCAGGATAAATTGAGAGGGGACAGCAAATCAGTGAAGGGCTGCTCTGGAGCCCGGGGAAGGGAGGGCAGGACCTCCAACTGCCTGCAGCAGGTTCTCACAAACTGCACCTGGAGACTCCAGTGTTCCCTGTGAATCAGTGGTGAGGAAACAGGCACGTCAGAGCCATGGTTATTGGCCCAGATAATCCATATCCCTTTCCAAAGGAAAAAAATTCTAATCCTCTCTCCTCCTCTCCCTATTAGCTGTGTGCAGAGTTTATAATCCCGGAGCTCTGATGGTGCTGGGCGGCGCCACAAGCGGCGCTGCTGGGGATAAGGGATTCCTCCTCACCGTTTCACCTTAAAAGAAGGGAAAAAAGGTGGGGAATGAGAGGAGGGGAAGGAGAAACGAGACCCACAGCAAAGCAGCCCCGTTTCAGTGTTCCCAGCAGCTGGAAGCCGGGCAGGGAAGGGAGCGATGGCTCCACTCCAGCGTGGCGCTCCCCCGAAAGAGGCGGGTGCAGGACTGGCAGCAGATTTCCAGCCTCACCTTCTGCCACAGCAAACACTGCAAGCTGGAACAATCCCTTCTGAAGGTGATTAATGGCAGGGAGCTCCTGGGGGGAACTCAGCTGTGGCACGGGCTGTCAGGGGCAATGGAGGGAGCAGTATTTACCTTCCAACGCATCGCAGATGATTTCCCTCTTTTCTCTGGGCTGTTGTTCATAAATGGGTGCCTGGGAGTGACAGGAATCCCGGCCAAACGCATGGGAGGAAGGTGTTCCTGCCACTCAGAGGCTTAAAAGCAGCTGGAAGGATCAGAAGGGGATTCCTGCCTCCCAAAAGTTCTGATTTGCATCAAGACAATGCTGAATATGGGACTCTCTGAAGCTCAACACTGGGAGGACCAACAGAGGATTCCTGCCCCTCAGAAAATTAATATTTGGATGGAGAGAAGAGACCTGTGATGAGTGTGTGACCTTTGGAAGCTCATCACTGGGAGGTACTGGTCTCACTGGGGCTGCCTGGGAGGGAAGTTGGATCTTGGAAAGGGAGCCCAGCCTATTCTCCCATCACACCCTGTAAAGTCCCAAAGAGCTCAAGTTCTCTCCCAGGGCTGTCTTATCCCTGCCTTGCTGAGGAGACAATAAACAAACCCATCCTGATTCTGGACTGAACCATATGCTGTCCAAATCCACATTTCCCTGTTCTCATTCCAGCCTCATCCCTGCTTTCTGACATCTCTAAAGGCTCTTTATGGAATCCTTGCAAAGTTTTCCTGTCACAGGAGTCACACCCAGTTCCTGAGCCCCTGAGGGTCTGAACCACCCCCACACTGCCCCTCTCCCCTGGCACCTCTGACATGGGCACCTGCCTTTGCTGTCCAAGCCTCAAGGGCAGGCTCCTCTTCCCCAGGAAAGGCTCTTTCATCCCTAAACCCACCGTGCCTTGCAAACCAAGCAGCCTGACAAGGTGGTGACACTGGATGCAGTCCAGCAGAAACATGGATGGACGTCCAAAGAGCATCAAACCTCGTGGCAAAATCACCTATTAAACTCCAGTCTAGAGGAATTGCACCAAAATATCCTTGGAGTACCCTGATGAAGACTCTGAGGTGAAGGGTTGGCTTTGTTTTGCTCTGGGGGCTGAGAGCAAGTCCTGGAGCTGAGTGCAGGGGAGGGAAATGCCATGGAAGGAGGGAGGCTATGAAAAATCAAGGAATCATTGTCCACGAAGCTTCAAAGGCCAGGATAATGCCTTGGTTCCTCCTCCACACCATGCCTTGTTTTTCCACAGGTTCCCCTCCACCCAGCACAACCTTGCTGTGCACTGTGATTATTTCTGGCCCTTTCCCAGTGGTTTGTGGCATGATTTCCATATCACTTTGCTGGGATTGCAATAAGAGCCAATCCAGCCCTGTAATGCCCACTATGATCCCTGGGGGAGGGAGAGGTGCAAGCAGCTTTTCCAGTTCCCTGCTCCTGCAGTTCCAGGTCCTCTGGCTGACCCTGGAGATACAGGCACTTTCCCCTCGCTAATCCTGCTGAAGGTCAGGCAAGAGCATGGAATAGCCCAGAGGCTGGAGGGAAAATCATGGGAGAGTGATTGCAGCTCCTGGGAAAGGTGAAAGGCAGGGTTGTTGTGCCAATACGTGTGGGGAGGGCAGGGGGTTGATTTAAACAGGGAAAAAGATGGAGGGAGATAAGGAAGATCTTTTTACTCCTCTCAGTGAGCTGTTTGACCAAGCAAGCTCCAGAATTTCCGAGGATATCAACCCTCAGCAGTTTGGTTTTCTCTCCCAGGGCTCCTTTAATGTGTTACACGCTGCCCATCGAAGCAGAAAAACTTCAGACCTTCCTCTTCACTTCCTGCTCTGTCTGGGCAGAGGAAGAAGAGGAACACTGCTGGTAGTGACAGCCTTGAAAACCTCTGGGTGGAGAGCATGGAGGGCACGGAGTAGGTGGAGCCATGCTCTGCCTGCCCAGGCAGCCTGGGTGCTCTGCTGTGAGCCAGGGGAGGGGCTGGTTCCTCCTGGGATGATGTTTGAGGAAGGAAAATGCTGGTGATGGAGGAAGAGCAATGATCTCTGGGGCTCATGGGCCACACGGAACCCAGGGGACAAGACTGGGTAAGTGGGAACAACACTGTGGGGATTCAGTGTCAGAAAGGGGCCTCTGGAGAGGAGTGGTTTACAAGGAATTGTAGTGATGGGACAAGGGGGGAATGGCTCCAAGGGGAAACAGAAAGACAGAACATTTAAATGGATTTTGGGAAGAAATCCTTCCCTGTGAAGGTGGGGAGGCCCTGGCACAGGTTTCCCAGAGCAGCTGTGGCTGCCACACCCCTTGAAGTGTCCAAGGCCAGGTTGGATGGGGCTTGGAGCACCCTGGGACAGTGGAAGGCGTCCCTGCCATGGCAAAGGGAGCAATAAGGTGATTTTTAAGGTCTCTTCCACCTCATTCCATGATTCTGTGATAACTCTGGGAGAACATTTGCTGGAATGGAAACAGTTGGGTTCATCTGCACTGGGGCGTGTCCCTGTAATCATCTACACAAGCAAAAGTTCTTGGCAAACATGAGGACACCCAAGAGCAGGGACATTCCTGGGGCTGCAGCCTCGTAAAGTCCCTGTTCACTTCCAGCACGTGGAGCTCACTTCCAGCACAAGACCTGGTACGAGCACAGCACATGCTTTGAATTAATCATGTGGCTGAGCACCAAGCTGAAGGAAAATCCATCCCAATCCCTGGTGTGAGGAATAAGAACCCCAAGGTCCATCTGAGATCCTTCCCTTGGCCCTGAAATCCCTGGACAGAGCAGGAGGAGGCTTTGTGCTGGTGTGCAGGAGAGCTGTGGAAACTGTCACAGAGATCCTTCCTGGAGCAGTGAGAGGTTTCCTGGGGTGGGGGTTGTGGACACCTCAGGATCCAGAGAGAGGGAATTTTTTAACTTTGGCCTGAAAATGTAGATTTGCTACAGAAACTCCTCATTTCAATATGCAGATTTCCCAAAGCCCATGTGACAAAGATGAGGGAGAGGGAGACTGGGGAATGCTGGAGGCATAATGGGAAAGTCAGGCTCCATCCCCTGCTGAGTCCCATCCTGAGGCATGGGAAGATGCAGGCACTTGTCTCAGCCTCATCTGCCTTCTCCACACAATTAAATGTGGGGGGACAGCGGGAGGAGGATGAGGAAAGCTCCTGACCCATGGGATGGAAGGCACAGCACTGATGTGGGATCCTTCACACTCCAGCCTGGTTCCAAGTTAAACAATCCACTGGAGCCTCCACACGGCTTCTCCAGGCAGGGGCTTTCCCCGAGGTGCTTTTCCACCTCCTGCCTTATGTGAAAGCTTTTGCAAGCCCTGCTAATCCAGCACAGAGGAAATGCTAAAGCTGTGAGGTGTTTTACAAACCCCAAATCCCGTTCCTCACCCAGTCCAGCCTCCGAGCTTACCCAGACTGATGCTCAGGATCCCCCAAGCTGTGCCTTGGGCTGCCTTCATCCATGGACTGCAGCTCCCAGCAGCTCTGTGCCCCAGAGCATCCACACCAGCCTAAATTAGTCCAAGATTAATTCAGCAGCACACAGGATGAAGGAAAAGCTCTCGGTCCAGCTTGGGCCCTGAGCACAGCCCAGTTTTCCCCTCTCCACCACCTCCCCATCTCCCCTTCACACATTTCCATCTCCGAACCAAAGGCAGAGGTGCAGCTCAGGAAGGAAAGGCACTCCCAGGGGATGGAGGGGTGTCATTCCTAATTCCAGGGGAGGTGACTTTTGGGAGGGAGGAGGAAGTGCAGAGGAGAATGATGGCAGCATCTCCATCCCTCTGCTCGTTACCATGGCAACAGTGCGGGTACCAGCCCAGGGGTGCACACACCTTTTCAGGCTGCCTTCCAAGCCCAGGAGCGGGGGTTGGAAATGGAACCTCTTCATTCCCTAAGCTCTTTAATATTCCCCTGGAGCAGGCCATTGTCTCTCATGTCAGGTGGCAGCCCTCTCCTTCCCCTCCCGTTCTGCTGGTGGAGCACAGTGTGGAGATAAAGTTCCTCTGACGGAGCCGCAGGGAAGGAGCCCGTCCTGAGCCATTCCCAGTGACTTTGCCAATGCCATCATGTTGTCCTTCAGCAACCAGAGAATTAGGAGCAGGACAGAGCACACAGAGCTGTGGATTAAAGCCTTTGCTTTCCAAGGCCAGACATGGAGTTTGGGGGCTGAGATTTCATTTGGTGCCTTCTCTGGGTGCACAAAGCTGGAGCACCCACTCCAGGGGATGATATTTCCATGGATCTTTGATCCGTGCAATCACTAAATTCCTGTGCTCCCCTTCCTGCAGCTCCTCCCAGCTCTTGGAGCAGCACTGAGTGCTACAATGGGACAAACCCAAGGGGCTGGAAAGGGGAAAGGATTTTCCTAGAGAGGGAAGGAAAATCTGTGGGTAAACAAATTCTCCCTCTTCTGGTTTCAGTTAACTCGCTGTGAGTGAGCAGCCCACTTTAGGGGTTATTTGTGGTTATATTTTCCAGTTTGTCTAAATAAATAGCTTGGTTTTCAAAACACAAACATGTTAAGTGGCAGGAAGTTTTGGCTTTCTCCGTGTTTGTTTAGCAGCACGGCTCCTGCTGCCATGAAAACAGAAACTCCAGCTACTTCTGTTTGCTGGGAAAAGAAAAAGTGCTTTCAACAAGGAGAAGAAGAGGCAGCCTTTTACCCCAGGAAGGGTAAAAAGGAGGCGGGGAAGGGAGTAAACAAAGCTTTTCTGCTGATCATGGAATCATGGAATGGTTAAGGTTGGAAAAGACCTCCAGGATCATCGAGTCCAACCCGTGACCAACGCCCAGCTTGTCACTCAGACACATCCAGTTGTTCCTTGGACACCTGCAGGGATGGGGACTCCAAACCTCTCTGGGCAGCCCCTTCCAAGGCCTGCCCACCCTTTCCATGAAGAAATTCCTCCTGATGTCCAACCTGACCCTCCCCTGGCACAGCTTGAGGCCATTTCCCCTTGTCCTGTCCCTGTTCCCTGGGAGCAGAGCCTGACTCCCCTGGGCTGTCCCCTCCTGTCAGGGAGTTGTGCAGAGCCAGAAGGTTCCCCCTGAGCCTCCTGATGCTACAAAATATCTCTGGGAGCTTCCCATTGCTCCCAGCCACCTCTCCTAATCCTGACCCACCATGTGCTCATACCCAGAGAGACACAGGGACCCTTGGGGTGGATCCAGAGGGCACTGGCATCCAGCAGAAAAGCCTGAATGAGTGATTTAAAGAAGTTTTGTGAAGTTTATGGAGTTAAGGGAGGCACTGATGGCTGTCCATAGCCCATTCCCACAGGGATTGTCCCACCAGGTGGATACAGGGAATGGTTCTTCACAGAGAATAACTGAATCTGATCTATTACCCAGGAATTCTATTCCACCATCACTGCACTGAAGGATAAGGGGAGCCTTGCTCCCAGTCCTGGAGGATGGGATTTAGACACAAGCAAACCCCTCTCTCCCTTTCCCCCCACAGTGTCATTATGGCATAAAAGCAAAGACAAGGTGCAGCACAACTCTCAGGAATGGAATTGTCAGTGCTGTACCTGTCCCTGAGGAGGTCGTGTGTCCCACCTGCTGCCATCCCCTGGAAGAGCTCCCAAAACCAGGGCCCAGAGCTGGGAGGACACTAAACTTCCAATCTCATTACAGCTGGAAACTCTGACCTGTTTAAGGTCAGCTAAAGGGATTTTTTTCAGAATTTAAAGCTGCATTTTTTTCCCCAAATCTGCCCCAAATCTCACCCTAAACCTTTTCTATCTTTTTTTTTTCCTACTATAAAGACTCTTGTATTTTGTTAGACCAGTTTCAGCACTTTTTTCCTGACTGAGACGGGAAAGAAAGAACATAATCTGGATTTATTGGCTGTCGGGTGGGATTTATATTCAGATTGCTCTTTCTCCCTGTGGTGTCCCCACAGTTCCCATTGCAGGTGAGCTGAGATCCTGTGTTTTTCTGGTACCACCCCCGTGTGTGATGGGGGAGCACCACAAACCCTCTCCCTGTGACCTCAGAGCTGAATCACATCAGCCTGGGGTTTTCTTCCAAATTATCCCATCAGCCTCTGGAGCTTTGGGAAGGGCCATTCCCACGTGCAGCTCTGGGTCTCTCATTCCAGTGAAGCTGACCTGGACTCTCTGGAGATCTTTCTCCTTTCTCCATATCCCCACAGGATACAAACACCCTCAGGGGAATTCGAGTGGACTTTAGGGACCAGGAGCATCCCAGGAATGTCCGAAAGGATTTTGGGGTTGGCCAACTCTGTGGTCACTTCTTGCCTCTATCCCTTCATCTCAGAGGATTTTTCTATCCAAACCAAGTGAAGAGGAAGACCACCCACAGTTCCTGTCTGCTTTGGCTGGGGAAGGGGAGTTGCAGATTTAGGGCCTCCCTGAAAGTGCCCAATCACAGATGAATTTTGGAGGAAGCTGCTGGGAAAGAGAGGGATCATGGCTCAGTCTCCAGGCTCAAGGCAGGTGAGCGTGGAGGGACAAAGTCACCATAATTAGAGGAGGGAGAAGGAAAAGTTCCCCCATTGTGACTCCATGGCTTAGGAGGGCTCAGAAGAAAAAAAATCTGACTGTTTCTAAACTGGATAACAAGCGTTTCACAAAATCCATGGGAAAAAACAGAGCAAAAGTCCCTGGAGTGGGAGTTACAGCCCAAGATCTCTCCTCTCCCAGCAGATCCTTCCCCTCAGTCCCTCCAGTCAGTGGAGGGCAGAGTGCCCCAGGCTGGGTCTGTGCACAGAGAGCCCTCCCAGACTCTCAGTCCTCAAAGAACAAAAGTTCCTCTCTGTACCTTTGTGCAAATAATAAATATTTGCCCAGACACGCTTGGAATGATTCCTGCATGGAAAGAGCAGCCAGCTGTGGCTCCTTTATTGCCAGTGCTCAGCTGGGTGGGACCAGGGCTCACTCAGCACTGACAAAACTCGGCCCTCCTGAAAACACTGGCAACTTACACCTGGGGCTCCTCACTCACTCTTGGAGAGGGGGTTATTTGTACAGAATGATGGAGCTACCAGCAGCAGGAATAGCAATGATGATGATGATGATGATGATGATGATGATGATGACATCTTCATTTTGTACAATTCCATCCACCCAAACATTCCCAGGCACTGAACAGATCTCAATCTGCACAGGTACCACTGCAGGTAACTAGCAGAGATATGACAGGTCCAGATAAAGGAAAGGTAGGATTTTTAAGCAGGAACACAGTATTTTTCAGTCATGACCCCATTTTTCCTATACTGGGAGGAAAAACAACTGGAACAGATTTTGTGGCTCTCTGCTTTCCCTCTGCTCCTGGGTTCCAGCCCATTTACTCTGGGTTTTACAGACAGGAAATGATACCTCCTGTTCTTTTCTGACGTACACCACAGCTCTCCTGAACAGAATTTGGAATATCACATTGCCTGGGGAGCACTGCCTTTTAATCCCAAGTATCTGGGAGAACATCTGACATTCCAAGGACATACTAGACCTGTGTGGAGAGAGGGGATCCTTCCTCAGCTCTGCTTGTTGTGAAACTTTCAAAGAAAAAATCCTGTGGCCTTCCATAAATCCAGATTTCTCTAAATGCTGCGTGCTCTGGCAGCCCTTGGAATCACAGGATCAGGGAATCATTGAAGCCAGGGAAGATCTCCAAGATCATCAGATCCAACCTGCAACTGAATATCCCCACAATATGGGCCACAAGACCGTATCAGCGAGTGCCACATCATCTCATTTCTGAACACTTGAGAAGATCTGAGGATGTGAAGCTCGGGGGCTGCAGGAGGTCCCAACTCTCTGGTGTCCGCCTCCCCACATCCTGGCTCCAGGAATGCCCTGCTGGAACAACTCTGCATTTTGAGGTGTTGTGCTGGGGCACTGTCAGCCACATTCTCTTCAGGCAGAGAAACCAGCTCCACACCCAGACAGGACAATGTGAGAACGGCTGTGGGAATCTGCTTCCCATTCTCTGCACTGCCATTTCTGGAAGGCTCCAGGCTCCAAAAGATGCTCCTCACCTTAGGATGACCTCACCACTGATGAAAGCTGGCCAGGAGTCTCCCAGTCCTTGCTGCTGAGTCCCTGAGCACCTCTGCAGGATTTCCAGTGGCCACATCCAGGAGACAGCTCAGCTCCCAGGAGAAAGAAATGCCAGGAATAACAGAAGCCCAGCAATGTCTTTGTTTAACACTGTCGGGCCACGGTGCCAAATAAAATATGTGGGATCTACACATGAGTGATGGAGATGCATTTGGGTTTGGAGGAGGAAAGAGCTCCCTTCCATCTGCTGGAAGACATCTGCCCACCCCTCAGTAGAAGCTGTGGCTGGATATCTGGTTCCAGATAGCCAGCCCTGCCAGTTCCTGACATCTGCTCCCACGTACCTGCCGTTCTCAGAGCATCAGGAAGAGCTGCTCCTCTCCCCAGCCAGGGAGAAGGGCAGCAGCAGGACTGTGAGAGCAGCAATAATGGCCCCATCCCTCTTGGTGGAATTTGGAAGGTGACTAAGAGTGATAGCAGCTATCAGCTGCTAAGTGTGAGCAGCTGGACTGATGACGTGTCCTAGCAAAATTCCAACATTTTTGTATTTCTGGACCAATGGAAATGGCAAATGCAGCGCTGGCATTTGCTCTAACTCCAGGGTCAGATCTGCTCTCTCATGTCCAGCATCCCAAGCACCAGCACGAGCTGGGATTCCAGGGAAGCTGAGAAGTTCCTCGGTCCCTGCTGGTGGCAAGAGCAGATCTGTGGCTGCTGCAGCTGCCTGGGGTGGGATCCTGCCCAGAGCATTGATTACAGATTAAGAGCTGCTTATCACAGTGCTCGGGATCTGCCTGGTGACAGCAGGAGGAAGGCTCCAAGAGCCCATGGGGGATTTGTCCCCTGTTCTGGGGACAAATTCTCCTGGGAAGGCAAAGTGCTGCTACTCAGATTCCTGCAGCTTCCTCCTCCATAAGGGAACAACCTGTTAGTGCTTCCTGCCAGGAAACACAGGGAGAAGCCTTGCACAATCTGTTTTCCATGGGTGCATGCCCCTTTGCAGAGCCTTTTCCTAGATGTCTCAAAGGGAGGAGGGATAAGTCTTGCTCTGAGTGGCTGCCAGCTTCCAGCCCCTCTGGCAGAGTGGGAAGCAGAGCCCTGGCACCTCAGCACCCCCTGAAAATTTAGCCCTGTCAGGCCACAAGCAGATATCCCCACCCAGGATGCAAACCTTGAGATATCCAACTGCTGTGGCCAAATTCCAGCGGGTCATTTGGGAACGATGCCCACCAAATCCCAGTGATGCTGCCTGCGCCTGCTTCCTCTTTTTCCATATTTTGAGCAGAGTTTGTGAAAACATGCATTATACAGCAGGTGTAACACACATAAGGAGACACTGGAGCATGAGGCAAAGAACAGCTCCTGTGTTGATTTGAATTCTCCCAGCCACACAGCCGTTCCCATAAATTCCTGTGACCGAGGGAATCTGTATTTCAAAACACACATTAGAAAAAATATAATTGAAATGGAGAGACCAAGATAAATTTGTGTTATCAGGTGCAGTTACCAAGGCAGTAAATCATTGTCACAGCATAAGCTCTTATCCATATTTCCATATTAACACCAAACTTGGACTCGGGGCTGGTGCTGCTGCACAGAAAAGGGATCAGCATGTCCTTATGCTGTCTGGGGCTGGTAGCTGTCACCAGGGACTGAGTGGAGCCAGCGTTGTGTCCTCGTCCCATCAGGATTTGTCCCTACGCTGGAGCTGCTCTGCTGCTCTGGGGGAGTGAATGCCCCAAGCTGTTCCTGTCTCAGGGCACCCTCCCAGCTCATCCATGGAAAAACTCTGCACCCAAGGGGGACTGACACGTGGTTGTGACCCAGGGTGAGCTGATGACCTTGACAGCAGCCTCAGCTGCCCAGGGGACAAACAAAGAGCAGCGAGGCCCTCACTCTCCAAGCTCAAATCTCCGAGCGATCCCAAAGGTTTGGCACAAAACTTAAACCTAAGGATCTGTGCTGGCTGCACTCCAGGTGGAAAAGGCAAATCCCTAACCCTGTGTGCCCTGGAATTGTGCCCCTGGTGCCCCCGAGCCCTCCAAACCTCCCTCCTCACAAATACTGTTCCCCTGTCATGGACTGTCTGTGGCACCGTGCAGAGGGTCCCAGCCATCAGCAAACCCTCTGCCACTGGCCAGCCCCTGTCCTGGAAGGTTCTGCATTGCTCAGGGAGGCTAGAGGGACCAGTCAGGCACTCCATGGCTGCCCTCCTTGCATTCCCAGCCGAAAAAAGACCAAATTAAGGTCTCTGCCTATGTGGGAATCCATCATAAATACCAATAAATGGAGCCAACATTTGGTTCCACTTGAGATAATGTTTTGGCCGCAGCTGTGCCTCTTTACAGGCAAGACATAAAACCTTGGTGAAGGCTCCCTAATAAACACCCTCATCTTTAAAGGGCTTAAAGCCTCACAAAAAAAGCTGCGTTAGTTACCTACCTGATTGATACTCATTAAAGTAAAGCTGAGATAATTCCTCCCTAAAATAAGTTGCCACTAGGAATGCACTGATGGAGCTCGGTCAGTGTCATCATTTTTCCTTTCATTCCCTTGCTGTTTCTGGAAGAGGAGAACACACACATTTCAACAGAGAGAATGCTGTAAAACGAAGAAGTAATTTTTGGGCAAACTGTCAAGGTTTCGTTCCAAACCCTAAATCTTCTCATTGAAATCCAATGGTTTTCCGGTAAAACCTGTTGGCTCCTGGCAGGGATTTTTTTTTTTTTGTGCTACTGGGTCAGCACTTTCCTTGCATAATGTACAAGCAAATGACTGTTCTCTGCCCACGTTCTGGTGCCTTTGGAGGAATGGGATGCAGTCACAGAGTCCACGCTTCCCATGCAGGGCCTGTCCCCACTGAACAGAGGAGAGGAATAGTGAAGGCACCAGCATAAGAATCATCATAAAAAAATGAGAACGGCTGCTCCCACCCCTGTGTGCTGAAAGTTCCGCTACCCAGCCATTATTCCATCATATCCTGGTAAATCTGAAGAGCCAATCTATTCCTAGAGCAGCCCTCGCATGAGCTGAGGCAACCCCTATGATTAGTTTTATTCTGCCTAAACCCAGAAGAAATTGCAGGGGGCGATCCCGCTGGATGAGCTCTTTCCATTACCTTTAGTCATCTCCATAAAATACATGAGAAAACTGCAGGAAGAGCTTTTTCTTGTCTGCAGCTTCCTCCTGAGGGGCAGTGGAGGGACAACTCCCATCTCTGCACTCCGGGACCAGGGACAGGACCCCAGGGAATGGCTGGAGCTGTGTCAGGGGGGTTTGAGTTGGATATCAGGGAAAGGTTCTTTCCCCAGAGGGTGCTGGGCACTGCCCAGGCTCCCCAGGGAATGGGCACAGCCCCAAGGCTGCCAGAGCTCCAGGAGCCTTTGGACAACACTCCCTGGGATGCACAGGATGGGATGGTTGGGGTTTCTGTGCAGGGTCAGGAGCTGGATTGATGATCCCTGAGTGTCCCTGCTCAGGAGATTCCATGACTCTGTGATTCCATGATTTGAGCCTGAACCTGGCATGATCTGAACATGATTTTTAGTACTGAAAGTGGAATATCCATCCAGCGCTGGGGGAAGACCTGTGAAGAAACCCCAACTCCCTTCCAGAAACCAGACTGGGGCAGGGGATAGGATACACTTGGAACGTCTCTTTCATTTTCCAGTGGACAGCGGAAAACCCTCAGGAGCTGCTGGAACTTCTCGCAGCAGAACAAACACATGATGGGAGGTTATTTATTTTTGATGGGCTGGATGAGGTCCAGAAGTTCCATCTGTTCTCTTACACCTCCCCATGCTGGAGCCAACCCACCCATTGCCCCCTTCCCTTCCCTTGGACACTTGGAAAATTTATTCCCCTATTTCCTGCCTGAGTAGAAAAAGCAAAAGAGAAACTTGCTGATTGATTTGAGTCTCGGAAAGTCCCTGTCATCTTGTTTGATGACTTCATTGCAGAAATGAAATAGGCAAGGGAAAAGCAATGTTTTCAAAACAATTTGGAGCAAGAAGAGGAAGGTGGTGGGAGGGGAGCCACGGGAAGTTGATGGCCTTTATTCCTCAATTCCCATGTTGTGCCTGGCTTGCTGCAGGCTATGGAGGGAAAGCAAAATTGTTATGATTCTTATTAGCTTTTATTTTATAAAGCCTGGCCCACGCTCTGTAGGGGTTTCCAGCTGGAGCTGCAAATCAGAGGCACGGCTGGCGCCTGCCTGGCCACCTTATCTTCCCATTAATGTCCCACCTGTCTGCAGGGAGGGGACATGTGTCCTGCTGCCAGTCACAGGCGAGGTGGCTGCTTGGGGCCCCGACGTGCGTGGTTGCAGCACGGCCCTTTGTTCCCTGCTGCTGAAACACGTCTGACACACCGGGAGGGCGTCACTCACCCAGCTCCAGGAACAAAGGGAGCATTCCCGGCCCTGGTCCCTGCAGAGCAGCCAGCTTGGATAATAAACGTCAAGAGAATGACAGCTCTAAGGGAGACCAGGCAGCCAAGGCTCTTCCACAGCCCTTTGGCTTCATGGAGGAAAACCAGGATGCCCTGGATTCTCCCAGCTCTGCTGGGTGTTGTGTCCAGCAGCTTTTCTGCCCTAGCAGAGAAGGTTTCAGCCGGGAGAAGAGAAAACTCTGGGGAGACCTCAGAGCCCCTTCCAGTGCCTGAAGAGGCTCCAAGAGAGCTGGAGAGGGATTTCAGACGAAGCTCTGGAGGAACAGAACAAGTGGAATGGCTTCAAATTGCCAGAGGACAGGGTTAGGTGGGATATTGGGAGGGAATTCTTGGCTGTGAGGGTGGGCAGGCCTTGGCACAGGTTGCCCAGAGAAGCTGTGGCTGCCCCATCCCTGAAGTGTCCAAGGCCGGGTTGGATGGCACTTGGAGCAACCTGGGACAGTGGAAGGTGTCCCTGCCCGTGGCAGGGGGTGGAACAAGATGATTTTTAAGATCCCTTCCAATCCAAACCATTCTGGGATTTCAAAGGCAGGGTTGGGTCATGCAGAG
This sequence comes from Acrocephalus scirpaceus scirpaceus, assembly GCA_910950805.1. Lineage (NCBI taxonomy): Eukaryota > Metazoa > Chordata > Aves > Passeriformes > Sylviidae > Acrocephalus > Acrocephalus scirpaceus. Next base: position 20,889,369 of record OU383781.1, read on the forward strand.
CACCTGGAGTATTCCCCTGCTGGCACTGGCAGTGTCTGTGCTCAGCCTTTCCTCAGCCTCTGACTTTCCAGCTGCTCCACACACCGGAGTGACAATTCCCGAGTGCTCTCACAGGTGACCTGGGGGGGAATAACAAACCTAATGGGCTCCATTATTTATTTCTTGTGCTGGCACACCAGGAGGCAGCAAATAACATGGAACACTGGGGTGGAAGGGGCTGTGCCCTCCTAGGAGGAGCACTGGCTCCAAGGAATTTGCAGCCTAAGTGGATGAGACAGATGTGGGGTGGGAGAGGGAGAAACGGCCAAAAAAGAGCTGGTTTTGTTCAGCCCTAATTTCCAGGCAGTCAGTGATGGCTTTCTCAAGGAATACAGGTGGGATTTGCACCAAAAGGAGATTCCTGCTGGTTGGGTGGGCAGTAGCTCCTTCCTTTTCCAAGGAGGTGTTCCCAGGAGTGTGGCTTTTGTGATGCCACACAAAAGGCACAGTTCATAGTGAAAGGCACAGCCTTGGGAGCACTGGGAGTGGGGTTTTACCTCTGCCATTGACAGGATCCTGTGTAAACCAGCAATTGCTGTTCCTGAAAATCTGCTCTTCCTCCCCTCCAGGTCATTCCAGAGAGCTGGCACACAGCCCAGATTCCTGCACAGGACTTGCACACACCACTCCAACAAGGAAATAGAAATAGTCCTTATCCTAACCTAAACAGTGAGGAACTCAGCGGGAGACATAAATATGCCAGTGCTCCACTCGCTTTTTTAGGATTAAAAAAAATCTTGAGAAGACACATTCCTCAGTAATCATCCCCATGCAGGAGATAGGAGGCAGATTATGCTAATTGCCAGCAGAAGCGTAATGCTCAGCAAATCCCAGCAAATTCCAATATGCTCCCAGACACATTCCATTTGTGCACGTGTGTGTTTGGGGGGGATGGTGACAAAGAAGGGAAATTAGTTTTTAGAGCAGAATTCTTGGATTCTGACTCTAAACATGGCAGGAAGCAAACAGACAACCTGCACAGATTTCCTTCCAGTGAAGGAAATGCAGTGAGATTCCTCAGAACAATTCCCATTCTGCGGGCTCAGGGGAATGGCTCAGGGGGAGCCTGAGGAAAAGGAGATGTTTGGGGTTTATAGAGAAAGCCAAGCCCAGAAGATCAATAGCAGCACATTTCTAAGCAATGGCACCATGAGAGGCATCGATCCCCACAGGGAGCTGTGCCCAGAGGCCTGAACACAGGGAATGTGTGCTGTGCCTCCTGGGAGAACTGCACCTCCCACAGGGAGATCAGACCCCAGACTGCAGAGGGGTCCCACAGCCCGATGAGGCTTGGTTCCAGCCATTCCTCTGTGATGGAAAGGCCTTTCCTGAGGGCTGGGAATCACCAGAGCTGATATGCCCTTCTCCCAAGGAGGGGAAGACTCCTTGGTGTGCCCATGCCCAGTCCCAGAGCTGGTTTGGGTGGGAGATGTAGGAGAAGGGAATACAGGTGACCTCACCCTGATAATTAAGAGCTGTGTTAATTACCCAATACAGCCTCACCGCTGATGAGCAACAGCTGTATCCAACAAGGATGAGTGAGATGAAAGGGGGTGGGTTAGCTGGTGAGGATCATCATGGATCAGGAATCTTAGGGAGCATGAAGGAGAGAATCATGGAGCAGGCTCCTGGGGAGAGAGAATCTCTGTTATGAGGTCAGTTTGGGTCTGCACTTAGAGCCTGTTGTAGGAACCTGCAGTCACACTCCAGCTAGGTAAAAGCCTGCAGTCGGAGGCCACACACTGATCCCTGCAGACAGAGTCTGCACACTGTTCCCTGCAGTCACAGTCTAGCTGGGTAAAAGCCAGCAGTCACAGTCTAGCCAGGCAAAAGTCTGCAGTCACAGTCTAGCTGGGTCAAAGCCTGCAGTCAGAGGCTGCAAACTGATCCCTGCAGTCAGAGTTCAGCAGGAAATACCCAGCAGTCAGAGGCTGCAAGGGAAACCTCCAGCAGGAGCTTGCTGCAGCCAGAGTCAGTGAATGGCTGGAGTCAGGATGGCTGAGCCATCAAGAGGAAGGGACCAGGGCTCTTTTCATGCTGTGATAAACAAGAAGTCTGTGCCTTGGCTCATTTTTACCATCTAATAAGAGGGCTGCTGCAACAGGGAGAGTGTTCAGGCAGTTTTACACAAATGTTGAGAAAGACCTCTGAGATCTGTGAGTCCAGCACTTCTTTGTTCACCACTGAACCATGGCCCCAAGTCCCAGACCCATGAGTTTGCTGAACACTTCACATAATCCACAGAATTTCACAGATTTCAGAGAATGTTCTGAGTGGGAAGTCACCCACCAGGATTACCAGGTCCAACCCTTCATGGCCTGTTCTGGGATCAAACCCACAGCCTTGGTGTTACTAGCTCCACACTTGCCGCCACTGCTCTGCTGGGCAGAATATTTGACCACTCTTTTAGGAAGGAAATTCTCCCTGATATTCAGCCTGGCCCTTCCCTGGCACAGCTTGAGGCTGTTTCCTGTCATCCTGTCCCTGTTCCCTGGGAGCAGAGCCCAACCCTTCTGGCTGCCCCCTCCTGTTAGGGAGTTGGTCAGAGCCAGAAGGTTCCCCCTGAGCCTCCTTTTCTTTGAAGTTCCAGTGCTGAGCATCCCAGCCTTGTATTCTCCCTAAATCCCAAGCCCAGAATTTCCTGCAGCAGCACTGAGATCCACCCTCAGCAGTGACCCCGGGGTGCTGAGCCCAGCATGGTGATACCCCTGGCCTTTCTCCAGCCTGGCTGTGACACCAGAGCTGTGCAGCCTGACCCAGCAGCCTTGGGGACAGGAGAGATCTGGCTGCAATGTGCCTGTGTCTGAGGCCCAGATGCAGGGGAATGCACCACTAACCAAGGATGAAATGCCACCATCACACTCTGCTCTTTCCCACTGTTATCTCCTGCAGCCACACTGGGACTGATTCTCTCATCTCTCGGTGGAACTTGTCTGCCTGATTGCCTTGATCTGCCTCTCAAGCACCACCAAACCAAGGGGAGTCACTCCACTGCAACCCCCAAGGCCAGTTCTGCTCACCATACAGGGAGCACAAACTCAGATTTCAGTAGATTGGTGATGGTTCAGTTCCAACAGCATGGAGAGGTGTGACACTGCTTCATATTTAGAGTCATGGAATCCCAGAATATTCTGGGTTGGAAAGGAACTTAAAGCCTACCCAGTCCCACCCCTGCCATGGGCAGGGACACCTTCCATTATCCCAGGCTGCTCCAAGCCCTGTCCAACCTGGCCTTGGACACTTTTAGGGATCCAAGGGCAGCCACAGCTTCTCTGGGCACCTGTGCCAAGGCCTCCCCAACCTCACAGGGAAGAATTTTTTAGTTCAGACAATTTATCTTTCTGCTCAGGATTTCCAGCTCAGAGCCTGAGCTGCCAGCACTGAGTCTCCTCTTCTTTATTAAATAATTACTGAACCTTCAGACTCCCTGAATAAATCTTTCCCGTGTCCTGTGTGATCAGCTGGAGGCTGCTGTGTTGGCTCCACCATGAATAGAAACTCTGGAAATAATGCACACCAACATCTCGTGCAGGCAGCTGCAGAGAGGATTTTCAAGGCATTTCTTTCCAGAGGGAGAGATCCATTTCCTTTCTGATTACTTGGCTCTGTGTGGAGACAGTGGGCTCTGCATCCACAAGCAGATCCCCACTCCTGCTTCCAGCATGCCCAAGTTGCTGTTTGGGAAAGGCCACGGGGAGGGTGTTTGCAAGCACAATACCACACACTCCTAACAGGACAAGATTGGGAGTCCTTGGAGGATTGCACAGGATAAAAACTTACAGGATAGAAACTGATGCAGAAAACAGAGAGATAAAAAGGATGTGTGATGTCCTGATGCCATTGCTGCCACAAGGAATGTGCGGTCACATGGGGAGGGCCGGGGAAGATGCCTTCACTCTGCTTTTACCTCCAGCACATTATTTAATGTCCTCTGGGCCTTATCAGGGAGCCTCTAGGATTGTGCTGGAGTTCATTTAACCCATGGAATTGGATTCAGGCAGATCTTTACTGTGAGGGTGGTTAGGCCTAGCCAAAGAAGCTGTGGCTGCCCCTGGATCCTTGGAAGTGTCCAAGGCCAGGCTGGACAGGGCTTGGAACAACCTGGGATAGTGGAAGGTGTCCCTGCCCAGGGCAGGGGTGGGACTGGATGAGCTTTAAAGTCCCTCCCAACCCAAACCATCCTGGGATTCCATTACTAAGGTAAAATCAAATCAAACAAACCTTTGTGTGAAAGAAATAGAAATCCCCAGGGAAAGGCAGATTTACTTTTAGTCCAAAAAGCTTAAGGATAATGGTAGAGGTCAGATGAGTAGTTCCTTTCTCGGACAGTACTTCTGTCCAGTGCACTGGAACAGGGGACACTGACACTGTCTTCAAGTGGCAGATTTATTTACCATAATTTAATGTCAGCTCCAAAGAGATCGGATTTCTCTCGGCACTTCGTATTCTGGCAGGAGAGTGGGACTGACGAGGTCTGATGCAAAGGCAATGAAGAATGTGAGAGATCTCCATAAAGAGAAGCAGTCAGCTTTAAGGTTCAGTGGGATGAAGTGCTCCAAGGATTTATGGTGTGGAAGGCAGAGCTACAGCAGCTTCTGAAATCATTGCTGCAGTCACACAGAGAAGGGGAAGGGACCCCAGCCTGGGGGAGGGCAGGGACACATGCAAACCAGGCTCATCTCTCACAGCTTACTCTGGACATGTCCATGTGCAGAGGTGACTTAGCAGAGTGAGTGCCATCACCTTTAAATCAGACCTGCATATCTCATTAATTACAGACTTAGAATCATGGAAGGGTTTGACTTGGAAAGGAGCTTAAAGCCCATCCCATTCCAGCCTCTGCCATGGGCAGGGACAAATTCCACTATCCCAGGGTCCTCCAAGCCCTGTCTGACCTGGCCTTGGACACTTCCAGAGATCCAGGGGCAGCCACAGCTGCTCTGGGCCAACTGTGCCAGGGCCTCACCTCCCTCACAGGGAAGAATTTCTTCCCAATATCCCATCTAATCCTGCCCTCTGGCAGTGGGAAGCCATGATTTATAGTACCATGTCCTGGTACTACAAATCTTGGTAAAAAGTCTCTTTATCTTTCTTGAAAGTCCCTTTTATATATTGAAAGTCCTCTATAAGGTCTCCCTGGAGCCTTCTCTTCCCCAGGCTGAACAACCCCAGCTCTCCCAGCCCTTCCTCCCAGCAGAGCTGCTCCATCCCCCTGATCATCCTGGTGCCTCCTCTGGACTCTCTCCAGCAGCTCCACGTCCTCCCTGTGCTGGCCTCCAGGGCTGGGGCAGCTCTGCAGGTGGGGTCTCACCTGAGCACAGGGGCAGAATCCCAATCCCTTCCCTGCTGCCCACACTGGGGATCAGCCCAGCACAGGGCTGGCATCAGTACAGAAATGCCTCTCCTGGCCTCCAGACCCCAAAAGCTCCATAATACAATACAGGGAAAAATGGTCTTTCCCTGAATCACAGGTGAGGTCCTGTCCTCCCAACACCTCCACAGACCTTGCAGGCATCAAAAAGCAAAGGGAGCTGTCCTCAGGAGGTTCATGGTGGGAACCCTGTCCCCCTTCCTGCCACCCACCCCTGTGGGGATCCTGGAACACTCAACCCTGCTCACTTTGGTGAGGACACATCTCAGGACCAGCTTTTCCTTTGGCATTTCATCACATTCCAACCAGCAATGTGAGGAAAAATGAAGAAAACCCCCTATTTTTAGAAGATAAAATGCAAATTTAAGGCATTACCTAATCCAGAGCATTTGTGGGACTGCATTTTCATTGGTTGGCTGCAAAACTCTGCTGTGGGAAGAAAGACAAAATCAATGAGCTCCCCCTTCCCAATTCCAGTCACACAGGTGTATCCATGCAGTGGAATGAGGCAGTGAACTGGGCAAAACTAGGCTGGAGTAAATAAAAGTTTTACCAGAATAACACATTTTATTGATCTACAGATATGTAAATAATGATGGGACGTTATCCTGGAAGTCATCCTGGCAGTTTTCCTCAAAGAACCCTGAAAGTCCTTCTTATATAGCCACCAATTTATGTGAATGTCCTAGAATGCTCAATTAAAAATGGAAGCATGTCCTGGCTCAGGAATTTGGTAATAACCCATGGAATAAAATAATTTAGATAGACCTCCAAGGTCATCAAATCCAATTTTTGCTCGATCCCCACCTTGTCACCAGCACAGAGCACTGAGTGCTGTATCCATGTGTTCGTTCGACACTTCCAGGGATAGGGACTCCAAACCTCCCTGGGCAGCCTTTTCTGATGGAATACATCCCAAACAAACATCCTGCCCCAGGAGCTCCCTGCCTGGGGATAAGGGGAAAATCCATGCCAAGGGGGGAAAAGAGCTCTGGGCAACTGGTCTAGTGGGAAGTGTCCCTGTCCACAGCAGGGGGCTGGAATGAGATGAGCTTTATGGTCCTTCCAACCCCAATGCTGTGATTCTCCTCCCTCCTCCTGCTTTGGGGGGATGGAAAGCTGTCCCTGTGGTGTGCTGGGTTTAGGATCCCGGGCAGGGAGCTTCTTCTGCATCCATGGAAAGCAGCACAGGGGTTCTGCCATTGGCTGCAGCAGATACAAGCAGGGCATGGGGGGATCTCTGGGGCCAGAGTGCCCCTACCTCCATAGGGAAGGTGTTTTGTACCTGGCAGCCCAAAATCCCTTCCAGTTAAATCCAAACCCCTACTCAGCAGCACCTGCCAGTTCCCCAAAATGTAAATTTTCCGGGCAGACGGTATTGATATGCACTGACATTCCACAGGGGACTGGGGGAGTTGGGAATTTGCCAGAAATAGGCAGCTCTTACTTCTGCTTAAAACTCACTTTTCATCTCACATTCAATTATCAAGCACAGAATGTATTTTTAGCAGCTGGCATTAGGAGAGCGCTGTCACTTTTGTTCCAGCCTGACTTGAAAGTTGCATTTATGGGAAGACTTGGAAGAGTTTGTGTGTGTTCCTGTCCCAAAACTGGGAAGGAGGAGCAAGGAGAGGCTTGGCAGGTGTCTCTAGACCCCCCAAATAAAAGAAATCCATGACGAGGGTGGTTCAGGGAATTGGGTCTGATGCAGAGCTGGCAGGGATGACAGAGAGGCAGAAATTGAGGCAGCAGAGGAAACTGATGTTGATAGTGACATTTTTAACAGGATATCAGTGCTCGGGAATTCAGGGACCTTCCTGCCCCTGTTGCAGCAGGGGGAAGATGAAGCAGTTTGGAAGAAATCTGTCAGATTTCTAATCCCTCTCCTGGAGGTCCCGATGCTCCCGACACCCAGTGCCACCACCCCCCAGCCCTCCCCTCTCCACCGGGGTCTCACCTGGGGCTTTGCCTTGCAAGAGATGGATGCCCCAGGACTGTCGAGGGAAGCAAAGGAAGTTGTTAAAGCCTCTTGTTTCCCTCTCCCTTTCACAATGCACCTTTTATTCCACTGGAAACATGAACCAGCCCGGTTAATGCTCGGGATCAGATTGGAAAGAAAGAAAACAAAGGGAAGCAGTTGTCTGGGTTAGGAGCGTTTGGAGCTGCCGTTGTAGCGAGTCTCTGCTTCTTGCCAGGTGTTTTGTTGAGCTCAAGTAAAACATCAAAGTCCATTATCTTCCCTACCTTGCCCTCAGCTCCCCGAGCCAGCGCACAGCACAAAATTAATTTGGTTTATTCCAGCACACGCAATAGCCTCCTATCTTCCCGACTCCCGGGCTGGAAGGAAACAAATTTCCTCCTTAAGCACTTTCCACTTGACCTGCTCTTTTCTCCACGGAGAAAATTGAGGTCAGGGAGCCGCTGCTGAGCAGTGGCTGCCGCTCTCCCGATGCTCTGTGGCCAGCATGGGCCCGGGGTCCCTGCCCTGCTGCCAGGGCTGGCTCCAGATTTCCCAGCTGGGGCTCCTGCCTGCTCCCCGCTCCCACGAGACCCTGGCAGATTTAGGAAGGTGACGGCTTCACTTCCCACTTGGCCCAATTATTCTTTAAGCCTCTCCTGTGCTGCTGGAGATGTTATGTCTGAGGCCTGGAAATAAAGGCAGAGCTGCCAGGAGGTGTGGGGAGCAGTCAGTGACTGCAGCCATCCCATCAACAGGCAGATGTTTGTGGGCTGCACTGAGCTGGGAATGCAACAGGACAGGGATTTGTCTCCACGTTTCTCTCCTCCCTTTTTATTTCTGCTTAGGAAGGTGAGCACAGAGCCCTGAGTGGCCCCATGCCCTCCTTGCCTGGGGCTGAGCGTGCTGTGAGCCACGGGCAGGGGATGGGTGGGCACTTCCAGCCCATGGAACAAATCCTCAGCTCCCCTCTCTGCTGGATTAGCACTGCCAGGGAGCTGGTACTGGCTCCCATCCCAGGGCTGCTCTCCAACTGTTTGCCACTGTGGGCTTGATATTTCTGAGCTGTGCTAGTTTTCCAAAGGGAAACCTTTCAGCAATTCCCTCTTTTCCCCAAACAGCTTTTATAAATAGCTGCTTTTCTCTCAAAACATTTTTAGGCAAACTCTGTACTTTTCCCATAACAAAACCTCTCCCAGGTCTTTTGTTTCCTATTTCTGTTACTTGGCCAATGGAGTGTCAGTCCTATGGATCAATGGGGTCCCTTCTGTAGTGCAGCATGCTATAAAAGAAACTAAGGCAATAGTAAAAAAAGCCTTCAATTCTCTTCTGATAACTGAGTGGCGTCAATCTATTTTGTGTCCTACTATGACATGCCACGTGCTGGGTGGGCACGAGAAGCTGAGCAGAACCTCTGAGCCCATCCCCAGTGTCACCGTATGGGCTGTGACATGGGGACACAGGATATGGCCATGCAATCTCTAAATGCCTGGGCTCCCCTGGGGTTGCCACAGGAATTCCCAGCACCAGTGACAGCAGCCACCATCCTCACCTGCACCCCAGTGCTGCCCCGGGGGTGAGGGGGGCAGGGGAAGGAAGGAGGTCAGCTCTGTCCCTGCAGGCACAGCTCTGACAGCATTGTCACACACTGACTGCCAGCAGCTCCAGGCCCAGCCTGCTCCAGCAGGGACCACTTTGTCCCCTCAGGCTCCTGCAGTCCTGTCCCAGGGCTGCTTTTGGAGGATGGGGCAGGGATTCCTCCCTGCCAGAGCAATCCTCCTTTTCATACTGCTCCCAGCTCAGGGTGATGGTGGGAGGGGAGCTCCAGCTCCAGCGGCTGAGGGTGCAGAGGCTGCAGCTCTGAACTGTGAGGAGGAAGGTCACTCACAGCCCGTGGGAGGGACCCACAGGGCGTGTGAAACCTGCTCTGTTTGCAGTTATTCCATCCCTGTGACTGGAAGGGATGGAGGGAAATCCACAGGTGTGGAGGCACCCTTTGGGGTCTTCAGTCCCAGGGGAAGAGTTTGGCCTTGGCAAGGAAAGGGTCCCAGTCCTGCATTTTCTTTACCCATCTCCAATGGACTCATCAGGTTTGTTTGACCTCCCACAGGCTGTGTGGAGAGGCAGCAGGGCCAGTGTGGGAGTCCACGGGCCTCCAGGATGGGCCTGGCAGGCAGAGCCAGGAGCTTCTCCAGTCTCTGATGCTTCAGGAGCCTGTTAATGTGGATATGTAAATTCCTGGAACACGGCAGCGCTGATGCATCGGTGCCAGCTGTGCACCTCTAATGACTGCGGAGCTGCCGGCTCAGCACTCCCGTTACTCCTTGATTACCATTTATTTACTTCAGGGAGGTGCCCGGAGAAACAAAAAAAGGCCAAAGCGCTGGGCAAAACCCCCGCAGGGCAGGTCCATCCCCGGGGAGCTCCCAGAGCTGCGGAATCGTGTGGGATTCGTGGGCACGGTGTCCTGGCAAGGGGTTGGGCCCCGTGATCCTCCACGATCCTCGTGGGACCCTTCCAGCTCTGGGTGTTCTATAATTCTATGATTCCCTTTGGAAATGGTCAAAATCCACCCCTTCCCAACTGATACACAGAATGTGTGTGTGGGGGGGGAACTGGAACATCATGATTTCAGCATAGGAGTAAAAAATGGATAACCAAGGATGCATCAAGCTGAAGGCAGCAGAGTTCCTGCCCACTCCTTGGGTGACACTGCTGCATTTTACCTGTTCTCAAATAAATGTTTGTATTTCCGAGGTGTCATGTAAGCGTATTTTTCCCTAATTCACACATTTGATTATTGATTTCCAGGGAAAACTTCCTGCCTCGCCGGCACCCGGAGTAAGACACAGTGAATAATTCCCAAGAAATTATTTCCGTGACAAGTCTAGCCTTTTCTCTCTGCCCCTGGAACACACACGGACTAATTGAGGTTTCTTTGTGCTTGGAAACGATTCCACACCTCGGCCGGTGATTTTGAGGGTTTGTCTTTCACCCTGTGAGCTGATTTTGAGATGAGATCTCCTGGATATTTGCATCCAGATGACAGTGAGTCGTTCTCGTTGCCTCCCTTTCTCTCCTTTCACGGCAAAGCAAAGCCACCTAGAAGCGACAGCCAGGGCAGCAGCAGCGAGTGGCTGCCAAACAGCTCCCGACTGAACTCTGAAGGATTTGCTCCTCTCAAAGCCTCCCCAGCCTCACAAAGGCCGTGCTGCCAAAGGCTAATAAAGATACCTAAGTGGTGAGTGTATTATAATTACCTATCAGCTCGTTTGCAAAAGCACCAGCAGTTAAAAGGCAGCAAATGAAACGATGCCGGCCTTCCTCTGCTTCCCACATAATGAACAAACACATTGCCCATGGCAAGCTCACAGGAACAGATCTTTCATTACGATAAAAGAGTCTTAACCTTGACCAGCCGCTCTGCTCTGCCTTCATGGCAGTTGTTCCACAACTCAAATAGTTTGTTTTCCAGCCCTTTGATTCCCACAAAATGCTACAAAATCGAGCATTTCTTATTCAATAGATGCACACGAAGCTTTTTTCATATTTCTTCAGATCTTCCTTGCGCAGTTTAGAGCAGAAAGTGTCTGGCATAAATTCCTGATTGCATTATTAATGTGGAAAAGGGAACATCTGAAGTTAATCTATTCCACTAATGGGTGCTATATAATACATTAAGTCAGGTTAAGCGTGTGATATAATAAAGATCTGCCGGGTGAGATATTTTGAGATTACTGATTTAAGCATAATGGTTATTTTGGTCAATGGTTATAGATTTTTAATAGAATTCCCCCGTGAATGCTGGCTGAAAGGGGAGGAAATCTTGTTCTGGACCACAATGAAACAACCCTTTGTAACAGTCCTGGGGCAGTTTTGGGGCACCACGATATGGAAAGGATCTAAAGCATGCAAAGGAGGGATACAAGGATGGGGGAGGGTCTGGAGGGGCCACAACAAGGAGCAACTGAGGGCACTTGGTCTTCTCAGCTGGAGAAGAGGAGACTGAGGGCAGAACTCATCCCAACCCACAACTTCCTCCCAAAGGGCAGCTCCAATCTCTGCTCTCTGGGACCAAGGACAGTGGCTGGAGCTGTGTCAGGGGGGTTTGGGTTGGATGTCAGGAAAAGGTTTTACCCCCAGAGGGTGCTGGGCACTGCCCAGGCTCCACAGGGAATGGGCACAGCCCCGAGGCTGCCAGAGCGCCAGGGGCATTCAGACAATGCTCTCAGGGATGCACAGGATGGGATTGTTGGGGTGTCTGTGCAGAGCCAGGAGCTGGATTGATGATCCCTGAGGGTCCCTTCCAGCTTGGAATAGTCTATGAATATTAACACTTTTGTGTTCCCCAGAACAAGTTCCCTGGCTATTTCTAAAATCTTTGTGTCAAAAGAATCAAAATGTAGAATTCAAGCATCTGATCAAAGTGATAAGAATTTCTTGGTGCTCATATCACTCAATTCAAATGTCAGCTTAGAAGGTGAATAAGTCTCTGGGCTGGTCTTTAATTCACAAGGAAAAGGAATATACAAGGAAAAGGAGTATACAAAGAAATGTATCAGCTGTGCTTTCAGACATTTTTTTTCCTTTTTCTGTCTATATCAACAAAACTGAACATATTTCACCCTGGAGAAAGGGCCTCCTCCTGGATTCCAGAGGGATGAATAAGCAGATCCATTTCAAGAACTCCACAGGCAGCAGGATTGCCCTGAACACTGTGTTGCAGCTCCCATTTTTCCTGCCACAAAAGCACAAGGTATCAGCTCACTTCAAACCAAAGGGAAAAAAAAATAATGGGATGCTTGGAGAAAATTTTCTCCAAAGCTATATTCCTTGGGGATTTCCTAGGGAAAAAAATCAAACCCATTTTAAGGCAGGGTGAAACCCCTGTGGGCTTCCTGAACAATGCAGGGAACCTTGGGTTTATTCTGTGCTGAATTTCCCTGGGAGGATCCTGATCCTTCCCTCTGCCCTCAGCAGAGCCAGCCAGAGGAGAGGTGGGTGTGCACAAACTCAGGGATCCTCAGGTTCATCTTTCATTCATTCCTGGCAAAGGCCAGGCTCCCCATCCTCTCCCGGGCAGGAATATTGTTAGGGATGGGCTGGGAGAGGCTGAGGTTCCAGTGCTGCCCCCTGCACCCTCACCGTGACACGGCTGCACTGAGGGGAACAGAAGGACACAGCCACCAAGGATTCCCTCTGGGAAATCTCTGGGAAAGGTCCCAAAGCCTCGGGCTGAGAGTAGGAGTGCTTGTTAACAGGGGGAATTCCTGTCTGTGATTGCCCCACAGCCCCAGGGTTGCGACACACTTTCCACTAGACCAGGATGCTCCAAGCCCTGTCCAGCCTGGCCTTGGACCTGCCAGGGATCCAGAGGCAGCCACAGCTTCTCTGGGCACCCTGTGCCAGGGCCTCACCTCCCTCATGGAGAAGAATTTCTTCTCAATATCCCATCTATCCCTGCCCTCTGGCAGTGGGAAGCCCCCTTGTCCTGGCACTCCACCCCTTTGTCCAAAGTCTCCTTCTTGAGCTGTCTGGTGTCGTTTTCAGGCACTGCAAGGCCACATTGAGTCACCCCAAAGCTTCTCCAGGCTGAACAATCCCAGCTCTCCCAGCCTTTCCTCCCAGCAGAGCTGCTCCATCCCCCTGATCATCCTGGTGCCTCCTCTGGACTCTCTCCAGCAGCTCCACGTCCTCCCTGTGCTGGCCTCCAGGGCTGGGGCAGCTCTGCAGGTGGGGTCTCACCTGAGCACAGGGGCAGAGGGGCAGAATCCCAGTCTCTTTCCTGCTGCCCACACTGGGGATCAGCCCAGAGCACATTTCCTTGTTTAAGGATAATATACTCAGCAATAAAGAAGTGATTTTTATACGAATTACCAGTTTTTACTGGGCCGCCTGTAAAGCTAGTGAAACAAGTCATAAAATGTATCCAAATCAGGAGGAATTTGTTAAGACACTGAGGGCAGAACACTCGGAATTTACACATCTCCCTGGAAGTCAGGCATCTGTAATAATCAGTGATGGGAAGCCTGCACTTCCAGATGCATCCAGTCCCTTCCCAAGTTAGGTGAGATAGACCCAGCCTTGCAGCCAAATCCACAATTTAGGAGCTGTGAAAGGGCACTACAGATGTATTTTTAATCAGACAAAGTTCCTTAACCACCCATGGCAGCTCTGGCTGTGTTCCTGCCAGAGGGGGATCCCCAAAATCACTTGTTGTTTGGCTTCATGTGTTGTATTGCCCTTGTGTGTCAGTGACTAAAGGGGCTCCAGGAGAGCTGGAGAGGGACTTGTGACAAGGACATGGAGTGACAGGACAATGGGTGATGGCTTTAAAATGAGAGGGGATGCCAGGATTAGAGATTAGGAAGAAATCGTTCTTGTGAGGATGATGAGGCCCTGGCACAGGTGCCCAGAGAAGTTGTGGCTGCCCTAACAGATGAGGAATTTTCTAACCATGTTAAGTGTCTTTTTTTACCCCGCTGATAACTGGGTTGAAAACACAGCACTTGGGAATTAACCCATGTGTACAGTGGTAGGAGGGGAAAAAGATGGAATTTGGGTGGGACAAGGAGCACTGACTTCACACTGGCTAAGGACAGGTTTAAACTGGATATTGGGAAGAGATTCTTGGCTATGAGGGTGGGGAGGTTCTGGCACAGGTGCCCAGAGGAGCTGTGGCTGCCCCTGGATCCCTGGAAGTGTCCAAGGCCAGGTTGGACGAGGCTTGGAGCAGCCTGGGATGATGGAAGGTGTCCCTGCCCATGGCAGGGGCTGGAATGAAATGGGCTTTAAGATCACTTCCCACCCAAACCATTCTGGATTCTCTGATTCAGTCTCAGTGTCAATCTATCAAACCACCTGCCTCACGTGGGGCTGTAATGACAGAGAGCCACTGCTCCAAAAATTCCTGCAGGCCCACGTTAGGAGGCTCTCACCTCTTTTGGAGGAAAGGGGAAAGATCCATCTTGGCAGAGACCCACAGTCCTGAGACAACTGCAGTGCTACCAGCTGGTGACAAGTGTCAGTGCTGTCTGCTCAGCCGTGAGCAGCTCCAACCAAAAGCTTGGCTGACTTCCCAACAGTGTCTGCAGAAGATCCCTGGCAGTCCCTGCCCAGAGCTGCTCTCCATGTCCCATCAGAAGTCCCTCCCAGGAGATGGCAGAACATGGAGTCAGGAGTCTGGCTATGGAGCACTGAGCCCCGCTCTGACCCTGGGGTGGGCGCAACTCAATGCTCTCTCCACAGGTTTGGTCCATTTAAAAGCCCTCCTGGACACCAGCACCACTGACCTACCTGCAGCTAAAACCTTCTTTCTCAGAGATGTTTGCAAGAGCTGAGTCTTTTCTCCCACCCAGGCTGGGCCTCACAAGGCCCAACCTGGGAAACCTCTCCAGGCCTGTGCCCGGACTCCCAGTATGGTGCTCACTGGGATAATCACTGGCACGGTTTGTGAGCAGGGAGGAGAGCACTTTCCATGGCAGCATCATGTGGGATAGCGTCTGCTCCACTTATACCGCTTACTGGAGAGGGCTTCAGTTGGATCAGCTGCAGTTTTCATTTTGGATTTGCAATCTGCAAAGTAAACCGGACCTGGTTTGGTGTTGGATTTAGAGCTGATGGAGAAAATCTCCACCAGGGGCTCATAAACAGAGAGTAAAAGGAAAAGAACTCTGGATCAAAAGGATGAAAGGAGGACAGCAATCCTCATCCAGCTCTTCTGCCAGCCCCGGTGCCCTGGGGAGCGATCCCGGGGGATGGTGGCGCTCTGCTGGGTGCCCTCTGAGGGATGCGCTATCTTGGAGCCAGTGCTGACATTCCAGGGTCGCCCAGCTCTCCTGCCCAGACCAGCTCATCTGTCACCCGGGACGTGTTTACGAGGAGCGGACAGCCCGCTCTGGGAGGTGATTGATACTGATTGGAATTGTTATGCAAATACACTTTGCTACTCTCTTCCTTGCAGATTCTCCCCGGTGGTGAGAGCGGCCCTCTTCTCCAGGGATTTTTCCTCCTTTTTTAAAAAATAAGTCCAGGTGAGCTGGACTCTGTGGCCTCAAACATCCTCAAATAGAGCAAATAATGTGACAAAACCTGAGGATGGATCTTTATCAGTGCCAGGCAACAGGAATGTCTCTTTTACTTTCTGTGTTCTCACCTCACACATTCCTTTGCAAGGATCTGTCACCCTCTGTTGACAGAGACAATTTTCAAAGGTATCAGAGCAACTTAAAGGCTCCAAGTGCCACCTTTAAAGTCAAATCTGGGTTTTCCACAAACATGGGTTTGTTACAAAGTGCAACACCGCCAACAAAGCGTTGATTAAAGACCAAATGAATCCCTAAGGACGCATCCTTGGGCTGAGCTGGGAGAAAGGCACTGTAAAGGAGAAACTGGGAACAGCTCATGCCAGAGATTAGGGAACTGTGGGGCCTGGACTGTCCTTGTAACTCATGGAGAAACACCTGAATAACACCAAAATGTTATGTTCTGGTGTCCTCGGCAGCCACCTGACTGCACAATGACATTAAAAATAATTTTTAAAATTTGGGAGATATTCCTGCCCTACTTAGCCACTTCTGCCAGCCCAGAGCAGCTTTGGAGCCAAAAGAAGACCTTTGGTCTGGAATGAAGAACTTTGCTCATATTCAGGAGGAACCTTTCATTTTAAGCCCAGCTTCCATGCTGAATGGAAACCAAAACATTATAGATTAGGTTTGATAGATCAGCACTGAGGCTGAATCAGAGAATCCAAGAATGGTTTGGGTTGGGAGGGATCTAAAAGCCCATCCAGTGCCACCCCTGCCATGGGCAGGGACACCTCCCACTGTCCCGGGGTGCTCCAAGCCCTGTCCAGCCTGGCCTTGGACACTTCCAGGGATCCAGGGGCAGCCACAGCTTCTCTGGGCACCCTGTGCCAGGGCCTACCCACCCTCACAGGGAAGGATTCCATTTAGCTACAGCCAAGGGGAAGCTGAAGCAAGCACTGGAGCAGTTGGACTCCTGGGGGCAGCTCCAATTGGTGACAGCCAAACGTGTTGGGAAGACCCCAGAGCAATTTCTGACAGCTGTGGCAGGCACTGCCTGGAAGGTGATTGTTCCTAAACATCCTTGTGTGACACCACTGGAAGCAGGTGGGCTTTGGCTCAAAGGTGTATGGAGGCCACTGGCCGTGAACATGGAAGCATCTCACTCTCCATAACTCTCTTCACTCAGTCTGAAACCCCAGAGTGCCAATTCCCTGCCACAACAGAATCCAGGCTTCAGGCAGGGTGGCTGGAAAGTCCCTGGGTGTGCTGGTCCACTGGAACGTGCTGTGCAGGGAGGTGTGAAGACAAAAAACCTAAACCTAACCCTAACCCCATCCCCGGAGGTGTTCAAGGAACCCCTGGATGTGACACTCAGAGCTCTGGGCTGGGGGATCAGACACAAGCTGGACTCTGTGATCTTGGAGGTCTTTTCCAACCTCAATGATCCCAGGATTGTGTGATGTCTCCCACTTTCCCTGCTGTCTCAAGTGCTCTCTTCAGCCCCCAGTGACCTTCACTGAGCTGCACAAACGCAGCCATGCCTTGAGCTGTCTGCAAACTCAACAACAAAAAATATTTGGGGTGCCTGAGAAGGGGATCCATGAGACCCACCAGGACCCACTGGGTCAGTCCTGTGCCTACAACTCCCATTGATCTGCTCCTGCCTCCCCTCTTTAATCAGGCACCTTGTAAGGGTGGGAAGGGACATTTACAGCCACCCTCCTTCTCCTCCCAAACAATCAATGGTTATTAACTGCATCTTTGGGTTGGGGAGACAAGGAGAGAGACAGCAAGAATTCACATTGCTCATCAACCCGGAGAGACTTCATTTTTTATTAGGACTGATAAACAAGCTGGGAAAATAAATCAGTTACCTGCTGCTGCCTGACAGGCATCACCAAGGAGCTCCAGGGAATGTGGCACAGTGGGGCTGGGCTCCCAGCTCTGCTGGGGGGAGGCAGGAGCACCCACAGCTTCCCAAAGGGCTTTCATCTTCCTTTTTGTGGAATAAAACACTGGGAGGCTGACCTGCTATGGAAGCATCCAGAAAAGGCATCCCAAGCTCTGCAAAACACCAAGGAGGAGTCAAAAAAGCCTTTTAGGCAGTGAAGTGTCCCAGCATGGATCAGCTGGTAACAGGTCTTGTGCTGCCCAGGTGACACAGGAGGTGGTCAAGTGATGGATGGGGAGAGGAGAGGAGAGGAGAGGAGAGGAGAGGAGAGGAGAGGAGAGGAGAGGAGAGGAGAGGAGAGGAGAGGAGAGGAGAGGAGAGGAGAGGAGGAGAGGAGAGGAGAGGAGAGGAGAGGAGAGGAGAGGAGAGGAGAGGAGAGGAGAGGAGAGGAGAGGAGAGGAGAGGAGAGGAGAGGAGAGGAGAGGAGAGGAGAGGAGAGGAGAGGAGAGGAGAGGAGAGGAGAGGAGAGGAGAGGAGAGGAGAGGAGAGGAGAGAAGAGAAGAGAAGAGAAGAGAAGAGAAGAGAAGAAGAGAAGAGAAGAGAAGAGAAGAAGAGAAGAGAGAAGAGAAGAGAAGAGAAGAGAAGAGAAGAGAAGAGAAGAGAAGAGAAGAGAGAAGAGAGAAGAGAAGAGAAGAGAAGAGAAGAGTCCCACTACTTCAGGAAACATTAGGGACTGCAAAGGCCCATGGAGTGGTTAAAGGCCCTGGCCAGTCAAGGAAGACGACACAGGCAGATCCTCCCTCACCTTGGAGCAGGTGGGAAGGGATTTAAATCCAGGCATTGTGTCCCGATGCTACAGTGAGTCCAATCAGGAGACAATAACAAGCTCCAGCACTGTCACT
The DNA here is from genome assembly GCA_910950805.1 of Acrocephalus scirpaceus scirpaceus. NCBI lineage: Eukaryota > Metazoa > Chordata > Aves > Passeriformes > Sylviidae > Acrocephalus > Acrocephalus scirpaceus. The sequence continues at coordinate 20,907,556 of OU383781.1, forward strand.
TTCAGGCTGTCACAAGATGGATCAAGGTGCCCAGCTCCTGGGAACACATTTTTCCTGTTTCCCTATTGGAAAAGAACAAGTGCTGTAAGACAACCTGGCTCCAGATCCATGCCACCCATCCATGGGAGCATGGAACAATCAGGAGCCTCTTCTTAATAGGAAATTGCAAATGCTCCATTACCCACCCTGTTATTCACATATTTCTCCTGCTTTTTGACTCCAGGCAAGCCTGCAGCTCCGAAAGGAAATTTTCAGAAATATCAACAATGTCCCTTAATCACTGCAGTAATAAATCATCCCTTGTAACACGGGAACTTCCGTCTCACCAAAAAATGGGGGTTTAGAAAATCTACTGAATCATTCATGCCTTCTGTTCCTGTGATAGAGAGCAGAGTCACATTAAGATAATGAAAATTCCAAAGAATTTGCAGGATTTGGTGGAATAAGGAGATGCTACAAATCACTGTTGATGAAACATGCAGGAGTAACCAGGCCTTGGCCTGCACAGGGAGTGAATGCATGGTGGGAAACACTTCTGCATCTCCAAACTCTGCTGTAACAAGGCAGGAGAAATGGAAAACTGACTCTGGGAATGCTGAGAGAGGCAAAATAAAGGGATCAGCAGCAAGGAGAGCTCCAAAATCCAGTTCCTGGCCTGTCCTCAGACATGCAGCAGCCTGTGACCAGAAAATCCCAGAATTCCAGAATGGTTTGGGTGGGAAAAAGTTCATTCAGTCCCACCTACTGCTGTCAGCAGGGAACACCTTCCACTATCTCAGGATGCTCCAAGCCCCATCCCACCCAACCTTGGACACTTCCAGGGATCCAGGGGCAGCCACAGCTCCTCTGGGCACCTGTGCCAGAGCCTCCCCACCCTCACAGCCAAGAATCTCTTCCCAATATCCAGTCTAAACCTGTCCTTAGCCAGTGTGAAGTCAGTGCTCCTTGTCCCACCCAAATTCCATCTTTTTCCCCTCCCACCACTGTACACATGGGTTAATTCCCAAGTGCTGTGTTTTCAACCCAGTTATCAGCGGGGTAAAAAAAGACACTTAACATGGTTAGAAAATTCCTCATCTGTCCTGGTTTCAGGTGCTGTAATGAAGATGCAGGACCTTTCAACTCAATTCAATCAGTCCCATTCACCAGGCACCTTATGATCCATTAGTTCAGTCCCTCCAAATTTGATTGCAGCGTGTTTTGATTCCAATCAATTGTTTTCAGTTCTTCTCCATTGATTTCCATGGACTCACATTATTCTGCTGAGACTTCAGTTAAACTTGGGATTTGGACCAAGGCAGGAGCACCATGGGCAGCTGGTGGGAGGTGGCTGGGCTGCACCAGCACCACCCTGCTCCCAGCAGACCAAGGCAAGATGACAATTCCAGCTCCAAGACTTTTCTAAACCATGTTCCCTATCCCATGGCTTCAGGGGGAGCTCAGAACTGCAGCAGGATCAGAGGAAACCTCGTCCAGAAAACGTTGGAGCAAGAGGAAATTTTTCATGGTAAGAGCAATCAGCCATTGGAATAATCTCCCCAGGGAAGTGGTGGATTCCCCAGCTTTGGACACTTTTAAGGTTTATCTGGGCAAGGAGCTGGGTCATCATGTCTAGACTGTGCTTTTGCTAAGAGAGGTTGGGCCAGATGATGTTTGAGGTCCCTTCCAACATGTTATTCCATGATTCCACGAACTGTGACCTAACCAGGTATGACAGAGAGAACAGACACACACAGAGGAGTCTTCAGGTTCCTCTTGAGAGTCACAAACTCTGTGGGATGAAGAACCAGAACTAAACCAGAACTTTACTCAGTCCCAAGCTACCAATCTGATTACTGGTCTAAAAGCTGTAAGGAAATGAAGGAGCATCTCCAGAAAATGGTCTGAACTGGGGAGAGCCACTGGAGAAAGCTCAAGAAAACGAGTCATTTGTCTCCTGGCACACTGGTCTGTGTCTCCAGCTGTGAGAACTTCTGGCTGGACAAGTGGCTCATGGAATGCAGACAGGGAAGGACCTCCTGTCCCCAGGGAGAGCTCTCAGAGGAGGCTCCTTCACTCCTCTCCCACTGACACTTTCTCCAGTTTAATTGACAGGGATATTTCCTTGTGCACCCTCCTGAACTGGCCCAGCTCATGCAGAACTGACACCCATCCAAGCAGGATGAGGCAGGGGACTCTCCCTGAGCTTTGTCACAAAACCAGGGCAGTGAAACAAACCCACAGAGGACCTTTTCGACTCGGTGGAAAGGTTGCTGTCAAAAACCCAGCACTGCGTTTTCCCAGGAAGCAAGCCTGAAATGCAGGCAGCGGCCTGGAGAGATTCTGATGGAAATCCCAGGTGGGAGCAACAGAAAAATCAGCTGCCACTTTCCTCTGGAATGACGGGAAGCTGACAGTGGTGACATTTGAAACGCTGGTGACTTTTCTGAAGCTCAGTGAGCAGAGTAGATGAAAGTCTCTGAGCAGCGGCACAGAGGCCACGGGATGTCACTGTGCCCTGCCCTGCAGGGGAAGGGTTGTCCGGCTCACAGCCCAGGCACCGTGCTGGCATCCCCAATCCCACAGAACGCCTCAGGTTTCACATCTCCCTCGGGAAACAGGGTGCAGGCACTGCAGGACACGATGTGATGTGCTCTCCTCACGGCCACCTGAGCCCCTGAGAGATGACTCCCTGCGTGTGGCTGGGGGGAAAAGAACTCGGAGAGAGCAGGAAAACCTTCCCAGCTGCTTAATGGAGTGCGAATGAATTGGACAGCACTCCTGCTAATGTGTCAGGATTATGTTTAGCAGTGGGAATGACCTTGTTGAAGCTAACAAATGAACACGTTCACAGCTCCACTAGCAGGAACTGCTGGATGCTCCATGCAAATCCTCTGTGCTGCTGTTCTGATGCTGATTCCAGGGGGCTGGGTGGAATTCTCCTCTGCTCCTGTCCCAAAGCTGTGGAAGAATGGAGCCTTCTGTGGAGGGATCGAGAGTATTTGGGGAACAGCTTTTCCTTTTGCATGCTGTGTTCTAAGGCAGAAAGGCTGAGAAGGCCTGGAAAAGAGAGGAGTGACCTTAGAGCCCCTTCCAGTGCCTTAATGAGCTCCAAGAGAGCTGGAGAGGGACTTGGGACAAGGGATGGAGGGACAGGACAAGGCGGAATGGCTTCCCATTGCCAGAGGGCAGGGTTAGATGGGATATTGGGAAGGAATTCCTTCCTGTGTGGGGGGTGAGGCCCTGGCACAGTTGCTCAGAGCAGCTGTGGCTGCCCCTGGATCCCTGGAAGTCTCCAATGTCAGGCTGGACAGGGCTTGGAGCAAGCTGAGACAGTGGAAGGCCCATGAAAGTGGATGAGCTTCAAGGTCCCTTCCAATCTGAACCGTTCTGGGATTCTCTGATTTTAACTCTGGCCTTGTAAGAAAGCATCAAACATGACAATATGGAACTCTGGGGTTGCATGTGCACTAAATTAAGCCTGGGAGCCAGTGGGAATGGGCCTGACTCCTAAACAGCTCACTGGCTTCAGCTCCAGGTGTGCCCATCAATCTCCAATGTGTTGAACTCAATCTGCAGTGAAGCAGCTACGAATGGAGTTAACTGAATAATAAAATAAATCCATGTGGTTCCTGGGAATCCTCCACGTGCAGGAGGTCATGGCCTGTGCAGTCCCCTGACAGCACAGACACAGCTCAAATTAGACATTTATTTAGTGTGCATTTACAACATGTGATTAACCTCATGTATTTAGATTTTTTCATGTTGGCTTTTGAAAGGAGTCTCTTAGGAAGAAGAAAAGCAAAAGGGATAAAACTGCTGAAATTCATGTTTTACCCTTAGTCTTTGAGCAAAACCTTTCACTCAACTCTGCCTATTTTTAAATTCTTTCAAGCAAAGGGCTTCTTTCAAGAAACTGTCCTGAATGATCTGTGTACTGGCATTGGGAAGTATAAGCAAGGAAGAAAGCTTGGAAAGGATGGGGGAAGGAGAGGGTCAGCATATAAATCATTATTGTGGGAGAGGGTAAAAAGGAAGGTGAATCCCAAAGCTGAGTCAGGACACGCTGACTTGCTCAGACTCAAACTCTACTTACCTGAGTCCAACTACTCTCCCAGCTGTTAAAAACCTTCCCATGTCCATGCTGAAAATCCCAGAATCACTGAGGTTGGAAAAGATGTCCAAGATGATCAAGTCCAACCTGTGACTGATCCCCAGAGAACTGAGTGCCACATCCAGATTTCCTTGAGCTTCTCCAGGGATGGAGACTTCACCACATCCCAAAGCCTGACCACCCTTTCCATGAAGAAATTCCAACCTGACCCTGTCCTTGAGGCCGTTTCCTCCTGTTCTGTGCAGGTGGAAGAAGGTGTCCCCGGCATCCCTTGTGCTGCCTTGATGCAAGAGGCAAGATAAACCCCCAGATTACCAATCCCAGCAGGAATTGCCAATCCTGTGTCCTGCAGGAAGAAAGCACCTTTCTGTCTAAATTAGGAACAGGGTTTAAGGCACAGGACAGCAATAAAATTAGGAAGGATGGGAGGATTGAGGGTTTTTTCTCCTTCCCTTTTCCTCCCTGATCTCAGGTTATTGATGGAAATTTATCAGCAAGAAGGCCACCTGGTGCTGGCTGGAATAAAATCCTCTCAGCAGTAGCAGGAGGCTGCAGCTTCTGTGTCCCTTTCCCAGCAGAGCTCCTGCTTCCTCTGCCGCCGTGCATCCAAATGCCGAGACGTTCCAGGGAACAGCTTAAACAGGATTGATTTATGTCCCCTCTACAGTGTTCTTAGGGTGCTCGGAATGCATTTGTATCCCTGCTCCCTAACAAGTGTTCTTTCAGAAGGACTCTCCAATGCCCTGGCACATTCCTGCTTTTGTGTGGCTGATAACGGGTTTGTCAGTGAAATTGCCTCGCTATCAAAACAATAAAAGCCGACTGGCAAGGTGACATTTTGGGGGAATTCAGTTCCCTCTTTGTGGGTTCCTCTCACTTTGTTTTATGTGTGATATCTTCTCCTCCCTGCCTCTCATTGGAAGGTCATTGCAGAGGGGGAAGGAAGTTGGTGTTGAAAGAAAAAAACTTGATTTGATTTAGAGCGGACTCGGAGCTGCTCAGGGAGATTGCTGACAGGGGGACAGAGGATAAGTCATTTCTGAAGGTGTAGTGCAAACATGAATTCCTTAAACGACTCGTTGGACTCCAGTTCTTCCCCTTGCTCAGGAAGCACTTGGATTGTGGATATAATCCCTGAATTTCCAGAGACTTTTCGTTGAGACTCTTCACTCCTTTGCTCACAACAACATAACACAACACTTGCAATTAATTATGGATGCACTCGAGTCCAGACATGAGCTCACGCTGTTGGCTTGGCAAAGCAACTTAATTAATAAATAACGATGATGATGATGAATAAAGATGGGAATAAACAAAGGGGGCTCTATATGAGGGATGAAGCATGAAGTATTCATGCTCCAGGCTGTCAACAGATTCGTTCTGCTGAGCCCACCTCACCTGACAGCACTTCAGCACTTTCCAACCACCCCCAAGCTCCTGGTGGTTCTAGGATTATATCCGGATACAGACAGGAATCCATCAGCTATGACACCAGAAAAGAGTTTGACTCAGGATCCTTGGATCAACAGCCCATAAAAACTGGGAAAATGGGTCAACACCTGCCATGGTGATGATTGAAAATGGCGCTGAAACAAAGACAGGAGGTGGAGTCACCAACTGCCACATTCCCCTGGACACTTTCATAGCAGCACAGAACCAGCAAGGTTGGAAAAGACCGCCAAGATCTTCCAGTCGAACCTTTAATGCAAAGTCCTACCTCTAGGGAAACTTCTTCAGAATCATTTAGGTTGGAAAAGCCCTCCAAGATCATTGAGTCCAACTATTCCCCAGCACTGCCAAGGCCACCACTGACCCATGAGCCCAGGTGCCAAATCCACGTGGTTTTTAAAGCCCTCCAGGAATAGGGACCCCATCACTGCTCTTGGCAGCTGTGACAGTGCTGGACAACCCTTTTGGAGAAGAAATCTTCCCAATACCCAATCTGACCCTCCCCTGGCACAGCTTGAGGCCATTCCCTCTCATCCTGTCCCTGTTCCCTGGAGCAGAGCCCAACCCACCTGGCTGCCCCCTCCTGTCAGGGAGTTGTGCAGAGCCAGAAGGTTCCCCCTGAGCCTCCTTTGCTCCAGTCTGAGCCCCTTTCCAGCTCCCTCAGCCACTCCTGGAGCTACAGCCCCTTCCCCAGCTCCATTCCCTTCCCTGGACACACTTCAGTCCCTCCATGTCCTTCACAGAGTGAGGAGAAATGCCAGAGGGTTTTGTTTATACCAAGCCCTGGGTACATCCAGGCTGTGCCCTCCCCCATTCACCTCCACTCTTTTGAGGTATCACCACCCACCCAGGACAGCACATTCCAACACTGACCAGTTCCAGGTTTGGAGAAGCTGCATCTGAAAGGCTCCTGACCCACTCCAAGGACATTCCAACCCCCTGTCCTCTCAAACCACGCTCACACTCCTGTTCTATCCCCACTGAGCTCTGCTTGGGAATGGGATGCTATTACACCTCACCATTCCCAGCACAGGTGGGAAGAGTGAGCATGGCTTACACCATGGATGACACAGAGCAGGGAATGGGCAGGAACTCTGCCATGCTCAGGGCACTTAAAAGAGGCTCTGAGTGTCCTGAAGCGATTTATTTTAGCCAATACCACATTAACCACCAGTAAAGAGGAGTCAGAGGCTCCTGCTGCTCATTCCTTTCTGGCCTCCAGGCTCCAGCTCCTTGTTATATTTGTCCTAACAGAGGTATCGACCTGAATGGGAATGATTGATGAGGGAAAACACTGAGCTTAACTGAGCTCTTCTTCCCTCCAAAACAGGACCTTCAGCAGGAACTCCAGTTCAGAGGTGTCTCTTAGAAGGACATAACCTCACTGCATTTTCCCCATTCATGAAGATAATCTGAGAGGGACAAGACATTTCCCCTTTAAAGATGAGGCAACACTCACTGCAGCCGTTGTGGAGACTTAGGCTTGCTTCAGCTGGAAATTCAGTGTTTGGGGATGCAAGCCCCAGCTTGCAAAACCAATGGCATAAGAACAACCAGGCTAAATGCTGAAAATCACAGGAAAAAGCCCACCAGGAGAGAAGCTTGCAGCTGGAAATGACTGCAGTTCCCTCCTTTTTAATGTTTGTCACCATCACCACTGTTGTCAGTCATTGTTAGGTATTAAATTGCATAAAATACAAGCCCTTGGAAACAAACATCAGTGCTTATCAGCCTATGTCAAAAGTCAATTTTTTCTTTACAGCAATTTCGCCTGGAAATTACTTCTGGGGAGCTGCTCACTGCAGCTCAGCCCTGCTCCAGAGGCACAGGGACAGGAGCCACCCGCTTCTCCCTTCTCCCCAGATCCTGCAGGCTGGCTTTAGAATCATGGAATGGGTTGGGAGGGACCTATAAGTTCATCCCATTCTGTCCCCTGCCCCTTCCACTGGACCAGGATTTTCCAAGTCCTGTCCAAGCTCGTCTTCACTTAAAGAGAAAAATCTCCTGTCAGGTTTGACTTTTACTTTAAAAGGCTGAGGACAGGTCATATGTGAGGTCTAAATTATGGAATTAGCACCTACAGTCACAGGCATGGGGAAATGAAAGGTCTTAGGGAATTTATACTGTTAATAAACCCCTGTGAGTGTGTGCCTGACAAACAGCTTGTGAATTAACCTAATAAACAACCACTGGTCATTAATAAATTGCATCTGGGTTGAAATTGAAAGAGTAGAGATGGGTTGAGCTGCCTGCTCCCTACGATGGATATTATTCCTTTATGATATCAGCATCTTCTGCCTGGGACACGAGTGTGGGTCACTTGCAGGGTGCTGGATTTCCACCATCTCTGTGTGGTCCAGTTTCCATCAGCTCCTCACAGAGCTCAGGAGCTAGAAAATCTAGATCAAACCTTTCCTGTCAGCTTTGACAGAGATGGAGGTGAAGCTTTTCCAAAACAGAAGAAAAGGTGATAATGTTGAAATATGGCATCGTTATGTGGAGTTGACTTTTATTCAAGCTCCAGAAAATGCTGCCTTAAATGCAGTGAGGTTGGAAAGGTCCAGGTGAGTAGGTTCATGTAAATAGAACCGTGGAATAGTTTGGGTGGGAAGAGAACAAATCCCATCCAGTCTCACCCACTGCCATGGGCAGGGACAGCTTCCACCAGCCCAGGTTGCTCCAAGCCCTGTCCAGCCTGGCCTTCGACTCTTTCAGGATGCTGAGAGCTGCACCCAGGTATTTAAAATGCTGAAGGGGAGTGTTGAGACAGGTAGTTGTCCAGGCTTGCCTGCAGCCTGCTCCAGGTGTGGTAGAGCATCTCCTTTCCCTGCCCGTCCAACAGCCCAGCTCTGGTTATTGAGGGCAAAGGAAACCTTTGGATAACAATTCCAGGCAGCAGGCAGTGTGTGAGGACACACATTATGAGCCCCACTCCAGAAACCTGAGGTCACTTAGCCACTGTTCCAAAGCTTAACCTCGACCTTATGATCAGAGGCTCCAGCTGCAAACCCTAAATGGGATATTTTGGAAGCACCCTGTATCCCTTCCTTCCTCACTATGCAGACATGGAGCAGCAGACCCTTCAAAAGCTAAACACTCCTGATTAATATTATAATATAATATAATATAATTAATATAATATAATATAATACAATATAGTATAATATAATGTATAAACTTGGATTTTCGGCTACTGCTGCCTTCCCACCTTCAAAGCCAACCCCCCACACAGCCTAATGTCTTTCCCACAGAAGGTGGAGTAATGTCCTGCACAGCCAACAACCTCCTAGCAACATCAGGGTCTCGGTGTTTGGCAGAACAACCTACCTATAACATTTTCCAGGTGAAGATCTCAGAAGACAAGCAGGGCTGTTGGCCGTTTGTGGTTGTTGAATATATCCCAAAAACCCACAACAGCACCCAAAAAAAACCCCCTCACAGCAGAACTTTTTTGGCCTAAGGATTTAGGATGATCTACAGGTATATTGTACCTGGCCTTGGCTCCTTGATCTGGTGCTGTCTTTCCATGTGACCTTGGGGAAACCACTTAGTGTCTGATAATTAGAGACTCTTAAACTGATTATTAGAGATTCTTAAACTCATAAAAGTGTTACGATATGGCCAAGGTGGGGTGGAGGTGGAAGAGTCTCCAGAAGTACATAAACCAGATTGATTTGAAAATCAATGTGATGCTTTCAAAAAATGAAATGCCTTTGATCCTGTGGCAGCCTCACCACATCTCCTGGATCCCTGTCTGTAACAGCAGAAGCCAAGGAGCGAGCAGGAGACTTCATTCCTCTTGGAATTCTCATAAAATTGATAAAATAGTCGCTGAACTGAAGGAGAATGGCATTGTCCCCACAGTGACCCCTCAGCAGGAGGGAAGAAGGGGTTGCACAGGCCCAAGGCACACTTGCAGAAGCATCTTTGCATCTTGTCCCCCACCACAGGGACAAGCAGAGCCCACCCCTCAGATTGTGCCATCTGCTCTGCCAAAATCATAACTCACTGCCAATAACCTTAATTAAAAATATTAATGCTGGAAAAGTGTGCCTGGAAAGTCTGCAGCTCCATCCTGCTTCCCCTCCAGTCGCTGGGTAATTGCAATAATTCCTGTGTCTCGGGAAGGATCACTCCCCAGGGCCTGCCTTCCCGTGCCTCCAAGTGCAAAATCCTTTATTATTTTCCAGGCTGGCTCTGCCACCAGGGTGGCACCACTTCATTAGGAAGAGGAAGAATGGATATCAGGCAGAACCCATTATGTACTGGGAACCGGGCCATGCACAGGAGCTGCTGCTGAGCTGCTCATCCAGGAGCTTCCTGCTGCTGGGAGGGGAGGGAGCAGAGGATGCACATCCCCCTTCTTGGCAAAGGCCTGCCCTGGCAGCAGGAGAGGGAGCAGGACATTTCCCTGCAGCAGGCTCTCCCTCTTCATCCTCCAGGATAAGCTGGACCAGCAAGGAACATGTACAGGAGCAAAGAGGAGAAAATCAGGCTCCAAAATGCAGAGGTTGGGGGGAATGCTGAGGAAAATGCTGCTCCTGCCCTCTGGAAAAATTGGGCTGAGCTATTCCACATGGGAATAACTCCAACGGAGGAACCACCAGGAGGAAGAGAGAGGAGCTGCACATACATCACACCTTTAACTTCCCATTTGTCTGAGAAACAGAGTCCTCCCTGCTGCCATGTGCATGTCAGGATCTCAGCTGGGACAAACTGGGATGTTTCACTGCCTTTACTCAATTCTCTTCTTACTTACTTCTGAAAGAAGCAACCCAAACCTATGCCTGCTTCCCAAATGCCTCTTCCCCCCAAAACATGAACCCCCACTAATGCAACACCGCAGCAGGGGGAGTTTTATATCCAGAAAGATCTGAGAATTTTATGTCATGGAAATATATGGAAAAGCAAATTAATGGGATCACTTCCCATAATGCAACTTCTGAATTCTGAGTGTGTCCTCTACCTCTGATCCATCTTTTCCCAGTGTGTCCTGCTCTCAACATCAGAAAAACAGAGCCTGCCACTGAGTCTTTTCCCTTGACCTTTCCACCAGGAACCCCATGGCAGTCAGGGAGACCCAGCCCCAGCTCACTGCTGCAGCTCCTGCAGGGATCTCCCCATTTCACAGAACCCCAGGATGGTTTGGGTCAGAAGGGACTTTAAACAACAGCTCATTCCATCCCCTGCCATGGGCAGGGACACCTTCCACCATCCCAGGCTGCTCCAAGCCCCATCCAATCTGGCCTTGGGCACTGCCAGGGACAAGGCAGCCGCAGCTTCTCTGTTGTGGGTGTTGTCACTCCAGACAGCCCCATTCCCACCTGCACAGGAGCCAGGGAACCAGCCAGTCCTAAGGACAAGCTGAATTTCCCTCTGCCAGCAGTGTGGCACTTGCAGGAGGGCATTCCAGGCACAACAAATAAATAAATAACCAATAGCCCAAATGAATCCCCGTTCTCAGCCAGCCCGTGCAAACCGAGCCCTTAGTAGTGCTGGCTGGTGGGGCAGGTTAATTCCCCGGCTGGCAGCAGCTATTCCATAGATCCTGTCAGGGTGTGACAGGCCCCATCCCTGCCAGCAGAGCGTTCCCGATAGCATGGCTGTCACGTCGCTCCGTGATGAGCCTGTGATGAGCACCCCAGGAGCAGCCCTGATAAAGTTCCCCTATTCACAGGAGTTTTTTGTCTGCTTTATTACATTACGTATTCCTCAGAGGCAGGCCGGGAAAGTGGGAATGATTAGTGTTCCATTTGCAAACACATATTCCTGAGTGCAAAGTGATTGCAGAGTATGTGCCCCTATAGCTTTAGGTAAAGCTGGGTTTAGCTCCACAAAGAAATACAGAACAGCAGTGTAAGGTACGGAAAAACCTCATTCCTTATCCTTCATAGTGTGTGGGGTAAGAATTGTGGTGAAATCATGTTTTTCCCAATTTATTTTTGAGTACGTTTTCACTCGGCAGAAATTTTTATCCCAAATGTTCTGAATTTTTCACACAGATGTGAAAATGTCTGGGGGAAGCAATTGCTCAGCAAAATGTTGCCTCATGGTACAAGAACCTCCCACCAAAAAGAGTCACACAGAATCCCAGACTGGGCCAGGCTGGAAGGGACCATTGAGTCCATCTGGTGCCAGCTCCCTGTTCCAGCAGGGCCATCCCAGAGCCCATGGCACAGATTGTGTCCACACAGATCTGCAATATCCCCAGTGAGGGAGGCTCCACAGCCTCTCTGGGATCTGTTCAGGGCTCGGTCACTGCCCAAGAAAGTTCTTCCTCCTGTCCAGGTGGAACTTCCTGGGGTCAGTTCCTGCCTGTGGCTCTGGTGCCATTGCTGGGCCCCCAGAGCAGAGCCTGGGCCCTGCTCTGAGCCTCCCTGCACACAGAGACACCCAGGGCTGAGGCCCCTCTCAGCTGGGGCTCCTCTCCAGCCTGAGCAGCCCCAGCTCCCCCAGCCTTTTCTGGGCACAGAGATGCTCCAGGCCCTTCAGCACCCCTGCAGCCTCCGTGGACCCCACTCCAGCAGCTCCATGTCTCAACATAAATTAATTCCTGCATATTGGCAATGCTTCCCCTCAGGAAAATTTCATTCCTTGAGAAGATCCAGTGTAGCACTGCTCTGTGACAAAAGCCACCGACTCTGCCTGATCTCGAGGCAAAACATCCAATCTGTGCTGAGTATTAACTCGTTACATCCAACACTAATCCCTTCCTCCCTGGGTACCTTAAGGAAAAGCATTCCTGGTCTGAACAATCACCTTTGCAACGTATTTCCAGGAGCTGTTTTCTCTACAAACTGCAGCTGGAAAATTGTGCAGTCCTCACCCCTGGAATGCCAGGCTGACAGTGGGTGATCCCCACGTGCTCCCTCAGGAGACAGGCTCACGGAAAAGCTGGAATAGGAATGTGAGAGCAGCTTCTGTGGCTGTTCTCAGCTTGGCCAGCAGCTCCCACAGCTCCCAGAGCTGTCCCCATGGGCTGACTTTCTCAGCAGCAGCAGCAGAGCCATGCCACATCCATTGAGCTGTGTCTTTGATCTCCAGGATCCTGTGAATACCGAGCTTGGGATTTGCATTTTTCAGGAGCAGATGCTCCTTAATCTCTTCATGTTACATCTGTAAAAATGCAGGTGGGCTCCTCGAGTGAGCCCTAAAGAGTGGGGAAAGCTTAACACCATCTTCAGAAATCCTGTTAGCCCCAAAGGTCTGGGATTCTCTTTTGCCATGACATTGGCTCTGTACCAGGGTTATTTTTTTCATTTATATTTAATGCACAAGCAAGGTTGGCTGCATATTGCTAAAACACACCACTTTAAGGAGGGTGCAAAAAGGAAAGAGGGAGAATCCAGCTTCCCTTTGAATATTCTTCTAATGGAAGAGGAAACCATTGTGATTTCCATTTGTTCCCCTTTAGTGCAAAGGCCTTTGCAGCCCACTGTGAGCAAGACTCTGCAGGTATTGTGGACTCCAGGTCCTTGATCCCCTTTCAGCAACTGGAATTTAATCTCTGCATTCAAACCTGCTCAGTATTCCAGAGATGACAACAGGACCTTCGGAGCAGCAGCCCTAAGGAACTGGAAACAAGGACAGCACAACAGCTCTTTTCTGTGGAAGAAGTTATTTCCAGCATCTCTGCTGTGGCTTTGGGGGTTACAACCCTTGGACCATGGTTGGGGGACCTTGGAAGCAGCTCCCACCGATCCCAAGGCAGCTGCCAGCATTTCGCAAGATGAATTTACAAATCATCCATCACCGGCAATTCCAATGATTTAATTAGACCCAAATTACTGCACGTCTTCGAAAACATCACAAATCTTGCTGGAAAAGATCCTGTGCATGTGTACAGACTTACCAGCAAGGAATTGTTTCCTCCTGCCAGAAGTGCGGGAGCGCAGCACTCCTGGCCCCGGCGGCTGGTGGGCAAAGCCAGCGGAAGGTTCCAGTGCCTGCCTTGCCCGGAGCCTGCGGTGAAAGGAGTTACAGCCTTCATCCTCCTCCAGCAGAATCCTCTTCCCAGCATGCTCCCCGCAGCCCCTGAGCTCGTTCCCGCAGCCTTGCCGGGAGCGGGAGAGCAGCAAAGGCAGCGAAACTCACCCAGTCCCTCAGCCAGAAACACAACAAAGCATTTGAGGGCTCCCTGATTTGTTCCAGACCGGGCTGGCCCCCGCAGAGCCGCTCAGCCCCCGTGCCAGAGAACACAAATCCATAAAACCCCACACGTCAGGAGCTCCTCCTGCCTCCGGGTCACGCGTCCGAGCTGGGTGGGCTCCGCCAGCAGCATCGCCCTTGTCCTGGTGGGCTCGGTCCTGCCAGAGCCTGGGAACAGCCCTGGCTCGGGAACACGCTCAGGAGAGACTGGGGCTCTTGGGGCGGCTGAAACAATTAACAGAAATCCGAGCCCAGCGGGAACAGGGCTAATGCCAGGATCATTGCCTGGCAAGTCGTGCGAGAGGCAGGCATTGATCTGCGAGCTGCACTGGGATGGGGCGGGCACGAAAATGGCTGCAGGCAGCTCCCGCTCCCAAAGAACCCTGCCAGGCAGCCCCAGGGCGAGGGTTACAGAGGGGTGTGTGCCCTGAGTGACACACGTGTCACTCGTGGGCAGGACTCTGCTCCTCCCTGCCCGGGGGAGGCCTTTGTAAGTCTCGGTGCCATGAAAGCCACCATGGTTAAAAGCATCCCCCCAGATTTACACGTCAGGGAAATGGAGGAATAATAAAGTGCCCAAAAGGTGGCAAGACACCCAGAAAGTTGTTCATGAGGTGAAATAGGAAAATAAACCGGGAGGCAAATCCTCCATCCTCTGCCTTGGAAGAAAATCAGAGGTGCTGCTTTATCCCAGTCTTGCCAATTGCTGAGGCTGTGGCTGCTCACCCCTGGAAGTGTTCCAGGCCAGGCTGGACTGGGCTTGGAGCAACCTGGGATAGTAGAAGGTGTCTCTGCCCATGGCAGGGGGTGAGACTGGATGGGCTTTAAGGTCCCTTGCAACCCAAACCATCTGTGATTCCATGTAGCCCTGCATAAATACAGAGAAAACAGGGGAGGCCCTTGGGAGAAAGGGTGGATTTGAATACATATCACAACTCCTACTATACCATTTGGTTTGTCCAGCAGGAAAAGGAAAGGCCCGGAAGACACAGGTGTGGAGACCCACAGCCGACTCCACAGGACCTGGAAGAGGAGCAGATGCTGAGAGGCAGCTCGTGTCCCTAACTGGATCAGTGCAGGCAGACCTGAGCCAGCCCTGCCACAGGCACACACCACACAGCCAGGACAGGCTGCTCTGCCCAGGCAGGCTCACAGCCCTGGGATTCCTGTCCCATCCTCATCCTCAAAGGCGCCTCATCACCTGCAGCCCCACTGCTGGTGATCTGCCTACACTGGAAACACGGGCAGCTGGGAGAAATTCAACCACATTCCTTGAGCCCTGTATTCCAGAGCTGCCCTTTAGGAGCCAATTCTGCTAGGGAGAGCTCACTGCAGCCTGTAACTGTGCTGTCCAAATAGCTGAGTACAGTCTGTTTTCTCCAAAACCCATAGGAAATCTATCTTCAACACACTCCTGCTTCTGCTTCCTGCTGTGTTTGGGAGCAGGGAAGCCTCCTGCCACCTGAGCTCTGCACCTTGGAAAGATT
Source organism: Acrocephalus scirpaceus scirpaceus (assembly GCA_910950805.1). NCBI lineage: Eukaryota > Metazoa > Chordata > Aves > Passeriformes > Sylviidae > Acrocephalus > Acrocephalus scirpaceus. The sequence continues at coordinate 20,922,733 of OU383781.1, forward strand.
TTGTGTGCCCGAGTCATTCCAGCCACGGGGAAAGGCCACGTTGGCAGCAAAACATTTGCAGGCTGCTGCAAACCCGCTGACCTCCATAGTCCTGGGTCCTGTTGCACTCTTTCCCATTTTTTCCCTCTGTTTTTCAATCAATGTGCCTCGTGTGATAGATCAAAGGACTTAAAGCCGCTCCAGCCCTTGTCAGGAGCAGAGAATGAGACAGCGAGTCCCGCCCATGCAGGCATCCCAGAGGGGCTGCAGATACTCATTTAAAAATCACATTGCAAGGTTTGAACAGTGCCATTTGTTTCAGCCTTTCATGCTCAGCTCTTCCATTTTCCTGTTCAATCGCAAGGAAAGAGCCCCAGGGCCAAGGAGTCCCACCCGGCTCCGGATCCGCAGGCTCCGGATGTTCGGCTGCTCCACCCCTGGCTGCCTCCTGCAGATCCCCAGCACTCAGGGAGAGCCGCTCTGCAATTAATTCTCTTGCAATAATAGGGCAGCAAAAATTACCAAGCAGACTCTTGTAGCAATAAAAATATAATATACTGAGTCTGACTTGCGAAGTCTCAGCACTAAATGTCTCTCTTTTGGAGAACTTCCATCTTTATATTCCTGCCTCTGAGTTCCTCTTCCTTTTTTTTCAGCCTAATAGGAGTCTCACTTCCAGAACATTCATCCTGGAGCTATAAATTCCTTGTGTGAGCCATGTCAGACCCAGCAGTCCCTTAGTTGGATTGGGAACATTGAGTTTCATCCATCCAGGTTTTGGCTCATGCCCAGCAGGGAGGTTTTGCTCTTCCAAGACTATGGGAGGACAGAAAAAGGTCCAACTAGGATGATGGGAACCCAGGATGGATTTAATGGAGAAAACTACGGGAAAGACACAACTTTGCAGGGCCCCTGCCTAGAAATCTCTGCCACAGCAAGGTTGGGCAGCACTTAATGGCAGTAGGGGATGGGAGAAGGCAGGCCAAAGGAAAAGGGAGTGACTATTCCAGGGGAGGGCTCAGCAGGACTTCCAGGCAAACTGAAGGGTTCCCAGTGGTAACTGGCTCCAACAGTGCCTGGAGGGATAATTCCCTTCCACCATCCCTCTGTGAGGCTCACTGGAAAAACTACAAACTCTTGCACCCTGCCTGGGCTTAAGGGATGTTTGAGTCTGGGCTTTAGAACCCTGTGGTTTGGTGAAAGTTTCATGCTTTGCTTGGCCTGCCTGGGCTCCCAAAATACACCATGGTGTCCTCATGGTCCTGTCAGCAGGCACGAGGCTATAGGATCAGCATTCCCTGATTACCAGGCACAGGGCAATGGGATCAGCATACCATGGTTACAAGCCGTATCCCACTCCTTTTTCCACTTTGGCACAGCCATCTCCAGAGAAGCCACCTGTGTGTTGTGAGTGTTTCCTTTTGCACTGACTGATCTCCAGAACCTGCAGAATCCTCACCTCCAGCCTGACCCTGCTGAGCAGGATATGGACAAGACCCACCTTCCAGATTTAGTCTTTCTTTGCCAATTCCCTATAAACTCACATTCCTGGGGTTCAGCTTGTTGCCTCCTCCCCTCTCTGCTCTGTGCCTCCCATCCCTCAGCTCTGAGATGATATTCCCCTCCCCAGTACTGCTGAACTCCTCAGAGCCCCATGGATTTGCCCATAGCAGGTTTTCCCTGTCACACCAATGGGCACAAAGTCCTTGGAAGCTGAGCACAGACCCTCAGTGGGATTTCTGAGCCAGGGAGAAGCAAGACCCGAGACAAAAGGAAGGGATGATCCCCTGGGCCAAGCAGGAAGGTGGAGTGTTCCCAGGTGGGGTTTTCCCAGGTGGGGCGTTCTTCCTGGCAGCACATCCATGCACACAGCATGGATCAATCTTTGCTTTGGGCAAAAAAATTGGACTTTCCAAAGCTCAAATGAACATGCTTTTCAAGTAGAGTCCCTGGAAGTGAAATTCTGATGAGGCTTCAGCACCCTGGTGCCTGCAGACAGCCTCCTGCTCGATTCACTGCTCTGTCATGCTTGTTACTGGGAAATGAATTCCCTTCACACTGACATTTCATAGACTTCCTGATCCAGCACATAATGAACACCCCGCCAGCCCTGGCAGCCTCTTGCCAAACTAACTTTTATTACCTGTTTTCTCATTATTGTATTTAAATTTTCTGGTCTGTTGTCGCTGCGGCTCTTTTTTTTTTTCTCCTTGTTAAAAGAGAAATTGCAGGGTAAGATAACAAATTTCCCCAGCAGGGTCCTGCACTGGGAAGCACAGATTCCCAGTGTCCCAGCCAGCCCTCAGGGCTGCCCAGGATGAGGCAGCAGCACTTGCAGGCAGCTGCAGAGGTTGGAACAGGGATAAATGATGCAGTGCTGAAGCACCTTGCCAGAATTAAGCACACAGCAGTGCTGGCTGTGTGATCCTACACCTTCCTGACCTGGGGCTAATCACATCTCTGCCATCAGCAGGGCACTTACACCTCATATCCCTGACATTAGGATGACTTATTCCAGACTTTTAGTCTTATTTGCTTTCACTCTCCTACAGCGTGTAACATAAGAGAGTGGCAGTGCTCAGCAGTGGCTCCCAGGCATTAGAGCTGAAAGACTCCTAATGAAAACCTGGAGAAGCTGGGGAATCATCCCTGCAGCACTCCAGTTACAGGCTTGAGCACTAAGCTGGCTGCTGGCTTTATTTTCTTGGGCTCCATGCATTCCTGAGCACTCTCTTCTGGGCTGGGAATGGGCCTCAGGAGCCCAGCAGCAAGTGGGATCATCCCTCTGGGATCATGGCCATCTGGTGTAGGTGGTCACCCCCTCAGCTGACCTTTCCCTCTGGTCTAGAACATCAAATAAACATAACAGACCACTCTGAAACGCCATGGCAGGAGCCTGAGACACCTGAAATAACAGAGAGAAGTGACAAGTGCTCCCAAGAGGGGTTTTCCTTCTTTCTCTGCTTGACACTTCACTGTTGTCTTCTCTGCAGAAAAGTCTGATGCCTTTGCACCTTGTCTAATCTCCCTTAAGAGAACCAGAAGCCTCATGGAGAGGGGAACCTGTTTTCTTAAGCTTTTAAAGGACCATAAATGCAGAGATCAAAAAAACCAAAAACCCAATGAGCAGCACAAAGTGCTATGTGCAATTTCTCTGTTAACAATCAGACACCAAAGTAGGAAACAGAAACCTCCCAATGTGAATAAACATCTCATTTCCCCCTCCATTTCCAGAAGAATGGCAAGAGCACATCCCATGGGAGGCCTGGAGGCCTGGACACCCAGTCTGAGGGATCCTGCAAGGGGAAATGTGCAATTATGTGTTTAATTATGAAGTATCGTCTTCATTTGAATATTCCCTCTGCTCCTCCTGTTGTTAAGCCCCTAATTCTTGTTGGATGGGGCTTGGAGCAACCTGGTCTAGCAGAAGGCATCCCTGCCCATGAAAGGGGTAGATTTAACGTCCCTTCCAACCCAAACCATTCCATGATTCCTGACATTCAAGTTCTCCCCATGTTGCTGCTGCTTGCTGCTCCTCCCTGTGCCTTTCCCAGCTCCTGAAAGTCCTTTATGAGATGGGTATGTGGAACTGCACTGAGAGACAAGTCATAGAGCCCTGGCTGTAGTCTCTGTCCTATTCCCTGACCTTTTCCCACCAATCCTCTTGCTTTTGGAGAGCTGCAGAGCTGTGCCATGCCATTTCCATGGAGTAGTTTAGGATGTCCCTGAGGAGTGAGAGCCCAGCTCGGAACTCATCATTTGCATGTGAAGTGACAAGTGCCTGCCCCCACATGCCATGCCTGCCTTTCCTTTCTCTGCATTGGATTCTCCAGTTTATTCCTGGTCACTCCATCCCACGAGGTGCTTCCCTTCCTGACCACCCTTTCTAAGCATCATCTACCTTTACATTCCATCTGGAGTGACCTTCCAGACCTTTCATGAGCACAGGAAACCAGGAACAAGCTGCAGGCACACAGATCCCTGCAGGGCACCACTGCTGCCTCCCTTGGTGAGGGGCTCCTCCTGCCTTTCAAATGCTTATCCATGGGATGACCTTTCCTCTTAGCCCACAGGGGCTTAGTACCCTTAAGCTGCTCCACTGAGAAAAGTGATCAAAAGCCTTCCAGATATCTAAGTGGATTTTTGTCCACTGGATTTATCATGTCTGCACACCCTGTGATGCCTTCAAAGATTCCTGAAGAGATTTGTGGAGCCTGATGCCTACCCTTTATGAATGACATCCTGTCCCACTTATCCAGGCACCTGTTGACCATCTCCTTTTTTTCTCCCAGTTATCCCAGTTCAAGTTCCCAACTCTCTGGACCTCCATCAGTTGTGCCATGGGAGATTTAGATTAGATATGAGGAAACTTTTTTACATGGGAAAGCTTGTAAAGCACTGGCACAGCTGCCCAGGGCAGTGGTGGAGTCACCATCCCTGGAGATGTTCAAAAAAAGGTGGAGATGTGGCACCACATGGGCTAGTGCTGAATTTGGGGGTGGGCCTGAGTTCATGGTTGGACATGTTGATCTGAGAGGGCTTTTCCAACCTTTATGACTCCAATGACTGTAAGAAGGAAAAGGTGGGCACAGCTCAGAGTAGACATGATCAAAATGATAGAAGGCAGGGATAGATGGGATATTGGGAAGGAATCCTGGCTGTAAGGGTGGGGAGGCCCTGGCACAGGGTGCCCAGAGAAGCTGTGGCTGTCCCTGGATCCCTGGCAGTGCCCAAGGCCAGCTTGGATAGGGCTTGGAGCACCCTGGGATAGTGGAAGGTGCCCCTGCCATGGCAGGGGTGGAACTGGATGAGCTTTCAGGACCCTGCTAGCCCAAATCATTCTGGGATTCTGTGACGCACCCTTGAAGTCACAGCACAAGAACTCTTCCAACATTTTCCCACTGAAAACAGGCGTAGATCCCAGGATTGAACATTCCTAGCCAGGCTGATTTTAGTAGCCCCATGACACTGTTTTATCCCACACTCTTCCATCCCTGACACAGATCACTGGTGAGGGGCTGGAGGACTGAGCTCCAGGAGAAATTGAGTGTGGGAGCAGCAGGTGTTTGCTCACAGCTCCTCCGGCACCGGTCCCACACCCATCCCCTCCATGGGCACTGCCAGGGCACAGCGTCCCCTTTGGGAGTGGCCCACACAGGACAGCACCTCAGGGACCTGCATGTCCACAGCAGCCCTGGGAAGAGCTCCCCAGCCCTGCTGGCAGCAGCAGCCAGTGTTTCCGCAGGCGGGGAGCAGTTCATTATCCTCGGGGCTCAGCAGAGCACGTTCCCATGGAAACAGGGAGCCTTTTCATGTCTGTTGACAGCTTTGGAGAGTTTTTTCTCTCAAATGCTTGGACACAGAACAGGTGTCTCCAAGCCAGGCAGTGAGCAGATAGTGCAGAGCCAGCGCAGGCCGATAATGAGACAAGTGTTTGTCTGAGATGAAACATTTTCACCCGGCGAAGGAAGCTGGGCTGGGGCAGCACAATCCCTGCTGCAGGGACACAGAAACCCTGGGAAAGGGGGACAGGCTGCCCACACACCCAGCACAACACGCTGGGAGCAGGGACGTGCCTCCTGCTGCCTTCCCTCCACCCCAGGAGCACCGCGGCAGGGCTGGGGATCGGCCTAAGCATCCCAGGACTGCCGGCACATCCCTGTCACTGGGGAGGGCTGGCAGCACGCACCTTAACCTGGCTGAGCAGAAGCAGGGAGCTGTTTGCAGAGCAGCAAATCCCCCTTCTTGCCGGGCTGGATTTGCAGTGAGCTGGACTGAAGGGGAAGGCTGGAATAATAAATGTGTGCTGGCCACGTCTCCCCTCGCTCAGGGCAGCCACGACACAGCGGCCAAACTGGAGCCAAACACCAAATATCCACCTCCTCTGTTTTGTTTCTCCCACAGCTCGGGTTGTTCCAGGGCCTGAGCTCAGCACTGAACCATTCTGCACAGAAAGATTTGTAATTGTTAATGTGGTGTTACATCAAAACCCATGTCCGGGATGTATCCAGGTTTCCATGTCAGGTGCTCCAAGAGTGGCCCGTGCCAGGTTTAAATTGTCTGTGCAAATTGCATTGTGCTCACACATTGTGCTACAGCCTCATTACCCAATTGCCTCCGATTTTCCCCCCTCAAACACCTGCCTTGTTTGTGGAATGGATAATTGTTCACCACAGACTTTTATCGCCCTAATTATTATTTACTGTAACATCCAAACTCTGTCTCAGCAGAGAACTGCTCATTTCCTCTCCAATGTGGCTCAACTTTTCAGAACAATGTAGTTGAAAATATTTCATTTCTAAGCACAACATGTATAAATGACTTCAGATAGAAATGATTTTATATATAAATTCATTTCCCAGCAATGTCACATATAAAAATGAGAAGCTGAGGAGTCAGAGATTAAAGCTCAGGCTCCTGAATATACCAAGCAGATTTTTGCTATTCCAGGTGTCACCAGGCTGACGAACTCCAGAGCATTTATCATCCTTCAGCCCTGCCTGCACCAAGTCAAACCTCCTGAAAACTTCTGACGAGTGATCTGCAGCTCCCCACATCAGCCCTGGATCTGCATTCCCAAGGCGAGGATGCAACTGCTGCTACCTTCAGCTCCTTGCCATGCATCACAGAGGATGCATGGATGGAGATTCCCATTTCCCACACCTTAACCCCAGCAGGTGGCTCAGGCCTGGCTCTGGCACCTCTGCACCACCCATGCCCTGATCCTGCACTGTGCGGGGATCATCCATCCCCAAATCCTCCCCAAATCCAGAGCTGCCCTGAGGATGGAGCTGCTGAAGGATGAAATGAACTCTCCATTTCATCTTTTTATCCAAACGGAATGAGAAAGGCACGGAGCTGGAGTTGTTATCTGAATGACAGAACTGCTCGGGGTCAGGCGAAAGGTCTCATTTTTAGATCAACCCTTTGTTTCAAACTCCTTAGTGTGGAATCCATCCCAATTCAAAGGAAAATCAACCCCACAGCCAGGGAGCAATGCAAAATGGTCATGGTAAGAGGCCTGTGCTGCCAGGATTAAAGGTATTTTGGACATCAATACAATTTCACATGGAAAAAAAAATCACTTTAATTCAAGCCTTATTTTATAACAGCAGTTGGTGCAAGGAAGGTTTCTAAGCCTCTCTTATTGAGAGCACCGAGCAAGGTGCAGAATAAATAATGTGTGGCCATGTTATTGGAGGTGTGCAAGAAAACACCTGCAGAGAGCAGATAAAATAAAGATCTGTCCCCAGCTGCCTAAATCCAGGCAGGTGAGGCCACACCTTGAGTGCTGTGTGCAGTTTTGGGCATCTCATGACATGGACCTTGAGGGGCTGGAGTGTGTCCAGAGTTGGAGAAGGGCATGTAGCTCCAGGAGTGGCTGAGGGAGCTGGGAAAGGGGCTCAGCCTGGAGGAAAGGAGGCTCAGGGGGAACCTTCTGGCTCTGCACAACTCCCTGACAGGAGGGGACAGCTGGGGATTTGGGCTCTGCTCCCAGGGAACAGGGACAGGACCAGGGGAAATGGCCTCAAGCTGTGCCAGGGGAGGCTCAGGTTGGACTTCAGGATGAATTTCTTTGTTGTAAGGGTGGGCAGGCCTTGGAAGGGGCTGCCCAGGGAGGTTTGGAGTCCCCATCCTTGGAGGTGTCCAAGTAATGCCTGGACATGGCACTCAGAGCTCTGGGCTGGTGACAAGGTGGGGATCAGTTACAGGCTGGACTCAACGATCCTGGAGGTCTTCTCCAACCTTAATGATCCTGTGGTTCTGTGATTTTAAGTCCCTGTCCTTGATAGGTCAAATTTACCAGACTTTTCATCACAGGAGTTCCTTTTTTTTTGCATTTCACTTGAACCTTTCTGTATCCCAGCCTAAAAATCACTGGGAAATCACAGGCAGAGAGCACACCACAGGGATCTCGAGCAGTCCTGGAGCAGAGGTTGAGTGTTTCAGGTCGGTGACAGGCCCCACACACCTTTCCTGGTCCCCAGAAGTTCTTTCATGCCTGTTTTGCTTGCAGTGGGACATCAGGAGGATGCTGCACTGTGTTGTTGCTGTCATGATGACAGAGAGACAATGGAGTCAATGCATGCAAAACATTGGGAAGAGAGGTCCAAAAGTGAGAAAAACAACAAAGTCATCCCTGAAAAAACAAGACTGAAAGGAAGATGAATGGTATGAGCAGTGAGGACATGGAAAAAGAAAAGAGGGAACACCTGGAGATGGAAGATGGAAGAGCTTCTGTAAAATTGGCTTTTCACTCTGGGGTAACAGGGGATTTGTGTGCCCTGCACTGACTGCAGAAACCACTTCCCAGCTTTCACCCAAGGACTGGCAGGCAGGTTTTTTCCCTCCACCTCCAGCCCTCTGGTGCTCTGGAAGCCTTTTCCCCATAGCCAGGCAGACCAGAGGCAGCCTTCTCACAGCCATGCACTCCACATGTGGCTCCTCTTCTCCATTTGGGATTTCTAGCACCCCAAAACCTCCAGGGATCCTCAGCCCCATCATCGCTGCCCACTGACACACCTCTGAGCAGCTCTGCTCTGCATTCCCCACCCCCCTGGCGGCACATTCCATGCTCCTCTCCTCTCCCTTTGCCATCCCCAGAGCCTCTCCCACGCCGGGTCACATCACAGCTTCCCGTGAGGGCTCTGGGGAGAAGGGCTGGGAAGCTGCTGGGTCTTCAGCACTTCCCAAAATCCCCTCCAGGCTGCCGATGGGAGCTGCTGCAGCTCCACACTGTGCAGCACGGACGGAATGTGCTCTGCCTGGAGAGGGATGGATTTGTTTTCTCTCTCAATTCCACTTGAGGCTGGTGGGTCCCATCCCTGCCGTTCCCAGCTCTCTGGCGACCAAAAGCACACAACAAACCACAATCCCACTCTTTTGGAGTGAGAGCCAGGGCTCTGAAACCTTTCCAAAGGAGACTTACAAAATATCCGTGGTTCATGAGATGAATTCCCTTCTGCTTATTATTCAGCTCAGCTATGGTTAAACCAATTTAGGCTACACAACATAAGAGTTATTAAAAAAGATCTGTGCCTGTCAACTTTTCATTACATTACTGCTCGACATTCACCTTGTACAAAATAAAATAAAAAATAAGGAGAGAAAAAAAAAATAACAACTGAGGAGACTTTCAAATTAAAGTATGTAAGTGCAAACCAGACACGCAAGAGGAAGAAATTAAAACACTATCACTGGAACACAGCTTGCATCTCTCCCCTCTCGAGCCTCAGCCAGCCCTGGGAGCCCAAGGGCATCCAGCAGCAATCCAAGGAGCAGAGCCTCGCTGTGTCGGTGTGTTTGCCTCTCACACAGAGCTCTCTGCTGAGGCACTTTGTGCCCTCCTGGAGGGGGTCACACCCTCGGGGAGAGGCTGGACTGGGCACAGCTGGTGCCCTGCACACCCCCAGCACCGACCTGCGGCCCCGGCAGCTCTTCCCCGCCCCAGGAGGAGCTTCCCTCCTCCTCCTCTCCTCATCCCAGGCAGCAGAGCAGGAGGGAAGCGCTGCCCTTCTGTGCCCCAGAGGGGTCGTTTTCCTTCCGAAGTGAGCGGGCACAACAGCCAAATTGCTGTTCTTTATGTCTCACCTGATGTTTATTGTCTCACAACATCGCACTAGAGCTGCCCTTCTCCAGCTGCTGGGCAGGGCCGGGCCATCACATCCCGCTCTGCATTCCTGCTGGAATTGTCCATCCACCTGCACGGATAGCTGTCTGCAGCAGAGGGGCAGCTCCAATCTCTGCTCTCTGGGACCAGGACAGGACCCAGGGAAGGGCTTGAGCAGTTTAGGTTGGATTTTGGAAAAGGTTCTTACCCCAGAGGGTGCTGGGCACTGCCCAGGCTCCCCAGAGAATGGGCACAGCCCTGAGGCTGCCAGAGCTCCAGGAGCATTTGTACAACACTCTCAGGGATGCACAGGGTGGGATTGTTGGGGTGTCTGTGCAGGGCCAGGGGCTGGATTGATGATCCCTGTGAGTCCCTTCCAGCTCAGGAGGTTCCATGAATGTGTGATCAGTCAGGCAAGGCCAGCCCGGGGCTCGGGGGTGAGAGGAAGGGGAACTCACACAGAGGTGCCTCTCGTGCACGAAAGCTTAAGAAAAGGAAAACTTGGAGTGCACCCACAGCTCTTCCCAGGCCTGCTGAGTCTCTGCAGGGAGCTCATCCTTGCAGTCCCAGGAGCAGCAGGAGTGCCAGCAATTCCATCTTCCCTCTCAGGAAGCAAAGCAGAAGGGAGCAAGGGGTTCTCCAGGAGAGAAGGACAAAGGCAGCCCAACACAGAGCCCTGAGCTTACCTGCCCTTACCTTCCCCTGGCCAGAAGCCACAGGGCCGGGCAAGCAAAGCCTTGCCCTGTTCTGCTCAAGGGTTATTTATCTGCATTTGATGCCAGATGAAATCCAAATTTAGCCCCTCTAAACGTCCTAGTTTGCAGGGAAAGGGGCTCAGTTTGCTCCCTGCCACCTCACAAGGCAAATGAAGGAGGCAAGCACTGCATATTTTGGTTATTGGTTGTTCCACTCGAGTGAAACTCCACAATTGGGCGAGAGCAGGAGGCCCTTGCTCCGAGCAAACACACAGCTGTAAACACACCGACAGAATAATCCCCGCGGGGAATTAAGGCTTTGCAGGGCAGGGGGGAAATCCAAACCTCCTGGTGATGAGAAAGGAGACAGAGCAGGGAAATAAAGGCTGAGAAGTCCGAGCTTTCCATCAAATCAGATCACTCAGCTGGGCAGAACAATCCCAAGCAGCCCAACGAACGAGTTCTTCATGGTGATTGTTTCACCAAAGACCGAGACCAGAGCTTGCTTTAAAGAACTCGAAAAGGTTTTCAGGTATTTGATAACGAAGCCACTTGCCTGCTGGAGCCTTTTCCCCCACCCCTCCCCAGGCTGTGTTCAGACAGTAGGTTTTTGTTGGCACTGCCTCTTACAGCTGCTCACAGGTTTAAGGAGAGATAAAGCAAAAATAAAGCCTTTGTTTGCAATGAAATTGGCCATCGGAGACCTGATCCTCCAACCCCACAGCCTACAAGCAGCTTTTCCTTGCTTAGCAATTCCTGCCTGAGAAGCACGTTGCACGGGGAAAGGTGTGGGGCTGGGAGCCAGGGCTGTGCTGTTCCCAGCAGGGGATGGAGCACAGGCTTCAGGCTGGGCTGGCCTGGAGGCAGCAAACATCCCAGAGGTGGCATCGGGAAAGGCACTGCATCCTAAATGTGGATCCAGGGCTCCATTCCAAGCATGCTCCCAGGATGTGGGGTGAAGCAGCACTACCTGTCCCTCTGCAGGAATCCTGTACCCTCATTTGCAGGACTAAAATCCTCCACCAGAGCTCAGAGGACAGAAACACTCCCAGAGGGAGGGGACAGGCAGGTGCCAGTGGGAATTATGCTAAGGTGAGCTGGATTCCACAAGGATGTGAGCATTCCACGGCATCCCAGCATGAAATATATCCCAGGAGACACTCACAGGAGCTCATCCCAGGCTTGAGGGTCCTGTAGGCCTCAGCTTCACAGGGATGTGGCTCAGCAGGAGTTTGAGGTGTCACAGGACCCCCATAACTTTTCTCTCGTGGGTTTTGGAGCAGCTTCCTCTGACCATGATTTGGGTCTTTTGCCTGTCCCTGGGAGAGAGGAATCACTGTTGCTTTGTCATCGGGAAGGGTAAGAGAAGGTTTCTGTTTCTCACAGGGAATGGGAGGTGATCACTCCCCTCTTCACTCCCCAGGAGAGGAACAGATCCTTGGAGCTGGCTCTGCTGTCTGAGCATTCATTCCCTGCTGCCAGTGCCCAAGGGAGGAAAATCTGGGACTGCAGCATCCCCATCCCCAACAGTCTATTCCTAAGGGCCTATCCATACACCAGAGGGACGATTTCTGTGGAGAATTAGCCCCGTGTTAGAGCAGAAACAGCAATTCCTCAAGCACCGAAAGCACCTAAAGACTTAAATGCTGCAAGCAATTGCCAGAAGATCATTTAATTGGAATAATACTCCCACTGAGCAGATAACAGGATAAACTTCACAAAATAAGATAATGAATGAGGAAGATTTACAGCCAATATTTTGGTTGGGGGTTTTGTTGCATTTCTACACAGTCTGTGTGCTCACAAATGTTAATTTTCTCCTATTCTGTGTGCTCACAACTGTTGATTCCCTTAGGAAAGCAGATCTCAGAGTCTTCAACAGCATCTGATTAGCAGGGAAAGGGCTGTTAATGTCTGTGGTTCCGCTCCAAACTGGAAAAAACCTGTCCCATAGTTGGGAAGCCCTCAGGGAAAGAGAAAAGAAGGTATTTATGGCCTAGAGAGTTCCTGCCTAAAGAATCAAGCCAAAGCTACATCCCAAAGGCAAAGCTCCACCAGGTTTTCCTCCTGGCCTTTGTGAGGATCGAACCAGCCAGAGGTAGGAACAAGTTCTCTCAGATTCATCAGATGGTTTTCTTTTAAATGAATATTGAAAAGCTGTATTTTAGAGCTAGCCCAACATGATTTCTGGAGTACTGCTGTAACCTGCAGTGTTTGTCCAGGAATTGTTTCACTTATATCCACACTTGAGGGCTTTGAGTTTCAAGAAACCCCAAATCCAAAGGCAAAATCAAGAGGTTTCCTCAGCAACACAATGAGGATCCCTATGAGAGAAAGGAGAAACCTTCCCATCTGCAGCTCCTCGCTCATATCCAGTTGCTCTTGTATTTTCCAGCTTTAGCTGCTTAACTTCAGCTTCCCACTTATATCATATATATATGTTATACATCAAATGTGCCAGTATCCCTCAGAATAGGGAATGGCTGACATTCCCTGTTCACAGGCAGAAAAAGAAAGGATAAATCCACTGCCTTGGGGAGTTTCTGGAGCTCACCATGTACACAACTACTGCTTCAATCCATCATTTACCTCAGCTTGCCACGAAACTGCTGCTCTTACAGTGCCATAAAGGCACCTCAGCCAACATCAACACAGGCACCTGGGAAGCTCCAGCTGCCTCCAAGGCTGCTGTGGGAGGGATCACTTTCCAGCCCCACATAAGGCCAAAGGTTTAGGGCTGAGGCTCAAAGGGCTCAGCAAGGCTCTCCCAGCAAGAGGCATGAATTCAGGAGAGGGACCGAATTCCATGCAAGCACATATCTGTTCCTAAGGAATTGGCACCGAGCACCACAAGCAACAGGTGTGGAAAAGAAACTGGGAAAATTGCTATATAGGAATTGCTGGAGGGTCAACTGGGTGGGAAACATTTCCTGATCCTTTCATTCAAGGGGAACATTTGTGCACCTGAGTTCTGGCTGCCTTAATCCCTGGTTTAGTTTTCAGCTCTTGGACATTTTTCTGGCTTTAGCATTAAAGTTTTCTGGCAATACCATAAATCCCAGGAACCATGAGGAATCTGTAAGTGCATGTGCAGGAGCCACATGGGATGGTGGAAGGTGTCCCTGCTCATGTCAGGGTGTGGAATGGAAGAGATTTAGATCCATTCCCACCCAAACCATTCCATGATTCTGTGATCCCAGGACCATCAGAAGAAGGGTACAAAGAATCCCATTGAACCTGCCTCGGTGCAAACCACGGTAAAACCTTCCCCTGTCCCCCTTTCCCTGCTCAGAATCCAGCTGAGTCCTTCTTACTCCGTACTTTATGCTTCTTGCAATTCCAAGCACCCAGAGAAGGCTCCAGAAGCACTCGCTATATTTTATCTCCAATGACCAATAATAACCAAGGTCAAAATCAAGCAGCTGACCCAGATCCAACCTCTCTTGTATCTCCCTGCCTCATTGCCTCCCCATTTCTCTCTAATCTCCACTGGAAATAGATATTTTCCTGCCTTGACCACAGCTGTTAATTTGTGTGTGTGTGTGTTGTTATTTATTATTTAGCACAGCAAAGCACCTCATGAAGCAGCTCTCATGAAAGGCACTACATAAAAGAAGCTGCTTCTGAATATTTTAGGAACCCAACGTTCTGCTATTGATATTCTAATTCCATTTGTTTGAGAATCAAGTCAGGCCCCAACAGGTTATTCAACAAATTAATAAATGTTGCGGCTTTTGTCTTCCGGAGGGTTTGTAGCTCCTGGGATTTGCACTTTCATGTTTCTCCTCTGGTAAAGTCTGCTGCATTTGTTTGTTCAAGAGAGGAGCCCTGATGTTCTCATGTGATCCCCTGACTCCAACAGCTGGGGCTTGGAAAGCAAACAAACACTGCAGGATACTGAGAGAAATTGGAAAATCAGGGATTGGCCACTCTGCACCTCCCTGTGGTCAATGGGATTGCCCATCCTTCTTCTGATGTTCCTGGGATCACAGAGTCATGGAATGGTTTGGATTGGAAGGGACCTTAAAGCCCATCCAGTGCCACCCCCTGCCATGGGCAGGGACACCTTCCACTGTCCCAGGTTGCTCCAAACCCCATCCAGCCTGGCCTTGGACACTGCCAGGGATCCAGGGACAGCCACAGCTTCTCTGGGCACCCTGTGCCAGGCCTAACCACCCTCCCAGGGAAGGATTCCTTCCCAGTATCCCATCTAACCCTGCCCTCCTACAGTGGGAAGCCATTCCCTGTCACTCCATGCTCCCATCATGTTCCAGCTTGGAGCCTTGCAGAAGTTTCACGTCCCTTGACATCTTGGGAGGAATGTTAGAGCTGGACCCACCTGCTGCAGAGGTGGGATGTGGGAGCCAGGAGATTGCTGCTAGGTAGACAATATCCCTGGGACAGCCTGTGCCTGCTGTGCTTGGGCACAGGTGATTCCAGAGGAAGAGAACCAGAATTAGGCTGTGAATTTGAGCCTTGGCTGTGCTGCCTCAGCTCTCCCAGACAATCCTCCCAGGGTTTCCAAGCTCATCACTTCCTAGGCCTCCTCCTTGGTGGAAGCTAATGCCCCAAGATTTCTCCACACTTGCTGTCCCTCATTCCAGCTGCTGGGACATTCTCTATTTCAGGAAGCAAGCTGGGAGCTGTCACCTCTGTGGAAATGAGGTGCTGAAAACAAAGAGGGGCCAGTTCTGTGCAATGAGACCTCCGAAAGCACCAGGACACACTGCTGATCTCTTCAGCATTCCCACCTCAACCAGAGGGATTTTTCCTAACAAAGGACATGAGATACTGTTTTCAATTAACAGGAGTTCCCCGGCCTCTTTGTGACCTAAGATTTCCCCTGAATGAAAGCACAAAGCCATTTCAGTGGCAAATGGGCAGAAAAGGCACAGAAGTGTTTGCAGTGCAGATCTGCCCTTCCCGCTGGAGAGCCCAGACACGGGTGGGAGCGGTGTCAGCTCTGAGGATAATGCCAGGAATAATGTCCCCTCACAGGAGATGATGCCAGCAATAATGGCCCCTGGGCTGTACATAAGGAAGTTGCAGCTCCACAGAGGGACTCGCGGGCCACCAGAAAGCACAAGTGTTAAAGCAGAGCTTTCAGCTCCTCAAATTACTGCCTTAATTTATGTGCAGCAAAGTGCACCAGGCAGCGTGTTCCACACTTAGATTTTAAAAGGATTTTTCCCACTTTGCCTCTTGTCCTCTCCTTTAACCTCCCAGTAAATTCCCATTGGCTGCTGCTACCACGCAAGCCTGAAATTTTAATTCCCTTCCACATCTCCACAGCCCCGTTTCTCTGTGGGTGCAGGTACTGGGAAATTAGCAAGAAGTGGGGAAAATCACATTGGAAAAATTTCACCTTGAGGGTTCTTTATCTCCCCACCTATCACAGGAGCAATGGAGCAGACGACAGGAAGATTTTAATGCTGATTTAACATCTATCTTTTTATGCTGCTGCATATATGTATTTATTTGTGTTTCTCCCTGAGCTCGGTATGTCCACAGGAGCCAGGAAATGGAGCTGATTAATAGAGCTCTTTCCTCCAAATGTACGAAGTAAATTCAGCCTAAATGATAATCAGTGAGTGTGATTTTATTCTTCCCTCCAGGATTAAGTAAGAGGGAGTGTTTTGGATAGAGGAATACTGATGGAGCCATCCTTCCACAGTCCATACTTTTACTTCACATTGCAATTCCTTTCCGTCACAAAGGCTGGAGGGCTGCTGGTAATGTTGGTCAGCAGGTTAAATATTTATAACCTCCATAAAAATATATGCTAATTTGAAAACAGTAAACTAAGCTTAGGGCATGGCTTGGGGCAAATTTAAACAAAGTCATCAAAGCAAGAGCTGTGTTTTATACTAAAGCCATAAGCAGAGCACAACAGGTATAACTCTGAATTTCTTTGTGCTAAGGACAAGCACTAAACCCAGGGAACTGTTTGCATACCAAGGGCTGCCTGGAGCAGGGAATGAATCCACCCCTGAGCCCTGAGTGCTGCTGCCCTTGCCTAGAATCCTGGGGTGGTTTGGGATGGAAGGACCTGAAACCTTTCCAGTCCCACCCTCCCCCTGCCAAGGGCAGGGACACCTTCCACTGTCCCAGGTTGCTCCAAGCCCTGTCTAACCTGGCCTTGGACACTTCCAGGGATTCAGGGGCTGTCACGGCTTCTCTGGGCAACCTCTGCCAGGGCCTCACCTCCCACACAGCCAGGGTTATCCCACCTAACCCTGCTTTCAGTCAGTTTGGAGGCATTCCCCCTTGTGCTGTCTCTCCAGGCCCTTATCCATATCCTCTCTCCATGCTTTTTGTTGGCTCTTTCAGGCACTGCAAGGCCACAATTTGGTCACTCCAGAACTTCTCCCCTCCAGGCTGAACAATCCCAGCTCTCCCAGCCCTTCCTCCCAGCAGAGCTGCTCCATCCCCCTGATCATCCTGGTGCCTCCTCTGGACTCTCTCCAGCAGCTCCACGTCCTCCCTGTGCTGGGCCCCAGGGCAGGGGCAGCTCTGCAGGTGAGGTCTCACCTGAGCACAGGGGCAGAGGGGCAGAATCCCAATCTCTTTCCTGCTGCCCACACTGGGGATCAGTCCAGCAGAGGGGGCCTTTCTGGGATGAGGCCAATGACACTTTAGGTAGAGGAAGGAGTGAGGGAAGGAAGATGTGTGTTAGCCTCATCTAGGGAAAGGATCTATTGGAAATAAGAAACCCCAGGACTTTGTGCTGGAAGAACCTGGAGACCCCAAAATCTGAGCCTTGTCTGTACTCTGTGGCAGGAAATAGGATTTGAGCAGTCATGGCAGCAGTGGAAGAAGGACCAAGGGTCAAACACTGAGGGATTAAAACCTTCTGGATCAAACACCAAGGGATTAAACCCCTCTGGGTGAAACTCAGAGGGATTAAACCCTTCAGGATCAAAACCAAAGGATTAAACACAGAAGGATTAAACACCTTCCTCAGCCAACCACTGTGGGAAGCCCCAGCCATGGGCACATTAACTGCAAGGCCACACCTTGCAGGATTTTTTGGAACTTTGAGCCAATAAAAAGGGATCCTCCCACAGAAATCCAGGAGCTTTTGGCTATGTGCACAGTCTGGGGCTCTGTGTGCTGTGCTGGGGAGCACTGTGATTTGCGATTTGTCCATCACTCTGCCAAGGAAACCCACACCCCACAAACAGCTGGGGCTCTGGACTCCCCTTCCCTGATATTCAAGGCTGCCTGAGGGAAGAATATCCTCAGTCCAGGGGTGCTGCTCGGGATGAGAGCTTCCTGGATGCTTTTCCTCTCCCTGCTCCCATGGAAGCTGGCGGGCTGTCCCTGTGCCCTGCCACATTACCATAACACCAATGACAATCTGAAATGTCCCTTGTATGGGCAGTGTTGTATTTGCTTTGCTGCCTGCTGCTGTTGAGGTAACAGATGTTTTCATTGAGCTGTTCACAATAACCCCTGGGCCTTTCCCCTGAGTGGTTCCAGTTAATTTAAAATGCAGCAATGTGGATGAGGAGGTTGGATTTTGCCTTCCAATGCACATTAACTTGCATTTGTCAACATTTAATTTCATCTGTCAATGCCTTGCCTGCTCACCTGCCTGGATAGAGCCATTCCCAGCTTTTCACAGCTTGAATTACACAACAAAATAAATATCACTAAATAACTGTGGGCAACTACTATTTATTCCATCTTTTCCTCCCCTCTAATTCTGAATTATATTTTTAAAAGCCTGGCCCAAGCTTGCAGATTCTCTCCTCTTCTACGGCCACACTGAAAATTGGTTGTTCTTTTTTTGTTTAGCTCACGGCTGCTTCCTAACCTGTGCCAGTAATTCCTTTATTTAAGGCTGCCCTCTTGTTCCACTGCCTCAATCTCTACTGGGATCTTATCTTTAGATCCCTCTGAAGTCTCTTCCCATGGATATTCCCTGCGTAGTGTTTTCAGCAAAATCTGTGAAGAGGCAATTAGCAGAGGCCTTTGCCTCCTGTCTATTCCCAGATTAAATTCTCTCACCAATTTCGACTTCCAGTCCCTTATACAATCACTTGGTAGGAGCTCTTTTTCCTCTTTATTCAGCAAAAAAGAATGGATTTAGAGTGCAAAAGCAACTCCAGGCACAGCATTTCCTTTGCCCTCTCTTATGAGGTTTCCAGAAAACCCACAAAGGGAACAGCCACTGTGTCCAGTTCTGGCCCCTCAGTTCAGGAAGGACATTGAGGGGCTGGAGAGTGTCCAGAGAAGGGAACAGAGCTGGGGAAGGGGCTGGAGTTCCACGAGTGCCAGAGGGAGGTGGGCAAGGGGTTCAGCCTGAAGAAAAGGAGGCTCAGGGGGAACATTCTGGCTCTGCACAACTCCTTGACAGGAGGGGGCAGCTTGGAGGGGTCGGGTTCTGCTCCCAGGGAACAGAGACGGGACAAGGGGAAATGGCCTTAGGCTGTGCTGGGGGAGGTTCACATTGGATATCAGGAGGAATTTCTCCATGGAAAAATGGAGAAAATTTTGCACTCTAAATCCATTCTTTTTATTGGCTCAAAGTTCCAAAAAATCCTGCAAGGTGTGGCCTTGCAGTTAATGTGCCCATGGCTGGGGCTTCCCACAGTGGTTGGCTGAGGAAGGTGTTTAATCCTTCTGTGTTTAATCCTTTAGTTTTGATCCTGAAGGGTTTAATCCCTCTGAGTTTCACCCAGAGGGGTTTATCAAGGTGCTCAGGCCTTGGCAGGAGTTGCCCAGGGAGGTTTGGACACGCCATCCCTGGAGGTGTCCAAGGAACACCTCAACATGGCATCCAGGGCTCTGAGCTGGTTGACAAGGTAGGGAATCGTGTGCCAGGCCCTGCTGCAGATGCAGAGTTCCCGGCAGTAGGCAAAGTGACACTGACAGCTGGAGAAGTGCAAGGAAGTGCAAACGGGAGAAGAAATCACATGGGGAAGAAATATAGAAGAATAGAAGTAGTTATAGGAATAAGTATTTACTGTATATAGAATAGGAAGCAGAATAGGAAAAAAAAAATTTAAAATGCATAGAGGAGGAAAAAAAAATTTAAAAGCTAGACATAAAAAAAGAGTAGTAATAAAAATAATTTTAGATCCCAAAGGAGACGAGCAAAAATAGGTAGAATATGCAAATAGGTAGAAGAAACAAAGAAGTAGAGTAGTGAGAATAAGGAAGCCAAGAAGAAGAATTTAGAATTGCATAAATGAGGATCAACTCCAGTCAATAAGTACAATTAGCTAATATTGTCTATTTTCCAATAAAATTTGGGATTCACAAGAGCAGAGAGTCCAGACTTCCTTCCTCCTCCCTCAAAGCCATTGGTGCATTTTCCGCTTCAGGCCCAGGGAGTGCTCTGGGAGCAGCGACTGCCAAGCCGCAGCACCGGTGGGAGAGTTCCCGGCTGGCACCGGAAAGGTTGGAGGCAGCTGGGATGGGGCTCTGCTGCCAGGGCGTGAGGGATGGCATGTGAGAGGGAATGGCCTCCAGCTGGGCCAGGCGAAGCTCAGGTTGGGTATTGGGAATAATTTGTGCCTGGAAAGGGTTTTCCAGCCCGGGTCAGTGGTGGAGTGCCCATTCCTGGAGGGATTTCAAATCCATGTGGATGTGGAGGACCTGAAGCAGGGGAGGCCTTGCACTGCTGGGAACAGTTGGGCTGGATCTCCAAGGGCTTTTCCAGCCTCAATGATTCCGTGGCTCCATCAGCCCAGCCTGCAGTGCTGCATCCACCACCAGGATCCACGTCAGCATGTGGAGCTGCTGCAGCAGTCCCAGAGGGGTCATGGCCATGCTTTCATCCACGTTGTTTTCCTAAGGTGTACTGTTTCTTCCAAAGAGATTGTAGGTACGATCGCAAAGGAGAAGAAGCACCTGCTGTTGTTGCAGCTTATTTAACACATGCAGGTCATAGAAGAAACGATCAGTGGTAAACCAAAAGATTCAAAGACATGGTCTGAAATTCATGGTAGTTGAGGAGAGTCCCAGAAGTGGTTTTTATTGGTGTTGTTATCAGTCCATGTAGGATAGGCTGTTCCCCACGCCTTGAGCCTGAAGGTGCTAGGAGGCTGAGCTGCAAAGCTGCAGGGGCACAGCTGCTTCAGCATGGTGATCAGCAGGGCCTGGAGAGGAATCTGGCCTCTGGCACCAGGAGCACCTCCTGCCCCTCCTCCTCCAGTGGCTTTGGTGTGTCAACATTGTTTCGCTGAGGTGTTCTCACCTCCTCCTCTTTTCTGGCTAGAAAGAAACTGTGCTTGCCCCACGTCTTTTGGATTTTCTTCTTCAGTGTGTTCTAACCGAGGAGTTCCCACCAGTGTCATTGGGCCAGCCTTGGCCAGCAGCATGTCCACCTTCAGAGCCAGCAGGGATTGGCTCTGCTGGGCATGGCAGAAGCTTCCAGCAGCTTGTGACAGCAGCCTCCTCTGTGGGGCCCCAGTGCCAAAAACCAGGCCCCGCATAACCCCAACAGTCTCCAAGGCCGGGCCTGCTCCGGGCCCCTTCCCCCCTGCCCCCACTGGCCTCGGGGTGCCGGGGTGGCCGTTGGTGACACGGGCACACCGTGTCGGGGCCCTTTATGACACGGGCCATGGTGGTGGCCAGAGACCCTTGTGACATCAGAGAGCCCCGGCCTGGCTGAGGGTTTGTAGGGGCAGCGCAGGGCCCGGGGTGCCCAGTCCCGAGAGAGCCACTCCGCGAGGAGGAAGCAACTCCCGGGATCCGTCTGCGCCACAGGCCCGGAGCGCCAGACGACGCCAAAGGCACCAAAGCCAGCCCCGAGTCCCGGTGTCCCGGCCCAGAGCCCAGCTGGCCGCACGCCCAGGCCCTCAGCGGGCAGTGGGCGGCAGCAGGGGCAGGTCAGGCCGGCCACTGCCACACACCGAGCAGGACGAGGGGACCGTTGGTGACATGGCCGACGAAGAGACCCAGCGAGAGGAGGCTGTCACCTCCAGCCCAGAGGACAACTGCGTGAGGCCATTCGTGGAGGAGGGTGAGAAGCCCCACGCTTGTTCCCTGCCAGGGCCCGGCTCCCCCAAGCCTGAAGCCACAGAGGGGACCGCAGAGGCAGCTCCTGCCCTGCCCAGCACCTCTCCTGCCCCCGGCACTGAGCCAGCAGCTGCTGCTACGGCCGGGGCTGCAGGGCAGGAGGAGCCCGCCGAGCCTCTGGCTGCCCAGCAGGAGGAAAAGGCAGCCGAGTGTGCTGTGCGCGGCAAGGAGCCGCCGTCCCTGGGGACACAGAGCCCCGTGCCTGCCCCGCAGGTTCCCCCAGGCTGCAGCCCGGCTCTGCTGCTCCTGTCCCGCCGCCTCAGCTGTAAGGCAGTGTGCCGGGCCCTGCTGCAGGTGCAGGGATCCCGGCGGCAGCCGCAGGGACAGCGGCAGCTGGAGCAGGGCACGGATGTGCAAGCGGCAGAAGCAGCCACACGGGGAAGGGAGCAGAGGCCGGGGCCGGCCCCGCAGAGACCCCGGAGCGCCTGGCCCGCCCGGCTGGGAGCCCTCAGGGAGCAGCAGCAGGGGCCAGCCGCGTGGGCAGTGCAGGCAGAGGGAGGCAGCTCCGAGGAGGCCTCGGACGGGGACAGTCCCTGGGACTCCTCCAGTGAGCCAGACATGTCTGAGGAGGAGGAGGACGACGAATGCGACGAGCTGAGCGTCCTGGAGCTGCCCCCGGAAGAAGACAGGGAGCAGAGAGGGAGAGGCTTTGCAGCAGACGGGCTCCCGGTGCCCGTCCCTCGGGAGGCCTGGGTTGAGGAGCAGGCAGCAGAGCCGTGCTGCCCAGGGCTGCTCTGTGCCTCACCAGCCCCCGGACAAGGCCAAGGCCTGCTGGGGGGGCTCTCTTCTCTCACCCAGCCCCCCCATGGGCAGCCGTGTGCCCCCAGAAAACCTCCCTCCCGCTTCAGGCGGGCGCTGCGGGCTCTGCGGGGGCTGTTCCGCTGTTCCTGCCTGGCCCCACGGCCCAAGGAGTAGCACGGGCACGGCACCGACAGCAGCCATTGCTGCAGAGCCGCCCTCCCTGTGGGGCTGCCGCACCCACGGCACCCTGAGCGACGGGGTCAGGGAAACAACGGCAACAGGAGCACGGAGAAGACCAACATGACAGAGGGATGAGGAAGGCCAAGACAAAGATGAAGACGACCACCACCAAGACAAAGATGAAGACTAGGAGGATGACAAAGACGAAGAAGACAACAAAAACAGTGCAGAAGGCAGAGATGAAGAGGGTGGAGACGACAACAAAGATGACAAAGACAAAGAAGAGGAAGCAGAAGAATTTATAGATACATAGAAGACTAGGAGTAGTGATAGGAATAGGCATTTAGGTCTAAGAAGTTTAGAATCCGTAGGAAAAGAAGAATAAGAATTTAAGAAGTTCTAGAAGAAGATTAGGAATAAGAAGAATAATTTTAGAACCCATAGGAGAAGAGTAAAAATAGGTAGAATATGCAAATAGGTAGAAGAAACAAAGAAGTAGAGTAGTGAGAATAAGGAAGCCAAGAAGAAGAATTTAGAATTGCATAAATGAGGATCAACTCCAGTCAATAAGTACAATTAGCTAATATTGTCTATTTTCCAATAAAATTTGGGATTCACAAGAGCAGAGAGTCCAGACTTCCCTTCCTCCTCCCTCAAAGCCATTGGTGCATTTTCCGCTTCAGGCCCAGGGAGTGCTCTGGGAGCAGCGACTGCCAAGCCGCAGCACCGGTGGGAGAGTTCCCGGCTGGCACCGGAAAGGTTGGAGGCAGCTGGGATGGGGCTCTGCTGCCAGGGCGTGAGGGATGGCATGTGAGAGGGAATGGCCTCCAGCTGGGCCAGGCGAAGCTCAGGTTGGGTATTGGGAATAATTTGTGCCTGGAAAGGGTTTTCCAGCCCGGGTCAGTGGTGGAGTGCCCATTCCTGGAGGGATTTCAAATCCATGTGGATGTGGAGGACCTGAAGCAGGGGAGGCCTTGCACTGCTGGGAACAGTTGGGCTGGATCTCCAAGGGCTTTTCCAGCCTCAATGATTCCGTGGCTCCATCAGCCCAGCCTGCAGTGCTGCATCCACCACCAGGATCCACGTCAGCATGTGGAGCTGCTGCAGCAGTCCCAGAGGGGTCATGGCCATGCTTTCATCCACGTTGTTTTCCTAAGGTGTACTGTTTCTTCCAAAGAGATTGTAGGTACGATCGCAAAGGAGAAGAAGCACCTGCTGTTGTTGCAGCTTATTTAACACATGCAGGTCATAGAAGAAACGATCAGTGGTAAACCAAAAGATTCAAAGACATGGTCTGAAATTCATGGTAGTTGAGGAGAGTCCCAGAAGTGGTTTTTATTGGTGTTGTTATCAGTCCATGTAGGATAGGCTGTTCCCCACGCCTTGAGCCTGAAGGTGCTAGGAGGCTGAGCTGCAAAGCTGCAGGGGCACAGCTGCTTCAGCATGGTGATCAGCAGGGCCTGGAGAGGAATCTGGCCTCTGGCACCAGGAGCACCTCCTGCCCCTCCTCCTCCAGTGGCTTTGGTGTGTCAACATTGTTTCGCTGAGGTGTTCTCACCTCCTCCTCTTTTCTGGCTAGAAAGAAACTGTGCTTGCCCCACGTCTTTTGGATTTTCTTCTTCAGTGTGTTCTAACCGAGGAGTTCCCACCAGTGTCATTGGGCCAGCCTTGGCCAGCAGCATGTCCACCTTCAGAGCCAGCAGGGATTGGCTCTGCTGGGCATGGCAGAAGCTTCCAGCAGCTTGTGACAGCAGCCTCCTCTGTGGGGCCCCAGTGCCAAAAACCAGGCCCCGCATAACCCCAACAGTCTCCAAGGCCGGGCCTGCTCCGGGCCCCTTCCCCCCTGCCCCCACTGGCCTCGGGGTGCCGGGGTGGCCGTTGGTGACACGGGCACACCGTGTCGGGGCCCTTTATGACACGGGCCATGGTGGTGGCCAGAGACCCTTGTGACATCAGAGAGCCCCGGCCTGGCTGAGGGTTTGTAGGGGCAGCGCAGGGCCCGGGGTGCCCAGTCCCGAGAGAGCCACTCCGCGAGGAGGAAGCAACTCCCGGGATCCGTCTGCGCCACAGGCCCGGAGCGCCAGACGACGCCAAAGGCACCAAAGCCAGCCCCGAGTCCCGGTGTCCCGGCCCAGAGCCCAGCTGGCCGCACGCCCAGGCCCTCAGCGGGCAGTGGGCGGCAGCAGGGGCAGGTCAGGCCGGCCACTGCCACACACCGAGCAGGACGAGGGGACCGTTGGTGACATGGCCGACGAAGAGACCCAGCGAGAGGAGGCTGTCACCTCCAGCCCAGAGGACAACTGCGTGAGGCCATTCGTGGAGGAGGGTGAGAAGCCCCACGCTTGTTCCCTGCCAGGGCCCGGCTCCCCCAAGCCTGAAGCCACAGAGGGGACCGCAGAGGCAGCTCCTGCCCTGCCCAGCACCTCTCCTGCCCCCGGCACTGAGCCAGCAGCTGCTGCTACGGCCGGGGCTGCAGGGCAGGAGGAGCCCGCCGAGCCTCTGGCTGCCCAGCAGGAGGAAAAGGCAGCCGAGTGTGCTGTGCGCGGCAAGGAGCCGCCGTCCCTGGGGACACAGAGCCCCGTGCCTGCCCCGCAGGTTCCCCCAGGCTGCAGCCCGGCTCTGCTGCTCCTGTCCCGCCGCCTCAGCTGTAAGGCAGTGTGCCGGGCCCTGCTGCAGGTGCAGGGATCCCGGCGGCAGCCGCAGGGACAGCGGCAGCTGGAGCAGGGCACGGATGTGCAAGCGGCAGAAGCAGCCACACGGGGAAGGGAGCAGAGGCCGGGGCCGGCCCCGCAGAGACCCCGGAGCGCCTGGCCCGCCCGGCTGGGAGCCCTCAGGGAGCAGCAGCAGGGGCCAGCCGCGTGGGCAGTGCAGGCAGAGGGAGGCAGCTCCGAGGAGGCCTCGGACGGGGACAGTCCCTGGGACTCCTCCAGTGAGCCAGACATGTCTGAGGAGGAGGAGGACGACGAATGCGACGAGCTGAGCGTCCTGGAGCTGCCCCCGGAAGAAGACAGGGAGCAGAGAGGGAGAGGCTTTGCAGCAGACGGGCTCCCGGTGCCCGTCCCTCGGGAGGCCTGGGTTGAGGAGCAGGCAGCAGAGCCGTGCTGCCCAGGGCTGCTCTGTGCCTCACCAGCCCCCGGACAAGGCCAAGGCCTGCTGGGGGGGCTCTCTTCTCTCACCCAGCCCCCCCATGGGCAGCCGTGTGCCCCCAGAAAACCTCCCTCCCGCTTCAGGCGGGCGCTGCGGGCTCTGCGGGGGCTGTTCCGCTGTTCCTGCCTGGCCCCACGGCCCAAGGAGTAGCACGGGCACGGCACCGACAGCAGCCATTGCTGCAGAGCCGCCCTCCCTGTGGGGCTGCCGCACCCACGGCACCCTGAGCGACGGGGTCAGGGAAACAACGGCAACAGGAGCACGGAGAAGACCAACATGACAGAGGGATGAGGAAGGCCAAGACAAAGATGAAGACGACCACCACCAAGACAAAGATGAAGACTAGGAGGATGACAAAGACGAAGAAGACAACAAAAACAGTGCAGAAGGCAGAGATGAAGAGGGATGGAGACGACAACAAAGATGACAAAGACAAAGAAGAGGAAGCAGAAGAATTTATAGATACATAGAAGACTAGGAGTAGTGATAGGAATAGGCATTTAGGTCTAAGAAGTTTAGAATCCGTAGGAAAAGAAGAATAAGAATTTAAGAAGTTCTAGAAGAAGATTAGGAATAAGAAGAATAATTTTAGAACCCATAGGAGAAGAGTAAAAATAGGTAGAATATGCAAATAGGTAGAAGAAACAAAGAAGTAGAGTAGTGAGAATAAGGAAGCCAAGAAGAAGAATTTAGAATTGCATAAATGAGGATCAACTCCAGTCAATAAGTACAATTAGCTAATATTGTCTATTTTCCAATAAAATTTGGGATTCACAAGAGCAGAGAGTCCAGACTTCCTTCCTCCTCCCTCAAAGCCATTGGTGCATTTTCCGCTTCAGGCCCAGGGAGTGCTCTGGGAGCAGCGACTGCCAAGCCGCAGCACCGGTGGGAGAGTTCCCGGCTGGCACCGGAAAGGTTGGAGGCAGCTGGGATGGGGCTCTGCTGCCAGGGCGTGAGGGATGGCATGTGAGAGGGAATGGCCTCCAGCTGGGCCAGGCGAAGCTCAGGTTGGGTATTGGGAATAATTTGTGCCTGGAAAGGGTTTTCCAGCCCGGGTCAGTGGTGGAGTGCCCATTCCTGGAGGGATTTCAAATCCATGTGGATGTGGAGGACCTGAAGCAGGGGAGGCCTTGCACTGCTGGGAACAGTTGGGCTGGATCTCCAAGGGCTTTTCCAGCCTCAATGATTCCGTGGCTCCATCAGCCCAGCCTGCAGTGCTGCATCCACCACCAGGATCCACGTCAGCATGTGGAGCTGCTGCAGCAGTCCCAGAGGGGTCATGGCCATGCTTTCATCCACGTTGTTTTCCTAAGGTGTACTGTTTCTTCCAAAGAGATTGTAGGTACGATCGCAAAGGAGAAGAAGCACCTGCTGTTGTTGCAGCTTATTTAACACATGCAGGTCATAGAAAAAACGATCAGTGGTAAACCAAAAGATTCAAAGACATGGTCTGAAATTCATGGTAGTTGAGGAGAGTCCCAGAAGTGGTTTTTATTGGTGTTGTTATCAGTCCATGTAGGATAGGCTGTTCCCCACGCCTTGAGCCTGAAGGTGCTAGGAGGCTGAGCTGCAAAGCTGCAGGGGCACAGCTGCTTCAGCATGGTGATCAGCAGGGCCTGGAGAGGAATCTGGCCTCTGGCACCAGGAGCACCTCCTGCCCCTCCTCCTCCAGTGGCTTTGGTGTGTCAACATTGTTTCGCTGAGGTGTTCTCACCTCCTCCTCTTTTCTGGCTAGAAAGAAACTGTGCTTGCCCCACGTCTTTTGGATTTTCTTCTTCAGTGTGTTCTAACCGAGGAGTTCCCACCAGTGTCATTGGGCCAACCTTGGCCAGCAGCATGTCCACCTTCAGAGCCAGCAGGGATTGGCTCTGCTGGGCATGGCAGAAGCTTCCAGCAGCTTGTGACAGCAGCCTCCTCTGTGGGGCCCCAGTGCCAAAAACCAGGCCCCGCATAACCCCAACAGTCTCCAAGGCCGGGCCTGCTCCGGGCCCCTTCCCCCCTGCCCCCACTGGCCTCGGGGTGCCGGGGTGGCCGTTGGTGACACGGGCACACCGTGTCGGGGCCCTTTATGACACGGGCCATGGTGGTGGCCAGAGACCCTTGTGACATCAGAGAGCCCCGGCCTGGCTGAGGGTTTGTAGGGGCAGCGCAGGGCCCGGGGTGCCCAGTCCCGAGAGAGCCACTCCGCGAGGAGGAAGCAACTCCCGGGATCCGTCTGCGCCACAGGCCCGGAGCGCCAGACGACGCCAAAGGCACCAAAGCCAGCCCCGAGTCCCGGTGTCCCGGCCCAGAGCCCAGCTGGCCGCACGCCCAGGCCCTCAGCGGGCAGTGGGCGGCAGCAGGGGCAGGTCAGGCCGGCCACTGCCACACACCGAGCAGGACGAGGGGACCGTTGGTGACATGGCCGACGAAGAGACCCAGCGAGAGGAGGCTGTCACCTCCAGCCCAGAGGACAACTGCGTGAGGCCATTCGTGGAGGAGGGTGAGAAGCCCCACGCTTGTTCCCTGCCAGGGCCCGGCTCCCCCAAGCCTGAAGCCACAGAGGGGACCGCAGAGGCAGCTCCTGCCCTGCCCAGCACCTCTCCTGCCCCCGGCACTGAGCCAGCAGCTGCTGCTACGGCCGGGGCTGCAGGGCAGGAGGAGCCCGCCGAGCCTCTGGCTGCCCAGCAGGAGGAAAAGGCAGCCGAGTGTGCTGTGCGCGGCAAGGAGCCGCCGTCCCTGGGGACACAGAGCCCCGTGCCTGCCCCGCAGGTTCCCCCAGGCTGCAGCCCGGCTCTGCTGCTCCTGTCCCGCCGCCTCAGCTGTAAGGCAGTGTGCCGGGCCCTGCTGCAGGTGCAGGGATCCCGGCGGCAGCCGCAGGGACAGCGGCAGCTGGAGCAGGGCACGGATGTGCAAGCGGCAGAAGCAGCCACACGGGGAAGGGAGCAGAGGCCGGGGCCGGCCCCGCAGAGACCCCGGAGCGCCTGGCCCGCCCGGCTGGGAGCCCTCAGGGAGCAGCAGCAGGGGCCAGCCGCGTGGGCAGTGCAGGCAGAGGGAGGCAGCTCCGAGGAGGCCTCGGACGGGGACAGTCCCTGGGACTCCTCCAGTGAGCCAGACATGTCTGAGGAGGAGGAGGACGACGAATGCGACGAGCTGAGCGTCCTGGAGCTGCCCCCGGAAGAAGACAGGGAGCAGAGAGGGAGAGGCTTTGCAGCAGACGGGCTCCCGGTGCCCGTCCCTCGGGAGGCCTGGGTTGAGGAGCAGGCAGCAGAGCCGTGCTGCCCAGGGCTGCTCTGTGCCTCACCAGCCCCCGGACAAGGCCAAGGCCTGCTGGGGGGGCTCTCTTCTCTCACCCAGCCCCCCCATGGGCAGCCGTGTGCCCCCAGAAAACCTCCCTCCCGCTTCAGGCGGGCGCTGCGGGCTCTGCGGGGGCTGTTCCGCTGTTCCTGCCTGGCCCCACGGCCCAAGGAGTAGCACGGGCACGGCACCGACAGCAGCCATTGCTGCAGAGCCGCCCTCCCTGTGGGGCTGCCGCACCCACGGCACCCTGAGCGACGGGGTCAGGGAAACAACGGCAACAGGAGCACGGAGAAGACCAACATGACAGAGGGATGAGGAAGGCCAAGACAAAGATGAAGACGACCACCACCTAGACAAAGATGAAGACTAGGAGGATGACAAAGACGAAGAAGACAACAAAAACAGTGCAGAAGGCAGAGATGAAGAGGATGGAGACGACAACAAAGATGACAAAGACAAAGAAGAGGAAGCAGAAGAATTTATAGATACATAGAAGACTAGGAGTAGTGATAGGAATAGGCATTTAGGTCTAAGAAGTTTAGAATCCGTAGGAAAAGAAGAATAAGAATTTAAGAAGTTCTAGAAGAAGATTAGGAATAAGAAGAATAATTTTAGAACCCATAGGAGAAGAGTAAAAATAGGTAGAATATGCAAATAGGTAGAAGAAACAAAGAAGTAGAGTAGTGAGAATAAGGAAGCCAAGAAGAAGAATTTAGAATTGCATAAATGAGGATCAACTCCAGTCAATAAGTACAATTAGCTAATATTGTCTATTTTCCAATAAAATTTGGGATTCACAAGAGCAGAGAGTCCAGACTTCCTTCCTCCTCCCTCAAAGCCATTGGTGCATTTTCCGCTTCAGGCCCAGGGAGTGCTCTGGGAGCAGCGACTGCCAAGCCGCAGCACCGGTGGGAGAGTTCCCGGCTGGCACCGGAAAGGTTGGAGGCAGCTGGGATGGGGCTCTGCTGCCAGGGCGTGAGGGATGGCATGTGAGAGGGAATGGCCTCCAGCTGGGCCAGGCGAAGCTCAGGTTGGGTATTGGGAATAATTTGTGCCTGGAAAGGGTTTTCCAGCCCGGGTCAGTGGTGGAGTGCCCATTCCTGGAGGGATTTCAAATCCATGTGGATGTGGAGGACCTGAAGCAGGGGAGGCCTTGCACTGCTGGGAACAGTTGGGCTGGATCTCCAAGGGCTTTTCCAGCCTCAATGATTCCGTGGCTCCATCAGCCCAGCCTGCAGTGCTGCATCCACCACCAGGATCCACGTCAGCATGTGGAGCTGCTGCAGCAGTCCCAGAGGGGTCATGGCCATGCTTTCATCCACGTTGTTTTCCTAAGGTGTACTGTTTCTTCCAAAGAGATTGTAGGTACGATCGCAAAGGAGAAGAAGCACCTGCTGTTGTTGCAGCTTATTTAACACATGCAGGTCATAGAAAAAACGATCAGTGGTAAACCAAAAGATTCAAAGACATGGTCTGAAATTCATGGTAGTTGAGGAGAGTCCCAGAAGTGGTTTTTATTGGTGTTGTTATCAGTCCATGTAGGATAGGCTGTTCCCCACGCCTTGAGCCTGAAGGTGCTAGGAGGCTGAGCTGCAAAGCTGCAGGGGCACAGCTGCTTCAGCATGGTGATCAG
This sequence comes from Acrocephalus scirpaceus scirpaceus, assembly GCA_910950805.1. NCBI lineage: Eukaryota > Metazoa > Chordata > Aves > Passeriformes > Sylviidae > Acrocephalus > Acrocephalus scirpaceus. Next base: position 20,953,028 of record OU383781.1, read on the forward strand.
CAGGGCCTGGAGAGGAATCTGGCCTCTGGCACCAGGAGCACCTCCTGCCCCTCCTCCTCCAGTGGCTTTGGTGTGTCAACATTGTTTCGCTGAGGTGTTCTCACCTCCTCCTCTTTTCTGGCTAGAAAGAAACTGTGCTTGCCCCACGTCTTTTGGATTTTCTTCTTCAGTGTGTTCTAACCGAGGAGTTCCCACCAGTGTCATTGGGCCAGCCTTGGCCAGCAGCATGTCCACCTTCAGAGCCAGCAGGGATTGGCTCTGCTGGGCATGGCAGAAGCTTCCAGCAGCTTGTGACAGCAGCCTCCTCTGTGGGGCCCCAGTGCCAAAAACCAGGCCCCGCATAACCCCAACAGTCTCCAAGGCCGGGCCTGCTCCGGGCCCCTTCCCCCCTGCCCCCACTGGCCTCGGGGTGCCGGGGTGGCCGTTGGTGACACGGGCACACCGTGTCGGGGCCCTTTATGACACGGGCCATGGTGGTGGCCAGAGACCCTTGTGACATCAGAGAGCCCCGGCCTGGCTGAGGGTTTGTAGGGGCAGCGCAGGGCCCGGGGTGCCCAGTCCCGAGAGAGCCACTCCGCGAGGAGGAAGCAACTCCCGGGATCCGTCTGCGCCACAGGCCCGGAGCGCCAGACGACGCCAAAGGCACCAAAGCCAGCCCCGAGTCCCGGTGTCCCGGCCCAGAGCCCAGCTGGCCGCACGCCCAGGCCCTCAGCGGGCAGTGGGCGGCAGCAGGGGCAGGTCAGGCCGGCCACTGCCACACACCGAGCAGGACGAGGGGACCGTTGGTGACATGGCCGACGAAGAGACCCAGCGAGAGGAGGCTGTCACCTCCAGCCCAGAGGACAACTGCGTGAGGCCATTCGTGGAGGAGGGTGAGAAGCCCCACGCTTGTTCCCTGCCAGGGCCCGGCTCCCCCAAGCCTGAAGCCACAGAGGGGACCGCAGAGGCAGCTCCTGCCCTGCCCAGCACCTCTCCTGCCCCCGGCACTGAGCCAGCAGCTGCTGCTACGGCCGGGGCTGCAGGGCAGGAGGAGCCCGCCGAGCCTCTGGCTGCCCAGCAGGAGGAAAAGGCAGCCGAGTGTGCTGTGCGCGGCAAGGAGCCGCCGTCCCTGGGGACACAGAGCCCCGTGCCTGCCCCGCAGGTTCCCCCAGGCTGCAGCCCGGCTCTGCTGCTCCTGTCCCGCCGCCTCAGCTGTAAGGCAGTGTGCCGGGCCCTGCTGCAGGTGCAGGGATCCCGGCGGCAGCCGCAGGGACAGCGGCAGCTGGAGCAGGGCACGGATGTGCAAGCGGCAGAAGCAGCCACACGGGGAAGGGAGCAGAGGCCGGGGCCGGCCCCGCAGAGACCCCGGAGCGCCTGGCCCGCCCGGCTGGGAGCCCTCAGGGAGCAGCAGCAGGGGCCAGCCGCGTGGGCAGTGCAGGCAGAGGGAGGCAGCTCCGAGGAGGCCTCGGACGGGGACAGTCCCTGGGACTCCTCCAGTGAGCCAGACATGTCTGAGGAGGAGGAGGACGACGAATGCGACGAGCTGAGCGTCCTGGAGCTGCCCCCGGAAGAAGACAGGGAGCAGAGAGGGAGAGGCTTTGCAGCAGACGGGCTCCCGGTGCCCGTCCCTCGGGAGGCCTGGGTTGAGGAGCAGGCAGCAGAGCCGTGCTGCCCAGGGCTGCTCTGTGCCTCACCAGCCCCCGGACAAGGCCAAGGCCTGCTGGGGGGGCTCTCTTCTCTCACCCAGCCCCCCCATGGGCAGCCGTGTGCCCCCAGAAAACCTCCCTCCCGCTTCAGGCGGGCGCTGCGGGCTCTGCGGGGGCTGTTCCGCTGTTCCTGCCTGGCCCCACAGCCCAAGGAGTAGCACGGGCACGGCACCGACAGCAGCCATTGCTGCAGAGCCGCCCTCCCTGTGGGGCTGCCGCACCCACGGCACCCTGAGCGACGGGGTCAGGGAAACAACGGCAACAGGAGCACGGAGAAGACCAACATGACAGAGGGATGAGGAAGGCCAAGACAAAGATGAAGACGACCACCACCAAGACAAAGATGAAGACTAGGAGGATGACAAAGACAAAGAAGACAACAAAAACAGTGCAGAAGGCAGAGATGAAGAGGATGGAGACGACAACAAAGATGACAAAGACAAAGAAGAGGAAGCAGAAGAATTTATAGATACATAGAAGACTAGGAGTAGTGATAGGAATAGGCATTTATGCTCTATAGAAGAAGAGGAATAGGTATAAGAATCCTAGAATCCATAGTTTTAGAGGAATAAGATTTTCAGACGCAATGGAGGAAGATTAGTAATAAAAATAATAATTTCAGAACCCATAGAAGAAGAAGTCAGAGAAGAAGTATATTGAAGTCCATAGTAGAAGAGGAATAAGACGCAGAATTTTAAAATATCTAGAAGACAAAATAGAATAGTGAGAATAAATATAATAAGAAGAGTAATTTATACTTCTATGAATTCCATTGGTCACAGGTTGGATTTGATCATGTTGAACATCGTTTCCAACCTCAGTGATTCTGGGATTCCCTCATATCGGGATAATTTCGAAGAAAAGGCAGATCTGTGCCTAATCCCCTCTTAGTTTACCAGAGATCGTGCCCATTCATGAGCTTTCAGTTTTGAGGATGAGCAGCTTCTTTGCTCTGCCCTCTCTTTGTCAGACACTTGCCATGTTTCAGTTCCAGCATTCCCACCTCTGGACTGACACAGCACAGCAGCCAGGGATACACAACTGGAAAGTTAGAATTTGCAATTTACCCCCCAAAAGGGAAAGAAGGGGAGACTTGGATAAGACATTTTTAGGAATGGGAATGGATTCAGCTCACAGGGCTCTACAGAGGGCGGGGTACAGCCAGGGCCTAGCTGACGACAGAGAAGGAATAGGATGTTTTCCTGCTGAACTCAGCCATCCTCCTCTTCCACCAGCTCTGCCCTACACCAGACAGTTCAGGCACAAATATCCAGGGATTTCCAGGCACAAACCTTTGAGGATTCCCTATTAATTTTCAAATTGCATTTCCATATTTAAATTTGAGGAGGAAGAAAAGAACCCCTAAATTAAGTGCTTCCTAGAATCCACCAGGGAAACCTGACATCAGTGCTTTGACCCCTGGGCACAGCTATGAATTCTGATCAACCTTTTGTTTCTCCTTAAAAATCAAATGCAAGCTCTGGGAGGCAAGGAGCAACAATGTTCACTGCAAACTCCATATCCTTGTCAGAAACTTTGTAACAGACTCCGGATTTGCACTCCCTATGGCCAGAGGAAAATGCTGCTTCAACCCTTCTCCTTTCCAAACCCCCAAGCTCTCTGTAAAATCACTAACATGGAACTAGAGAAGAAACTCAATATTTTGGCAGTTGGAAAGTGTCTTCCTCCAACCACAGGAAGGCATTTCCCTGCTGATCCTTGTGTTGTCAAAAAAGCAGCAACACTCCTTGACAAGTTTTGCTTTCTCTCTGCAGAAACTCATAAATCTGCTTCCAAATCCTCCTTTCCAAAAGTGTGAGCACCAAGAAATTCTCTTTTGAGTCTGGATAGTCAAGGCCACTTCTATTCCTCAGCTCCATTCCCCTCCTCTTCCTCCTCCTTTTGTGAACCGGGGAGGAGCACAGCAAAAATTGCTGTTGATTATTCCTATTATTGGGAGCATAAGGACCCTGGGGATTATGACCTACATACATTTATTACCCACATCCAAACAGCTTCCATGCTGACTGCAGCAGAGAGCAGAGAGCAGGAGGATCTGGAGGAGGGAAGAAGAAGTGAGCCATGATCCCCTTGCATCTCACACTCACGGACACCAAGCTGTTAGAAAAGAACCAAAGCAAAAATACACCAAAATGTCCCCTGGGGCCCCTCAGCACTCTCCAGTTTCCCAGCTTTTGGAGGTCTGGCAAGATCTTCAGCCAGAACTGTCCCAGAATTTTTCTGAGACCTTGTCCAAGCCCTGTAAAATGATACCAGGGGAGAATGGTGTTTCCACAAGAAGGTTTAGCTGACCGTGTAAAGGAGGGCAAAGGAGGTAGAGTGGGATGGAATCTGCCAGGTCCTGACTGTCTATCTCAAGGTGCATCCAGCTTTCCCAATGTCCCCAAGAGTTTCTGAAAGCCTGTTCATGGATTTAGGCCACAAAGGTGTCTGCGACCACAGAGGTGAACAGATGATATCCTCACATTCACCTCAGGATGCGTGAAGGGAACTTGGCACTTGAGTTGGTTCATAACTGGGAAAACACAAGTTTATCTTCTGTTCCCACTCTCTGTTAGGATTTCAGCCCTCTCCATGGATCAGCTGCCTTCTCAAGCACAGACACAAACTCCTAAACCCTGCAGAAATGCCTGCAAAGCAAGTAGAGAGTGACTGCTGCCCTCATTAGGAAGGACAAAGCCTTCTTAGCAGTGGCTAAAAAAAGTAGCTCACGCTGGGGTTTGCAGGGTAGGACACGGGCTCATTCCAATGCTAACCAGATTATTGGACTCGCTAAAGGCTATCTCTGAAGGGATAGTTGGAATTAGTTGATAGTGATTTAATTTGTGTTGCAGATTGCTAATTAAGCCTGTGAAGAGGACAAAAAAATTTAATCCATTTAGTTAAGGAGATACAACGAGAGATGTGGCAATACTGGAGTCATTCACAGCTGGGAATAAATGGAAAGGTTTGCTCCACCTCACCTTTGAGCACGAAGCGTGTGTGGGCATGGAGCTCTGGCCACCCCCACCCATCCCAGTTTCTCTGGACTGTGGGAAATCCTGGAATCATGGAAACATTAAAGTTGGAAAAGGTCTTTCAGATCAGCCCAGCACCACTATTAAACCTCTTCTCCAGTGCCGCATCCACACATTCTCCCTTGACCATCTCCAGGGATGGTGTCTCCATCACTGCTTGCTTCCAAGGCTTGACAATACTTTCCATGAAGAAATTTTCCCTAATATCTAAACTAAACCACCTCTGGCACAGCTTGAAGCCGTTTCCTCTTGTCCTGTCCCTGCTTCTTGGGAGCAGAGCCTAACTCCACCTGCTTCCAGCCTGGTGGGCCCATGTGGGGCTTTGAGCACCAGCTCCAGGGCTTGATCCAAGAGGAAAATCTCTCCAGGGAAGGAGAGGTAATTAAAAGGCATAAAAAACACCCAGGGTTGTCCTCTGGGAATGCTCCCAGAGACGGCACAGCCTCCACATTAATCCACCTCTCCCAGGATTCCCAGGGATTCCCAAACCACCACAGCCCATCTTGATTTTCAAAGCCAAGTGATAGGAAGTCAGCTCACACCTCAGTGAGTTGCTCCAATGTTTAATTAACCTGTTAACCCTGAAATCACTCCAGGCACTGGAAGTCATTTTACAAAAAATGCCCAGATATCTTCAAAGAGGAAATTTAAAAAATTATCTTGGAAGGCAGAATTCAATTTACTCATTAAAAAAAAAAAAAGAAGAAAAAGAAAAAAAGAAAAAAGAAAAAACCTTCACAGAAACACTGAGTGTTTCTCAAAGCTCTTTAAAAATATTTAAGGAGTGATTAAATCAGAAAGTCATCTTGATTTTTCTTATATCTGAAATTTTCAAGGAGAATGCTCCTTTTTCTTCCTCATGGACCAGATTTCCAGGGAAGCTGCTTCACAGCTGGCTGGATTTTTATCACAGTTTGGAGAAGCATCAGGAAATCTGAAGTTTGATGTCTGGCTGGCTGGAAGTTGGGAAGGGCTGTTTGAGGGTGACCCACTTGCTGCTGGCAACTCCGCTGATCTGACTCAGCCCTGTCCCTTCTCCTCCTGCCCAGCTCAGATTTTATCCTTTCATCCATTTGGGTTTGAGCTGACTGAGGATCCCAATCCCAGGAGCCCCCACCCCACTGGGATCCAGCCCCAGGGCTGAGCTGGGGCATTGCACCAGAGGTTTCCAGTTTCCACAGCTCACAGCAGCAGATGGAAACTGGATCCTGCTCCCATCAGTGCACCTTGGGGATGTCCATCCTCAGCTAATTATGGGATGGTTTGGGTGAGAAGGGACTTTCAAACCCATCCAGTCCCACCCCCTGCCATGGGCAGGGACGCCCTCCACTATCACAGGTTGCTCCAAGCCCCGTCCAACCTGGCCTTGGCAATTCCAGGGATCCAGGGGCAGCCACAGCTTCTCTGGGCACCCTGTGCCAGGGCCTCATCACCCCCACAGAGAAGAATTCCACAGAATGTTCTGGGTTGGAAGGGACCCACAGGGTCATCGAGTCCAACTCTCAAGTGAACAGTCCAGCCAGGGACCGAAGGCACAGCCTTGGTGTTTATGGCACCAGACTCTGACCAACTGAGCTGACTCTCCCCCAGATCCAACCTAAATCCACCTTCCCTCGGATTAAGGCCATTCCCCCTTGCCCTGTCACTCCAGGCCCTTATGAATTGTTCCTCTCCTGCTCTCTCATGATCCCCCTTTAGCTACTGGAAGTTTCCCCAAAGCCTTCTCTTCTCCAGGCTGAGGAATCCCAAGATAAAAAGAGTTGGATTGCTCCCTAATGCTCCAAGTTTCCAGGAGATCACCTCAGCCACCACCCCCTTCACCCACAGCACAGCCCAAAACCTCTTTCTGGAGAAGTTGCAGATTTCTGGGCAGTGAAACCACATCCCCAGCCTTATCCCAACTCAGGACAAGGACCACCAAGTTTATCCCCTAGTTCCCAGCATCAGGCACACAGCTGGAAGCTCCCTGGGAATGCCTGATGGCATTTGTCACACAAACCCAGCCACCCCAACAGCCACCCCAAGAGCAGGGTCTGTCCCTGCCAGTGAGAAGGGGGCAGCTGCAATGCCTGTCTGGAAGGAATAATTCAATTCCATCCTGCCCTCCAAGATGGAAAATGCAGCAGATGGTTTTACTGTAGCAACTGTTACTAGGCCTCAGCCAGCATGGCTCTCTGCCTTCCTCTGGCAGGGATTTTGGGAGCACAAACACATCTGTCTCGGCAGCTGGGCCTTCCAAAACACACCATCCCCATCCCCTGCTCTCAGCTCTGCAGCTGCACGAATTTGTGCAACCCACAAACTACCCAGGGGCAGTCATATGGCATTGAAAGTACCAAAGAATCCCTTCAAAGCCTGGTGAATCCCCATATTCCAAGATCCGGGAATGCTAAAACACTTTTCCTTCCTTCCTTTTCAAGGTGGTGGATCCTGCTTCTTGTAGCCTTGATACCAACACAAAGTAAGCTTAGTGTGGGGAATGACAGGCACCTGAGGATGTTTGTTTGGGGATGGGCTCCTCAGACAGCGTCTTTGCCAAAGAAAACAGTCCTGGCTGGGGAAACTGCTGTGTTCTTCCCAAAGATCCACACACAGAGGGTCCGATGGAGGCATCCAGGTGAGCACAAACCCAACAGAGCAAACAGCACTGGCCACGTGCCCTACACCCCACAGATCTCCCAACCAGAGCAATCATCCCTAGAGGCATCATACCCAGGAGTTACTTGTAAGCCCTGCCTGGATTCCAGGCCACTTTATCCATCCCCAGCAGTTCCTACAGCTGGAGCAGCTCCGCTCAGTTATTCACCCTGGGATGGTTCAGCCCTCCAAGGGAAAAGAACTTTTTTTGTTTCCACACCTCTTTGAAAGCCTCGCCAGGGAAGTTGCAGCACCTTTGAAGCTGTTCCGAGTGCAGGAAGGTGCCAGGCTGTTCTTGAGTGATAGCACAGCAGCACTGCTCCGGGAAGAGGGGCAGGAAGCTTGAAAGCAGCTCCAAAGGAGTTAAAGCCCAGCACTTGCCTGTGGGAATCCTGCACCACACAAGGCCCCAGAGATACAAGGGGATTGTCTGGATAAAAGTTGATTAGTCCACATTACAGGGATTAGCATTCCCTTTGAACTTTTAACAACTTTGTTATGTCTTTTATTTGCCTTTTTTATGTAAAAAAAATAAATAAAAAGGTGGAGGGGTTTTTAAGCCGATTTTTTTTCTTTTAAAGGAAATGATTAATTCTCCCTATTACCAGCAGATAAAGCCCTGGCCACACTTGAAAGGGGGAGTCAATAACATGGGGAGGTTGGAAGAACCACAAATCCTATCGGACATGCTCCGGCTGGCTTTAGATGTTTCCTTTGTAGCAGGAGCAGGCTGGATTCCTCGGCAGCTCTGCAGCACACGCCAACAGGGCACGGGAGGGGCTGGCGTGGCAGGGGCCAGCAGGAGGCCAATCCTATTGGGATGGCTCCTGGAAAGCCAGGGAAAGGCCAGCTGGAAGTGGTGCAGGCAAGGTCAGGGCAGAGCTGCTCCCTGGGGAGAGTCTGTGCGCACTTCAGCAAGGAAGAGGCCGGACTCAGGGAGCAGGAAACAAGGAGTAAAATTCACATTTGGAACTGGAGAGGGTCAGGGGAGAACTGCAGGATGAAGATGGAGATAAGGGGGAATGTGAACACTACCCTGGGCCTGTAGAGCCAAGAGAATGATCCTTGATGGAGCTTGTGGGGGACAATCCCTGTTCCCTCCTTGCTTCTCTGATCACTCTAGCCTGGGATTTACCCCTGTCCTGTCATTGTGTCCAGGATTTGCTGCAAGTGCAAATACCTTGGGAAGGGTTATAGAAACTGAGAGTGCTCGAGGAGGGAGAGGAGGAGCAGGAACAAACACAGAAGCAGCAGGGATCTCCCCTGCCCCTCTGCAAGATCCATTAGTAGGTTAATTAATTCTTCTGGGAAATGTGCTGTGCCCCTCTCTCAGATACAGCTCCACTGGAATCAGGATGATCACCTTGACCCCGGGACTGCTGTCAGGAGACTTTCCCCTGCCTGGGGCTGAGTGTCCCTTTCATCTGAACAGCTTTAACAACACATGGCTTGAATCTTGTTCCACTGGGTAGCAAATGCAGCTTTTTCCCTGCTCTGACACAGTGTTCACTAGGAACTGGGCTGGAATCACAAACCCATCCCACCTGGGCCTTGAGCTCAGTGGGAGCACAAGCTGACAGTCCTGAAAATCCTCATGCAGCACCACACAGCCCCAGCACGAATTCCTGCTTGTTATCCATGACCACGCTTGCCTCCTAACAGGATCACCGGGGCTGGGAATGACCCCAACCTGCTAACCTGTGTGCCAAAGCCCCTTCCTGCTGCTGCATTAATGATGTTTAGTGGCCAGCTTCTGACACTGCACTTCTGGGGAATGTTTTAACCAGCCCAGGAAACACAGGCAGCTGCAATAATCAACTGCTCGACAACACAGTTCAATTGACTGATGACTAACACGCTGCCATTTTAGCTCCAGATAAGCAGGAGAACCACGTTTTCCAGCTTTAAACACACTACCAGCACAAAGAAATCCATAGAATTTCAAATGCCAAGCCCCTTTCAAACCTACAGCCAATATTATTTAGGAGAAAATGGGAATATCAGGCAGAAAAAGACTCCGCTGCCTTGAAATCAGGACAATTAATAATACATGCAGCATACCCCTCAAACCACCTTTTTCTCCCCTCCTACTGCAGGCAGAGAAAATGAACTGAATTGGAAATTCTGTCAGGAAAAGTACATCCTCCACAATGGAAAGACAAAGGCACAGTGAGAAAATGAGCTGTGTCAGGCTCACTTATAACAGCAGCAGTACAAGGGGCACAGAATTCCCTTCAGGAGGCAAAGCAGCCTCGGGCTCACAGCACCTCAGCAAGGCCTGCAGGCTGAGCAGGAACACCCTGGAGCTCCAGAGCAGTTCCTGAAAGAATCTGAGATAAAAAACGATAATCTGAGTATTCTGTTCAACAGGCAAAGTGAGGAAAATCCTCTCCCTGCTCCACCTGCAGAGCTGCCCCAACCCTGGGCCCAGCGCAGGGAGGACGTGGAGCTGCTGGAGAGAGTCCAGAGGAGGCACAAGGATGATCAGAGGGATGTAGCAGCTCTGCTGGGAGGAAAGGCTGGGAGAGTTGGGATAGTTCAGCCTGGAGAAGCTTTGGGATGACCAAACTGTGGCCTTGCAGTGCCTGAAGGAGCCAACAAGGAAGCTGGAGAGAGAATGTGGACAAGGGCCTGGAGTGACTAGGTGAGGGGAAATGGCTTTGAGATGAAGATGGAATTTTGGGAAGAAATCCTTCCCTGTGAGGTTGGGGAGGCCCTAGCACAGGTTGCCCAGAGAAGCTGTGGCTGCCCCTGGATCCCTGGCACTGTCCAAGGCCAGGCTGGATGGGGCTTGGAGCAACCTGGGATAGTGGAAGGTGTCCCTGCCCATGGCAGGGGGTGGCACTGGATGGGTTTGAAGGTCCCTTCCAACCCAAACCATTCCATGATTCAGTTCTTGCCCTGCCAGACAGCCCTTTGTCCCTGTCTCCAGGGAACACAGGATTCCCAGGGTTGTGCCCAACTTGCAGGGCACCCACACTCCTCAAATCAACCCAGCAGAGCATAGCACAGTGCCAGCTGCCCCTCAGCCTGCTCCTGACCCCACATCCTCCTCCTGCCTGAGGGAAAGCAGGAAAGTAGGAAAGCAGTCACTGTATCCGCTGCTGATCCAGTTGGATGTGGACTTTTCAAGCAAGGCAAGTGACCTCTGTGCCCTCCCAGCCCCAGGAACTGTCCCAGGCAACAGATGGGGAATGCAGGAGTCCTGGAGGTTCACATGAGCAGAGAAGCTTAAAATTATTAATGGGCTTCTTGCTCTGATTGTGAAACGCTCTCCGTGCTGTAATACAGGATGCAGCCACGGAGATCAAAGCCTCCTGCACATGCATAATCAGGGAGGATTGCTGCCCCGAAGCACGGAGGAGAGCAGGGATGTGACAGAGGCTGCCGAAGAACAGAGGGCTGAGGGGAGCTGTCCCAGGTCAGGCGGAGCTGTGCTGAGCTCTGCAGTCAGCGTGTGCAGCCTTTTAGGGACTGGCTTTGTTCCTGTGATGATGTGGGAATGCCACAGCGCTTTGTTCTGGATCAGCGCTGGCAGTCTCAGGAGTGACAGATCATCCTATCATGACTGCAGGAGATGCAAAACTGCTCAGGATCCTGACTTAATTAGCACTGTGTTCTATCCCACAAAGCGAACATCAAATGTCTGAAATGTAAGGGATGGCTGGGAAATAGCAGGAACTGCTGGAGAACAGCGCTCTGCTGAGCTTTTCCATAATTCTGGCATCTACTGGAGAGCAGCACCAGCCTCAGGCTCAGCAAGAGAAAGGTGGCTTTCAGTTCAGAGCCCTGGCTGCCAGTCCTGGGGCCTCCTTTCAGTGCAGGCTCTCTGGAGGGACGAGCACAGTTCACTGTTTTAGACATTACAATAATACAGAATGTTTTGGGTTTGCAGACACTCTGCAAGCCCACAGAATAATTCCCCTGATTCCTTTTAATTCTATTTCTTTTCAGCAGCGTCAGTGCAGCCAGATTGTCAGGTTTGGGGATGTTAAAATTGCAGTCAGGTAAGGGGAGAAAATACCCTGCTTGTTTCCTCCCAGCTTTGTGAGCAGAAACTAATTCAGTGGAACCTAACATTGATGAAGGGGACTGAATCTCAGGGGAGATTAGGCTGGCTATCAGGGAAAGGTTCTTCCCCCAGAGAGTGCTGGGCACTGCCCAGGCTCCCCAGGGAATGGGCACAGCCCTGAGGCTGCCGGAGCTCCAGGAGCCTTTGGACAATGCTCTCAGGGATGTACAGGTGGGATTGTTGGGGTGTCTGTGCAGGGCCAGGAGCTGGACTGGATGATCCCTTCCAACTCAGGATGTTCCATGATTCTGTGACTCATATGACAGCTTCCACTGTCCCAGGCTGCTCCAAGCTCCATCCAACCTCACCTTGGACACTTCCAGGGATCCAGGGGCAGCCACAGCTTCTCTGTACTAGGGCCTTCCCACCCTCACAGGGAAGAATTTCTTCCCAATATCCCATCTAACCCTGCCCTCTGTGTGATCCAAGCCATTCTTCTTTGTCCTGGCACTCCAGTTCCTGATGAACATTCCCTCTCTGGCATCCTTGCGGGCCCCTTCAGATGCTGCTCTGAGCCTTCCAAGCAGGGACTGGGGAGAGCAGAACAAAGCCCTGGAGGGGAATTGGAGCTTTGTAAGCTAGAAGGGGAAAGAAAAGCCTATCAAACCCAGCTTGTAAGATTAAATGAGGTAAAATATGCTGTGGGCCTTTGTTGTTTTAAAATCCATTTCCCTCTGCTACATTGTTTCACCTAATGAAGAAACATGTTTTCATTCCAAGCAGGCTGTTACTCCCCACCACTTATCTGGGCTCCCGTGGGGCAGCCTGGATTCCAGGGACACAGGGAAATCTGTGGCCCATGCTCAGGTGTCTGGGAAAGGTCTGGCCACAGCTGCTGGGCTGGAGAGGGAAAACTCAGTCCAGAACAGGCTCTAAAGGAGCCACTACTTCAGTCCAAGGCAACACCCAGGTATTGAGACCTAAGGGATGAGCTGGGAGGATCAGTGTAAACAGCCTTCAGCAGGTCCCAGAGTATCCCACAGCTCCTGAGCTGTGTCCCTGGAAAAGCCTCATTCATCCTTCTTTCCCCCTGGACACCTGTGCAGTTGTTAAACCCTGCATACAGCAATGCATAGGTGTTCATATTCACCATTCCTTACAAACATGGAATCTCCTCAGCTGGAAGGGACACACAGGGATCATCCAGCCCAGCTCCTGACCCTGCCCAGGACATCCTACCAATCCCACCCCGTTCATCCATGGGAGTGTTTTCCCAATGCCCCTGGAGCTCTGGCAGCCTCGGGGCTGTGCCCATTCCCTGGGGAGCCTGGGCAGTGCCCAGCACCCTCTGGGGGAAGAAACTTTCCCTGATATCCAACCCAAACATCCCTGACACAGCTCCAGCCTGGGTTCTGTCATCATTGGGCGTCACTGTCCTTGGTCACAGAGAGCAAAGACTGGAGCTGCTCCTCAAGAGGAAACTGCTGACCCCAGCGAGGTCTCAGTGATAGGCTGTTGTGGTATCTGTGCAGGGCCAGGACTTGAACCTGATAATCTTTGTGTCTCCCTTCCAACTCAGGACATTCCATGATTCTGTGATTCCACCCCTGGGATGGCTCTGCCTTCCGACCTCCCCTCCATCCCTGAGGCAGCCGTCACACCACAGCCCACCTGGGTAGGTGCCAAAAGCTGAGATGTGCTTCAGCTTCTCCCTAAAGCAATGTCCCATGACAAATCCTGCTAGAGTTGCACAGCCAAGCCCTTTGTGGGGGCTGCCACAACCCACACCCACAGGGAAACACAAGGAAAATCCCCTCCGTGCCGAACCCTGGCGAAACCACACCCTTCCACCAGGCAGCACAGTCTCAGCAAGCCGAGGAGCACAGGCCAGCTCCATGAGATGGGATGGATTATTTCTGCTGCCTTGAAGAGGTCCTGGCTGATCCAGCAGCGGCCACATGCTCATGCATAATGTACTCACAGCCGCTGATGGAAATAATGGATGGGTGACACCGGAGCCGCTCGAGCGGAGCGCGGGGCACAGGAGAGCACAGATGGAATTCCTTTATTGCTCCACGGCTGCTGCTACCTTGTGTTTCCCTCACTCAAGGTTAAATCATTTCTGTTTGGAGCAATCACTGCAACTCTGCATTACATGCCAACAAAATTAATGGGCTCCCCTAGGCCAGCAAACCCCACCCGTCTCTCCTGAGGATTCCTCAGGATTCCTCCATCCCTCTGTTTCTCCTCTGGGTGATTTCTACACTCTGCACCTCTCACTAATTTGGGAATGGCCTGGAATCAAATCAGGTGTTCAACCCATTAACTACTGGGTAGAAAAGTCTGATAAGGAATTGATCTCTCTCTCTCTCTCTCTGGAAGCACTTCCCAGCAGAAGGAACAGATTCCTATCCTGGGAAGGGTGACAGGCTGTAGCTTTCCTACTGCACAGAGTTCCAGCGACCCATCAGAGAGTAGGCAATTGCTGTCCTTGTCAGGCTTAGCTGCTGATGGAGGGATGGGATGTGTCTCAGCACCAGAGATAAATCCCAGCTTCATGTTTGATGGCTGTTGGTTGTTATTTGCTTTCAGGAGCTGTGCACCTCTCCCTGCTGCCTTTGATCTTGGAACAGGCTTTTATCTTCTCACTGAAGGCTTCAACCGCTGCCTCCATCTCCCCTCAGCTTCATTTACTGCCCCCACCACTACACAACACTTTAGCTGGATGCTGTTCTCCCTCAAGGCTGGGTACCAATTCCAGACATCCAACTCCAGGTCAAAAACAACCAGGCACATGAGGGGATATGGAAGTACATCAGCTCCAGTTGAGGGGCACCAGGCACGAGAAGCATTGGGGTGGAGAAGCCTGGGTCAGCAGACAACCAAAACTGAGTGTATATTCACCTTAAACCTGAAGCTGGGCCCAAGCCCCCTCCAGCTCAGTGGCAGAAATTCCTTCTCTCCCACATGGCTCAAGGAAAAACTGCAGATGTCTCTCTGCTCAGAGAGAAGACAAAGATTGGCATATCAAAGCCTGGCCTAGGAGTTCCTGGACTAACAGGGCAAGCACAACAAGACCTTTGGCCCTGGGAGGAGGAGAGGAAGCTTCAGCAGCATCCATAACTCCAGCAAAGTCACTCAGAGCTTGCTCCTGTGCAGCTGCATCATTCCCTCCTCATTCTCCCTGCTCTGCTCTGCTGGTGGTTGAAATGATGTGGGTCTGTCCAGAGGGTGAAGTTCTGCCCTCAGGCCAACCCCTCCCTGCTGGGTAACAGAGCCCTCTCCTCCCTGAGCTCTGGGTAAGCACTCTTATCCCAGCAGGATCAGCAGCAGCTCCCAGTGCTTAGCCACTGAAGAGGGCAGGGAAGAGCTGTGGAGCCTGGCTCTGGAAGGATTCCCTCTGGATGAAGCAGAACAAGAAGGCACTCTCAATTCTCTGGACTTCTGTTACTGGGAGGAAAGCTCGAGAACAGCCAGGATAATGTTTCATTTGATTACTTTTAATCAGGCTGAGATTTCACTCAGAAAAATCCTTTCCAAGATTAGTTTTGAAACTGACTTGAAAGCATCTTTCTTTCCACTGTCATCCTTAGCCATTTTTTCAAGGCTACCAGGGCTCAAGGATCATGTGGACAATGCTCTCAGGCAGATTGTTGGGGTGTCCTGTGCAGGGCCAGGAGCTGGATTTCATGATGTGTCCCTTCCATCTCAGCATATTCTGTGATCCTATGATTCATAATGTCAATGGGAAAAATATTATTTAGATTGATCTGAAGCCATTCCATGAGCTTTTTAATGGGGACAAATAACCAAAGATAGAAATGACTCAGTAATTTGCACAGCTCTTGTATGTGTGAGCTTTGCCTGAAGTCTCCTTCTCCCCAGTTTGAAAAGAGCTATGAAAAGGTCCTCAGCAAAGTTGCTGCATCCAGAAGACCCCAAAAAGCTCTGCCATGGCTCCCCCACCTGAGCCCACATGAAGGGACTGCATTCTGAATCTCCGCCAGCCTTTGGATGTCCATCAGCCCTGCAGGTTGGGGTGCTGTGAGCAGAGGGCCTTCTGAATCCTGAAGGGCTGGGGAAACATGGAGATGACCCTGGAATGTTCCAGGAGGAGCCCAGCTCTCCTTCCGCCCACACTCAGCCCCACAGTGCTCCTGCAGACATGGAAGAGCCTTGGGACCAAACCACCCCCACAGCCCATCTCTTGGGATGCAGCAGGAAAACATTGGAGAGGGGAGCTCCTCCTTCTCCCTGAACCCAAACAAGCCCAGTGGAGAAGATTTGGGACATGCATCCACATGACTTTTCCCTCTAACTCACCCACTCCTCCTTCCTTCAATTCCAACCCATTTGTTCCAACTTCTATGATGCAGGGGGTTGGAACTGGAAGATCTTTAAGGTCCCTTCCAATCCAAACCATTCTATAATTCCTGGGAAATCAAGACCGTCATGAGATCAAAAATGGCAAGGAATAGCCAGACAGCATCAAGTCAGACTTGAGCAGAGAGCATGGGTATAAACCTTGGTACCTGGGGCAAATTATTGCAAATTTCCAAGGACTGGGATGGGAAAGGAAAAACAAACCTTCTGCACAACGAGGGGAAAACCAGGAGTGAACCTTTCCTAGTGTCAAAGCAAGACAAAAATAAATATGGTGTCAAAGCCTAAAAGCAGCAGCACAATAAAGCCAGCAATAACTCCTGCTCAGTGACACCAGGCAGCCAAGCTCCGCTGGGATAAATGACAGAGAACTTCCTCTGATAAACTAATAAAAGAGATTTCTAGGAGTAATCATTGATTTGACAGGAAGTCAAACAAATCTATCCATCACTGCTGACATGTGTCTACAACCTTCCAAACAAAGCGGCGTTGGGAGGGAGAGCTGGAGCCAGCTGCCCACACTGTCTCAAATGCCACATAAAGACAGCCAGCGGCAGGCGCCCGGATCGAACACTCCCTGCCACTCACTCCTGGCTCCTCTCTGATCCTTCTGGATCCACTTCTGAAGCCTCCAGACATCAGAGGAGCCCTGGTTCTCCTCCCACATCCTGCCCCTGCGTGAGGCACTGTCTCCGTCTCCACCAGAGATAAGGAGAGCAAGGCCTGGAGTGGTTCCATCCCACGCTTCTCCTGCTCAGTGGTGGCTGGTGATCTTCTCCAGACCCTCTACTGGGGGGGTCTGTCTGGTCAGGACTGAGCCAGGCTCTGATCTCTGAGGCTCTGTGCACTCCCAGCTCTGGCTGTGGGGCTTTGGCCATGCCCTAAATCCCAGCAGAACAAGCCTTGGCCACCTCCTTTGGATCTGGGAATGTATCAGCAAACAGTGAGCAAAGGAAACCATCTCCCAGTGCATGCCCCAGTTAGAGAGCCATCCAGCTGGGCTCTCTGGGAGGGGAGCAATGTGGGGCTCAGGAGGTCCCTGCAGCCCCAGCAGGGTGAGACACTGTCACCTTGCTCGGGCTCTGTGTCACTGAGGTGTGACAGAAGCTCAAGGCACCCCAAAACCAGTCCCCTACCCAGCCCAGCACTGCAAGGACTCCACATCCACTGTCTGCAGAGGGGCTGAGCCCCTCCAGAAGGGCTGTCTGACCAGGCACAGCACACACCTGGCCAGCACAGCAGAGCAGGCAGATGATGGGATTTTGGAATATCCACAGGTTTTCCATTGCCCTCCTATGAGCTCTTCCCCTGCACTCTGCCCAGCAGAGCTTTAGCAGGAACAGTCTGCTCAATGTCCCAAGCCTCCCTTGTCATTTGTCTTCTCCTGGAACATCCCAGGAGCCGTCTGAGATCACAGACTGGTTTGGAGTGGGACCAAAAGTTCATCTCATTCCACCCCAGCCTTCCACCAGACCAGGCTGCTCAGAGCTCCATCTAAGCTGACCTTAAACCCCTCCAGGGATGGAGCATCCCTGTGTTGTCACTATGCCAGAGAGCACGGTCTTGGGGAAGCCAAATCCAGGTTTCCCCAGCAGGACCTGGAAGCCGGGGCACAGCTCCCAATCTGGGAGCAGAGGCAGCAGGAATATTGCAGGGACAGCACAGCCTGCCTTGATTGGAGCAGTTTGGCTCTCCCCCAGCCTGAGTTGGGATCCCTCCTGCTAAGCTGATGCACTGGGAACTATGAATCCTCCCTAAAACAAAGTCCAGAGTCCTTTTCTCTTTCCACTCTGGCTTTCTGAGGTTCTTTAATCATCCCCAAATCAGCCCCTCCACGCTGCTCTTGCTGGGCTGTCCTGGGCATCTGTGCTGGCAGAGGGCACAGCAGCAGCAGGGCTGCAACACTCACTTCAATCAGCACATCAAAAATAAGGGATAAAATCCTGCTTCCAGCTCCTCCCCCAGCTCTGCTGGAGCACACAGCACTAACAGGCTGCCATTAGCAGACGAGGCTGGGTTGGTTTTTTAATTGTAGGTTTCATTTCTAATTTCAAAGGCAGTGTTTGATCCCGGAGTCATCGAGGCTCAGATATTTATGACAGACTCAAACCCAACCCAGAGCACACACCTTTCTTCAAAACTGTCCTGCTGGTAGATGCCTCTCCTTTTAAACACAGCAAATCTGGAACATTTATACACCATTTCTCAAGCACATGAGGTGATTTGAAGCAAAACATTAAGAGTTTGCCCAAAATTTGCAAGTCACCCTCCTAAAAGAAACAAGTCAACCAAGTGAAACCCCCAAAGCAGCACAATTTTTGAGAGTGTTGCTCTGCCAAACCCCTTTTTATTTCTGTTTTCCTTTAAAAAACAGACAAAGCAGCTAGTAATATTTTTGTTTTGTTTTAATTGGTAGGAAGAAAAGGAACTGAAAGCTTTCTGGGAAGCTGTGCTGCTAAAGATAAAAGGCATTCTGAGGATTCCCACTGAGCTCTCCTGCATTGCTGACACCAGGTGCCATCTCCATGCTGGGAACTCTCCCATCCTCAGCAAATTTCCCTTTTCCTGCTGGCAACAGGCTCAGCGTGCCCTGGGCTCTGGGAATGGGGTTAATCCTGGTGTGTCACACTGGATCTCCCATTCCTGTAGCTGAGAGATGTGGGAATTGGGCAAAGAAATGGTGCAGGTTTGAGCTCTGACAGGAATAAAGTAAGGGTTGGGGGCACTATGGAAGAACATCTTCCTCATGGAATTGGAGCCAGCAGAGGTTGTTCCATCCAAATATCCCCTTGTTTCCTGGCTCCATCATTTCTTGTCCTCATCCTGCCCAAATCTAGCAGTGAGAAGGAGACTTTGCTCCATGTCTCCCATCTTCATTAATCCAGCAACCTCAGGAAGCAGCTTTTGTGTCCTACTCCATCCTTCAGAGTGGCTTCCCTGGTTTTTCTGGCCATTTCCTTGCTCCCTGCTCCAGGCTGTCAGCACCCCTGGGAAAGCTGTAACCACCTCCACAGCTCCATGCAGGGACCACAAATGGTTCTGATATAGAAACTCCAGAATTCCTGCAATCCCTGCATCCTGGACTCGTCAGTCAAAGGCACTTGGGAAATCTATGGAAAAGGACTGCTCATACTCCCTGAGTGCATAAAGATAAAACAAGATAAAACATTCTTGTGCCAAGGGAAATGGGCGATCCAAAGGCTCCTGTGCTCAGCACAGCCACCAGACACTAAGGCGGGAACTTCCCAGGAATGCTGGCCCTCTGCCAAGGATCAGAGACTGAAATCCCCAGCATGCAGAGGAGCTGGAAACTCCAGATGCTGCTGGAACAACAGCTGATCCCTGAGCTGCAGTGAAGATTTCCCAACACCTCGCGATGTTTTGGGATCAATCCCTCTGACACAAAGGGGCTGCCTAGATGCAAAGTGCAACAGCAGCAGGTGGCAGCAGGATATGGAGAAAGGAAATGCAAATATTTGGGAGAGCAGCCCAGGGGAGACAGGAAAAGGCTGTTCGAGGCTTGGAACCTCCCGGCTACCAGGGACAGCAGCTCATGGAAACGCACATTAACAGGGGACTTTCGGCAGCCACCTGGGGGTGGGGTGGCAGGACCTGGCATCTTGGATAAACACAGTTAGGAGGTGGATGGGAACGTGCCTGGCTGGGAGGAAAAGTGCATATCCACATCCCAGCCCTGCTCAGGGGATGAGGTGAGAGACAGCAGGCAATGAAGAGAGAATCTCCCGAAATTAGGTGCTAATTCCCTGGAACAGGCGGCTGACACATTCCCAGCGCACAGGAAACCCCCCCGGGATGGTTCTGTTCCTCTGAGCCACTGGAAGGCAGGAATAGGCTCCCAAAGGAAGGTGCTGCTGGCACCGGTGCCCAAGTGGCTGTTCCATGTGAGGGAGGGGAGCAGGCTGAGGTCCTAATTGGCACGGAGGGAAGGAGGGGGATTGCTGGAGTTCTGGGTTCCTCCTCCACTGTTCTGAAATAGGGAAATGCCAAATGTTGATATCCTCCATAAATATCTATTTAAAACCATTGCTTCCCCGGCGTTCCCACCGCCTCCCCTCCCACCCCTGCCCATGGGTGAGCACAAAGCCTGGCTCAGCACAAAACCTAGCCCAGCTCAGGAACTGACCTTCAGCTTGGCTGGGTTTATCTCCCCGGTGCTCTCGTGTGCTTCCTGCCCATGGAAGTGAGCAAGCACCCCGAGGAACTGTTCTGAGGAGCCATGTGCAGGAAAGGGCAGCCAACCTCCCACTCCCAAAATCCTGACACTCAGTGTGCATTCAGAACCAAAAAAATGGTGTTGGAAAGGTCTCTACACAAACTCACCAAACGCAGAAAATGCAACTCCTAAATGCCAGGAATTACTTTCAGTGCTCCTTTGCTTAATGTTAAAATCAGGATATTGGATGCAGGAGGAGTTTGGGCATCCTAATGTTGAATTTACAACTCAGAGAACCACTTGTAAGATCTCTCTGCTGACTGAAATACCTCTCTCTCCACACCTAAGAGCCTTCAGCCGTGCCAAGGATCAGAAAAGGTCTAATGAAAATGGAATTTTTTTGCTAAGGAGTTACAGGAAGCCACCAGGAATGGGGGAAACTCTGGGACTCTTCTTTCCAGCTGAATGGGAATCAGAAGGAAGGACTCCAAAGGGAGTCCACACACACAGAGGAGTGATCCCAGAAGGGAGGGGGCTGTATCCCACCAAGGGACACCAAGAAGTCTCCAGTGGGGAGAGGGATTAAGGTGGAAAACCAGCAGAGAAATGGAAATAGTCCCCCCAGAAATCAGGAGTGAGGGAAAGGTAGCAGGATGAGAGTGTCCCAGCCGGAATCCTCACTCCGTTCCTGCAGCATTCATTCTCTTCTTTAGCAGGAGGGAGATGTAAATGAAACCAAGAGACTCCAAAGCTGTCTCCAAAGAGAATCCGTGCCAAGGAAAAACTGCAGGAAGCAGAGAGGGAGTGAGTGTGGCATTTCCCAGAGGAACTCTGTAAAGAGCAGCAGCCAAGGAAAGGCTTTCAGTGCCTGGCAGGAGAGGATGAGGAGTCTGTTAGCACAACACCTCTCAACAGGAATTCTGGCCTCTCCCAATATCACAGTTTGGGAGCCAAGGTTGAGGTTTGGATTTTGATTTCACTTTGATGAGGTGTGGATTAGCTCTTTAAAATGCCTGAGCTCTGAAACATTTGGATTAATGTCTCTTACAAAGGGAAACCACCAGAAATTTGGCTGGGTTTTCATTCACCAATTCTCCCTCAAACCCTGAGCTTTGCAGAAGGGTTTCACCCTCCAGGGTGGCCAGTGAGCTGCCACAGGGATCCAGTGGGAGATGCATCCCCAGGAGCAAGAGAGATCATTTCTCCATCTGAGCTGGCACCTGTGGTGCCTGCCAGGATTTCCAGATGGAAACATCGTGCTTTCAAGGTAATTGGGGACATCTGGTTACTTGTCACCACCATCAGAGGTGTTCCCATTCTCGGAATCCTTTCCTCAAAATGTTTTTGTAAAACCTTCATGTGCCTTGGTTCAGTAAAGCCATGTATTTAAGCAGAGTAATCTAGATATTGATTCTGGTAACATTTAATCGGGATCATTTTGGCAGATGGAATATTTTGGCTGGAAGGAGATGCTTTACTTACAGAACGAACTTCAAGCAGTCAAAAAGAAACATTCTCCAGACCTCCCCTGGGCTGTACCTGAATATCCCGCAGGAAAATGCACTCAGATCTGTGTGTGATTCTGTGATTTACAGCAACAAAACTACTCAGTTCCACCCTCTTGCCGTGACAAATGGGAGCAGAACCATCTCCTGACTCAGGGAATTCCTTTACAACCTCAGCTCATCCCTAACAGCTTCAACTCCACTTGTGGCTCCTCAGCAGGATGCTGCTGTTGTGGGATGCACGTGGCTCATCAAGATGTGGTGCTGCCCTTTTCCAGAAGTCTTTTCACCCCCTGGAACGTCAGAGGGTCCCCCAAACCCCGCTCGGTTCTCCCACCTTTCCCCCGGGATTGTCTCTCCCTGAGAAGATGCTGGGCAGCAGCATCCTTTGTGGAGCTGTGGTTGTTCCAGCAGACAGCAAAGAGAAGCTATTTTCTGATAGCAAAGATAGTTTATCTCCCTCAACAGATTTCAAGGCAGCTTTAAAACTCCCAACAAAATGCTGGATTTCCCCCATTCCGGCCCCGATGGCGAGGGAGAGATAAGAGACATCAGTGTTATTAACCAGAAAATGGGACGGGCCTGGGGAGGTAGAACCCAAAGCCCATTAAAATTCTCCTTGTTCCCCAGGGGTCATGAAAATGAAGTGGAAGGGAGTGCAGTTCCCTCCCTCCTGATACCCTCACAGCCACACCCCACACACACAGCGTCTTGATGAGCCCCTGGCAAGACAAACGAAACCAGAGGTCCCATCCCAAGAGGATTCTTCCCTGTGCCTGGCCCTGGCAGCCAGCCATGGCTCTGGCAGGAGCTCCCCCACAAATCACACCTAAATGGTTCTTTGAACGTGCTGAAGTGGAGAACATCCTTTCTCTAAAGCACTCTTGCCTGTGTTGGAAGGGAGATAATTTTTCAGGCATCAATTCACCCTCTCTGGGAACAGAGGCCGTTTTCCAAAGAAATTCCAGATTTCCAAGGCCCTCCTTTAGCACAACAGGGCCTTGAACAAGGAAGAGCAGACAATGGACAGGAGTGGTGCCTCTCCCAGCCCTTTCTGCTTCCTAATGGAAATTCACTGTGAAAATTCCTTGCCCTGGAGGAGCACATGCCTAAAAATCTTCTAGAAAATGGGAATTCGGGTGTCAGCTCTCCAATATCTCAGGAATATTTAGAATTTAGTTTATCCTGCCTCTTTACCTGTGGAAGGTGGGGTGCTGGGTGGAAAAGGGACAAGGGAGGCAAACCCAAATCCCTTTCTGGCCTCAAGGTGCTCTCGGAGCCTGATTCCAAAAGCTGAGCATTTCCTTTCTAACTGGAACAGGAGCAAAATCAAAGACCAGGAGAAACTTAAATACTTGCAAGGTCTGATAGCACAATGAACGTGGTCCCAGCTGGGGGAGAGGCAGGAACAATAACCTGACAGAGGGATCAATGCTCCAGCAGAATCAGTTGCTGCTGCCTCAATTACCATAAGTAGGACAGACAGCTCTGAAGGTTAATAATGTTTAGCTGCAAAAAAGAAGCTACAAAAGAATTGGAAATAGATTTCAGAAAGATGAAGAAGCACGTTGGGTCTGCACACGTGTAAGGCTTGCTGGAGGTTTATTTTAATATTACAGAGTATTATTGGGACTCTAATATGAGCTTAAGGATGGTTCAGGTTACCCTGGATTTCTGACCTTGAGGTTAATTGACAATTGTCATTGAGAATGTCTCTACTAATTGGTAAGCTTGATTAGACTTAAAAATGTTGGCACTATGTCTCCATATTTGGGTAAAAAAAAGGCTTCCCAGACTCATAACATACAATCAAGTGAAGTGAAATGACCTTTCTGCACCACTTTGATTGCTGTGCTTTATAAGCTGAATTTGAGCCTTTTTTTTTTCTCCTCTCCTTCGATATTCCAATGTCTTGGGTTTGTTTTTTTTTCCCCAGCCAGCCTCAATCTTTGCATCATGTTTAGTTCATAACATGAATTAGGAAAGAGATCTCAGCTCTGCTGTCAGCTCATATTTGTGCAGATTTCCACGGGCAAGGCTGGAAAAGAGGAGAATGCCCTGCCTAGGGCTCTCCAGGCCCAGCTCTGCTAGGCCAGGCCTTGGTGGATTTTCACTGTTTGCTTTCACTTGCTCTCCTGTTTGCTTTTCCAGCAGGTATCAGATCTCCTGTTTGGATAACTCCAGCACAAGCTGGCACTGATCTCTGTGGAAGGTTTTGAGTCCTGGGATCATCAAAACACCAACAAATCCAGAATGTGCTGAAAATCACTCAGCTCCCTTGTTTTGCATTAATACAGATCCAGTTAATGAAAACACGAAAAGCAAGCACGGAGCTGGGGCTGGTTCCTCTATACATTATTCAGCCTGGCACTGCCACGCTGCCTTGGCTGGGCTAAACATTTAATTACAGATTCATTTGCTTTTTGGGTTCCCTGATGACATTTAATCCTTTCAGCTGTAATAAATGACTCCAGAGCTGGGTGCTCTTTAACCAAAGCACAAGGCTTTTTTTCATAACCTCTTTTTTATTGGAACATTTGGGGCTGGCTGACTTTTTTTTAATCAAAGCTCGGGGTCGGATTGCCTGGCTGGCATCAACAGCCCTGCATTGACAATGGCAGAGTTATGTTCATTGAATATTCTGCCTTCATCCTGTGCCTTGGAGAAATCCAAAGAATGGCTCTGTTCTTGCCAAGCCCCTTTTTACCAGCAAACAGAGGAGATTTTCCTCGCTTCTTTTCCCCTCCAACCTTTGCCGACCAGGACTGGCTTTTATTTTCCCACACTCTGTCATCTCCACTTGTGGAAAGCACCAAAAGTAAATATTTCACTCCCCTACTCTTTTTTTTGTTTTGTTTTTCTGGAGAACAGCTGAAATCCAGCCAGACTTGTATGATTGGATTATCCTCATCCAAGGATACAGACATTTATCATTTGCTGACTCCTAAAGTCAGGCAAGTTATGCAGAGCTCTGTGCAGAGCTGTTGGAGTCACTCAGGGGGGTGAATGGGGAGTGACAATGACAGAGATAAATTTGGGGCCCTTTCCAGATGCTGCCTGTGAATGGACATTCCCAGTACAGTGCAGTTCCCTGGCTCTCTCCCAGCAATTCCTCCAAGGTTTGGGACACATAGAGATGCACAAATCCTGTAGTGGCTCACAGTCCTGGGAAGGTTTGGGTTAGAGGGACCTTACAGCTCATCCTATTCCACCCCCTGCCATGGGCAGGGACACCTTCCACTGTCCCAGGCTGCTCCAAACCCCGTCCAACCTGGCCTTGGACACTTCCAGGGATCCAGGGGCAGTCACAGCTTCTCTGGCCACCCTGTGCCAGTGCTTCCCCTACAGGGAAGGACATCTCCCTAATATACAACCTAAATCTTGGACAGGGCATGCTCTTCCTAAAGAATTACAATGATAAACTCCTACTCTTTCAGTCTAAAGCCATTCCCCCTTGCCCCAGCACTGTCTGTGTAAAAAGTCACTCTGCCTCTTTTTTATGAACTCCCTGGAAGTACTGAAATGTCACAAAATGGATTTGACATCCTCCCTCCTGTTGGGTCATTGGGCAATGCCAAGGCTGCAGCAGCGCTCCTGGAAAAGTGGAATGTGGATGAGCTGAGAAATTGATGTGAGGGGTTGGAGATTGCAAAGGCACAGCCAGGGGAGAAAATCCTACTCCAACTTCTGATCTCATCCCAGCAGAACATCCAGCAGGGACAAAGGCACAGGTAGGTGTCAGTTGGAATGAAGGGGTGTTTGAGGTCCCTTCCTACCCAGAGCATTCCAGGATTCCGTGATTCACCCACTCACACAGGGCTGAGCCCTCAGTGGCTGGATCTGAGCTCCTGCATGGATTTTACCTTCTGGACCCTTTGGGAAGGGCACACCCTGCCCAAAGGCAAGCAGAGCCAAGGGGACACTCTGGGAAACCAAAGATCACTCCCTCCATGGCAAGCACTGCTCAGAATATCCCAAACACCCTTTCTTTCCTCTCCTCCTGTCCCTGTGCCCTGCTGGCACCCCCAGTCCTCTGCTCCATTTCTGTTCATTCCCAGGCTTTTCCTCTCCAATCCACAGCAGCATGGCAGTACCTGGCTCTCCAGGCAGGTGACAGGGACAAAGGACACACCATCCACGCTTCCTAGGAAAGGGATTTATTCTGCAGAAAATCCTTCCCCGCTGTCTGTACAACTGCTGGTCCATCTGAGAAGCAGATTCCTACCTCTAGGAACTTAAACTTCCCCCAGACTGACAGAAGGCTCGGAGATAATTAAATACTGAGAAATCCTGGGAAAAAATATGGTGGGAATGGGGAAGAGACAGAGCCAAATGAGTGCCTTGGCTGTAATGTGAGCTGAGAAAACTCCTGCTCCACGTGGCAACCTGTGAGTGCCAAGAGTGAAAGGACACGGAGGAAGGGGACAGGGACACTCTGGCTCTGTGGGAAGAGATAACATTAGGAAGGGGGAGGCAGAGGTCAGGAAAGTGGGATACAAATCCAGGGGCTCATTAGTTCTGCTGCTTATGGAACAACTGCCTGGGATCACCTTCATTGCTGGCTGCTGAAACAGCAAAGTTTAGCTCAAAATGTCACAAACCTCTCCAACAGCCAGGGAAAGCAAAACACCTTTTTAACAAGCAACAAGGCAGGGAAAGAGCCCAAAAAGCAGGAACAATGTCCTTCACCAAGAGCTGGGAAAACGAGCAAGGGCAGAGTGTGACCACTCAATGTTAGGGGCTCTGCCAGTTTCAGGGACATGTTCAACACCCTGCAGATGTGACTGGGAGCCACCACCCTGCAGTGCCTCCAGCTCAGAACCTCAGACAGAGCCTGGCCCTGGCCCAGCTGCTGGTACAAACTCAAAATTGCCCAAATTACTCCAGCTACAAACACAGAGAGGCTCATCAAGGAATATGAGCTCTGAGGGGTCAAAATTAAGGGATAGAACAATTAGATGAGGCAGCCTGGCCTTTGTGAAGGAGAAGATAGGAAAGAAGCAACATTCCAGGTCCTACCATTCCATGTTCCACAAATGTTTGGCACACTCACTCCCCATATGTCATAGAATCATGGAATAGTTTGGGCTGGGAGGGACTTTAAAGCTCATCCCATCCCCTGCCATGGCAGGGACACCTTCCACTATCCCAGGGTGCTCCAAGCCCTGTCCAACCTGGCCTTGGACACTGCCAAGGATGGGGCAGTCACAGCTTCTCTGAGCACCCTGTGCCAGGGCCTCACCTCCCTCACAGGGCGGAATTCCTTCCCAATATCCCATCTATCCCTGCCCCCTAGCAGTGGGAAGCCATTCTCCCTTGTCCTGGCACTCCATCCCCTGGAAAGAGTCTCTCTCCATGTTTCCTGTTGGCTCCTTCAGGCACTGGAAAGCCATGGTTAGACCATCCCAAAGCTTCTCCTGTCCAGGCTGAACAATCCCAGCTCTCCCAGCCTTTCCTCCCAGCAGAGCTGCTCCATCCCTCTGATCATCCTGGTGCCTCCTCTGGACTCAGTCCAACAGTTGGGTTGTACTTTGAGAACAGCTTTCTCCTCTGCCAATCCTCCTACTCTTTTCTGTCATTTCCCAGTTCTCCTCTGTTTCCAGCCACCCATTTTGACCCTCACTGGTTTCTCTTCCCTGTCTCTCTGTGAGCTTCTGGGCAATAAATATTCCTGGCTGCTCCTTTTCCTTCCTGGTCCCTCAAACAGGGAAGAGCTGCGTCTGTCAGCTGAGCAGCATCTCCAGCCTCCTGCCAGG
Organism: Acrocephalus scirpaceus scirpaceus; assembly: GCA_910950805.1. NCBI lineage: Eukaryota > Metazoa > Chordata > Aves > Passeriformes > Sylviidae > Acrocephalus > Acrocephalus scirpaceus. Next base: position 20,980,218 of record OU383781.1, read on the forward strand.
CCTGACACAGCCTGTTCCCACTGACAGGGAGTGTCTGGCAGCTCCCTGGGAACCACCTGCCTGTGCAAACATCCCAGCCATCAAAGTGTTCCCTGCTCCCTGCACAATCCATGGAGAGGGCCACCAGCTGGAATCAGTGTGAGCACAGAACCGAGGGTTTGTGGGATTCACAAATGCTGGCCTGGTTCAGGTCAGTGGGACAGTGCTGTCCTTCCCATGAGGAATCCTTTTTCTAGAAGCTCTCAGCCCTATGGCTCAGCCAGCAGCAGGATCATCCATCCTGACCAGGGTGAAGCTGCTACCTTGGGATACACCTGGGTGATACATCTGGATGATTTCTTCCTTTCTCCATGCAGCTTTCCCAGCCAACCTCAGAGACCAGCTGGAGACACCTCCTCACCCTGGGAGGGATGAGGGACCTTTGTGTGCCAGCCTGGGCTTCCTGTCCTGGCTGACAGGGAGAAAGCCCCAGGGACATCAAGCACACCAGCTGGATTGGAGAGGATTGCTCAGGAAGCCACGGGAGCCGCTGTGGAACAAACCCTCTGGGGAGCTCTGACAGGAGCAGCCCCCTCTTTCCAGCAATGCCCCGGGAGCCTGTGGAAAATCCCATCCCTGCAGCAGGTTGAATCCCTCCAAGGCTCAATCCAGTGTGTGCTGCTGGTTTGGCTCCAGCACCTGGGGGGCCATGGCAGCAGCAGGATCCATCTGTCCCTCTTCAGAGGGAAATTGAAAGGTGCAGAGGCTTCTTTCCCAAGGAACTGCATCCCAAAGACAGCATCTCAGTTTTCCTGAGATGAGGAATGAACCCTTGTGTCAGGCTGAAGGAAATGGAATAGCAATATCTGCTAAATCACAACGAGGCAGAGATTTTTTGTTAACTCCTGAAATGCTGTTTGTAATCCCCCTGGGGTTCTCCTGCCACAACATCCACCCAAATTACACAGGGAATTTGGCACGGGCAGGTGCTACAGCAGCATCTCCATGGGCTGCCTGGTACAGGTTCATGCAGAGGGGATCAAACCCTGCTGCTCCCGGCTGTCACTCCTTCCAGCTCCTCTGGCACAGGCCGCTTGGGTTTTGCTAATCCTGGGCCTGGACTTGAGCAAGGGCTAAATACAGCAGCCTCTGCCTCAGAATCCACCCACCACCCCGGTGGAAAAGAGAGCAGTGAATCAACCAACCCCCACGTGTTTGTCAGGTCTTCCCTGTCACTTCCCTCTTGACATTTCCATAATCCTGCTGCGCCTGCAATTAAGAACTTCAACAAAACGCCCGCTGCTCTCCTCCTCCTCCGCAGCACGGAGTAACAAAGCTGCACAGGCACCAGCTCCTGCTGAAAGGGAACGAGCAAAATGAGCAGCCCAGGTCAGAGCCTCCTTCACAGCTGCCGAGGGATGCGAGAGATAAAAGGCCAGGGGTGTCAGAATTTCCTCCTCGGGTTGTGCAAGTGCAGCACGCAGCCATTACATGTTTATTTATGGGAGCTGCTCTGATAGCATCTGTCAGAGCTCACTTCAGGGCCGGCAGCAGCGAGGCAAACCAGGCTCAGCCCTCCCTCTCCCAGCCAGCACCAGGAGCTGGCTTCAGAGGTCAGATCAGCCTTTCCTGGGGGGAGCCAGGGCCCAGCAGAAGCCTCAGCTGCCTCAAGAGCCCTCACACCTTGGCTTCAGGGACACAGAAGGCTCCAGCTTATTCCAGTGCCTGTTCTTTCCCTCTGGGGTCAAACATGGGGATGGGAGGGGTGAAGAGCAGTGTCCAGATTTTCACCCCAAAGTAAGGCCTCCCCATGGCTTCTGCATAAAGAGATGTCCTCCAGTCCAACACAGAATCACTGGGTTGGAAGAGACCTCCAAGATCACTGAGTCCAACCCACCCCTAACACCTCAACTAATCCATGGCACTGAGTGCCACATCCAGTCTTTTTATAAACACATCCAGAGATGGTGACTCCACCACCTCCCCGGGCAGGCCATTCCAGTACTTAATCACTCTTTCTGTGAAAAACTTTTTCCTAACACACTCCTCATGGAAGGGGTTTCAGGCATTGGAAGGGACTGGTGGAGTTCCCATCCCCAGAGGTGTCCAAGGAAGGCCTGGGTGTGGCACTCAGTGCTCTGGGCTGGTGACAAGGCAGGGATGGGGCACAGGTTGGACTCAGGAGGCTTTTCCAACCTCAGTGATCCTGGGATCCCATAGTCTGGGTCAGATGTACTTGGCACAGTTGGGGAGGGTCTCCCTTCTCCCTGCAGCAGCTTGGGAAGGGCTCATGGAGCCAATGGGAGGCCCAGCATCAGTGGCATGAAAATGTTCAAGCCCAGGCACACCCAAATGTTTGACACCACTCATGGCATAACTGGTCCTGCACGTGAACCAGATCTCATTGTTCCCCTCCCCAAACCACCTCACTCGCCCTTCCAAGTGACCTAAGCACCACTCCAGGAGCCCTGGCTGCTCCTCCCTGCCTGGTTTCCTGCAGCAATGATGATTTCTGCCTGTTTGCCATCCTCTAAATCCTCAAATCCCCCCTGGTTCTGACTGCCCACTGTAATTGTGTCACATGCACATCTCGCCAGCTTAATTCCATACTGATAAATGTCTTAACTTCAGATAATGAGTGGGGAGAGCCAGGACCAATAACTGCTCATTATTTCCCCATTATTTTCGCTTTGGTGCTGTGTAAATTAGCTGAGGAGCTCTGCACTCCCCTATTTTGACAATTCAATGGCAGCAGCCATTTCAGCAGTTGCTTTAACAATTCTAATTTGCCAGGTTCATTTCCAAGAAGTTGTGCCACCAGCAATTTGTCTATTTGCTCGCACACCCTTTGGCATTCCTTCTGCAAGGCTCCGCCTGCACATCCCGCTCCAGAGGCTCCGGACTTTGCCAGTTTCCACCCTGTGAACCTCATTCTGCAGAACACAAAGGAATCATGATTAAAGAAAAATCCAGAAATTACAACTGCAAACTAAAAAGACCAAGCGAAATCTTTGAATGGGTCCTTTTTGCAGAGGATTAAAGGAGAAAAAGGAGTCCCGTGTCTCACTCAATTATTTCTTATCTGTTTCGGGGCTGCAATATAGGTTTGGATAATTTGTCAGAGTGGGATGAGCACATCCATTATTTATGTATTTATCAGTTTTGGAGAGTTACCTGATGGCCATTCTGCTCCGTGGAGCTGCCAATCAGCTGAGCTCAGCAGCAGCTACGGCAAAGAATCATGGAATATCCTCAGTGGGAAGGACACACAGGGATCATGGAGTGTCACTCCTGGCCCTGCACAGACACCCCAACAATCCCACCCTGGGCATCCCTGAGAGCATTGTCCAGACTCTCCTGGAGCTCTGGCAGCCTTGGGGCTGTGCCCATTCCCTGGGGAGCCTGGGCAGTGCCCAGCACCCTCTGGAGAAAGAACCTTTTCCTGATCTCCAACCTGAGCTCCCCTGGCACAGCTCCAGCCATTCCTGGGGTGCTGGGATCAAGCCCCTCACTCTGGGAACAGCAGCTGTGGTACAGCCTCACACAGATGAAGAATTCCAGAAATGGACCATCCTTAGGAGCTGCTGAAAGACTCACACAGCAAAAAGGTTTTGCTGGAAAAGCCTCAGGGCTGACACTCGGGGTTGAACTCAACACTCTCCAGTGCAAGAACAGAACACAAATATGAACAAAAATAATACAAAGCAAAGGAGATTTCACACCGTGGAAGGCCAGAGGCCTCTGGAAGTCTGTGTTTATGGCTGCCATAGGGAACTGGAGCACCTCCTCTGTGGCATCAGGCTGGGAGAGCTGGGGCTGCTCAGCCTGGGGAAGGGAAGGTGGTGTGGAGACCTCAGAGCCACTTCCAGTGTCTGCAGGAGCTACAGGGAAGCTTGGCAGGGACTTTTCTTCAGGAACTGGAGTGCCAGGAGAAGGGGGATCAAACTGAAAGAGGGGAAATTCAGCTTAGATATTGGGAAGAAATTCCTGAAGGTGGTTAGGCCTGGCACAGGCTGCCCAGATCAGCTGTGGCTGCCCCTGGATCCCTGGAAGTGTCCAAGCCTGTTTAAATGGGCTTGGAGCAACCTGGATAGTGGAAGGTGTCCCTGCCCATGGCAAGGGGTGGGATAGGATGGGCTTTAAGGTCCCTTCCTACCCAAACCATTCCCTGATTCTGCATTTTCCATCAGGAGCTTTTGTGCTGCTACAAAGGGTGGCAGCAGCAACATGTCAGGATAATAACCAGCAATTAATGAGCTGTGCTATCAGAGTGCTCAGACAGGCTAGCACCCCCCAGTGCATCCCAGACCACTCCACCCTGGAGCCAAGGGGGTCAATGGCTCCGCTCTAGCAGCTCTGGCTGCGCTCTGACCAGCAGCCTTCTCCTGCTGCAGTCAGGGATGTCAAACAGCTCCCAGTGCACACACACGGCCACGGATTGCCAAACCCAGTCACAACCAAACCAGGGACAGGTTCAGGATCTTGTCATTCCCCTCAGCAGGAGGGGAAAAAAAAATCTAAAAAAGGAGTGCTGTCACCCAGGCATTTTGAGCCGAGAGGTCACAAAGCCAATCACTCTGCCCTACCCAGGACTGCTGGATGAGGTGTCCAGCAGCCAAACAATACATTTTTTTTCCTTGATTGATTTGCACATTGTGAAAGTTGGGAGGGAGAAGAAGAGAGCAAAGGCAAAGCTATTCTGCCTTGACTACAATATCTGCTTCCACAAAATTGAAAATGTCTTTTTGGAGCGCTTCTGAACGTCTCAAAAATCAAGTTAAGGAAAGGTCTGAAATGAAAAGTCAGCTCAACAGAAAAGAAGCAAAAAGAGTTTGCAGAAATGTCAGCAGAAAGTACTTGTCTTTTCTTCCCCGGGGGTTTTTGTTCTAAAACAATCTGGTCAAATCACTCCAGAGTCACGATTAACATCAGTGTTAGCAAATCTTCATTCTGTGCAAAAACAAATCAAATGCATTAAAATGCCTGCGAGCGCAGTTCTTGTGGGAAAAGAAGGGCCCAGCTCTGGACTGGAAGGAAACACGTTTAGATTGGAAATTAAGAAGAAATGCTTTACCCAGAGGCTGGGGAGGCCCTGGCACAGGCTGCCCAGAGCAGCTGTGGGTGCCCCTGGATCCCTGGAAGTGTCCCAGGCTAAGGTTGGACAAGGCTTGGAGCAGCCTGGGACAGTGGAAGGTGTCCCTGCCCATGGCAGGGAGTGGGACTGGGTGGTTTTAAGATCCCTTCCAACCCAAACCATTCCACAATTCCAAGTTTCCTTCAACACCTCAAATGCAGGTGCTGTGGCTTAGCAGGGACCCCTCCCTGGGCTGGTGGAACATGGGGCAGGAAAAGCAGGAATGAGGGATTCACAGGACTCTCCCTCCCTCCCACTGTTCAGTGCTCCACTGACCCTGACCACTGACCCTGTGGCACAGCAGGAGTTCTGGGGCAGTGCTGCCCTTCATTCCCAATGGGATCTTTGCAAGGGAGTCCATGAATCCCTAATTCCTGGTTTGCACATTTCACTGCAGAGTAACCATGGTGTGAACTCCTGTCACAGCCACTGCTGGCCTCCCAAACAGCCTGTGCTGAAGGGACACTTCTGTCTCTGGTGGCACATGAGCCAGCAGCAGAGTCATGCCTCGGATACATCCCATCTGGGAGACAATTAGCAGTAATTAATGTAATTACACCCTAGCATTGACCCGAGCACTTCAGCTTTGCACCACTTCTGGACTTCAAGGGCTTGTCTGACAGCAAGGGAACAAAGGACAGGACAGGAGGAAAGGGCCTCAAGGTGCACCAGGGAAGGTTTAGGTTAGATATTAGGGACAATCTCTTCACTGCTGGGCTGTCCAGCCCTGGCACAGCTGTTCAGAGTAGTGCTGGAGTCCCCACCCCTGGAAGGGTTTCACAAATGTTTGGATGTGGCACTTGGGGATGTAGGTGGCCTTGGCAGTGCTGGATCAATGATCCTGAAGTTCTTTCCTAACCTAAATGATTTTAAGGCTTTCTAAGGTGACAGAGATGTCCAGAGGTGTAAGGCCAGTGTCCTCCCAGCTGGTCTCTCATTACCCCCTACCCACCAGTCTGGGCATTTCAGCCAGGTCTCACAGGGCCTCTTGCAGGAGCCAGCAGTTCTCCCAATCCATTTTTTCTTCTCATTTAGTGGTGGAAACCTTCTGCCAGTGGGATGAGGCAGATGACATAATTCCCTGCATTGGATGTCACCAGCTGGAGCTCATCCCATCCTGAGACAAGCCCAAAAATTCAAGCAACACATCACCCTAAGGAAGCTGCCTCAGATCAGGACAGAGACACAAGCAGCAGAGCTGCTGCTTCCAGAGAATTCCTGCAGAATTTCACTCCAATCACCTTCCAAAATCCATCTGCACACTGGAGCTCCTCACGTGCAGTGCAGCTCTCCCACGAATCATGGAATGGCCTGGGTTGGGAGGAATCTTAAAACCATCCAGTGCGACCCCCTGCCATGGGCAGGGACACCTTCCACTGTCCCAGGTTGCTCCAAACCCCATTCAGCCTGACCTTGGACACTTCCAGGGATCCAGGGGCAGCCACAGCTGCTCTGGGCAGCCTGTGCCAGGGCCTCACCTCCCTCACAGGGAACAATTCCTTCCCAATATCCCACTTAACCCTGCACTCCAGCAGAGGGAAGCCATTCCCCCTTATCCTGGCATGCCATCCCTTGTCCACATTCTCTCTCCATGTTTCCTGTTGGCTCCCTCAGGCACTGCAAGGCCACAGTGAGGTCACCCCAGAGCTTCTCCTCCCCAGGCTGAACAATCCCAGCTCTCCCAGCCCTTCCTCCCAGCAGAGCTGCTCCATCCCTCTGATCATCCTGGTGCCTCCTCTGGACTCTCTCCAGCAGCTCCACGTCCTCCCTGTGCTGGGCCCCAGGGCTGGGGCAGCTCTGCAGGTGGGGTCTCACCTGAGTGGGGCAGAGGGGCAGAATCCCAATCCCTTCCCTGCTGCCCACACTGGGGATCAGCCCAGCACAGCATTGGACTGGAGGTGGCTCTGGAAGTGACAGTGCTGAGCAGCTCCAGGGCTGCAGAGCAGCACAGAAATGATCAAAGTGACACTTGCAGGTAAATACTGGGGTCACCCCACCCAGGGCATGGACAGGACCAGCAGCCAGAGCCAGGAGATGAGGGAAGAGCTGCCTCTCAGCCGCGAAGTTCACGGACTGAGCACTGAAACCCCGGCAGCTCCGAGGGCTGCGTCCCTGCCCGGAATAACGATAACGCCCAGGAACCGCAGCTGCCTTTGGTTCCCGCTAACGTGGAAGAACAGCTCCTGCTATCACAGCGAGGCAGAGAGGGAACGGGAGGAGGATAGAAAAAACACACCCGAAAAGCACAAAAAGCCGGAATCCGCTCAATTCCGTGCTCGGAGAGCCCAGCCCAGCCAATCATCGCACACAAATGTGATTACCGGGGTCTGTCTGGCACTGCGTGATGCTGAAAGGCTTTTCCTCCCCTCCCCTCTCTCCAAGGATCCGAATTCCTCTGAAGGAGGGGAGGAGGGAGGGGGAAGCGCAGTGTCCCCACATCGCGGCTGCGAGGCGGCAGTCGTGCGTTTTAGCGGCGGGCCGGCTCTGCCCGGAGCTCCGCCGTGCGCAGGCATCGGGGCCGTGCCGCAGCATTCCCGGCGCCGTGGGAAGGGAGGGAAGGAAGGGAAGGAAAGGCTGCTGCTGCCACCTGCAGCCCGCTCCTTCGGACACGGCTGCCTCCCCCAGCCGGGTCAGACAGGCTGGACGGGCTAACGAGGGGCCAGCCCTGCCAGAGAGGCGCTTGTCGAGGTTCGCAGGGAGGCAGGATCCGGCTGCTCCCGGGCGTGTGCCATCCTCGGGGGCAAAACGGTGCCAAGCCCTTCCCTGTCCTGCCTGACCCCCCGAGATGACAAAGTCCGGCAAATGTCTGGGTTAGAAAGAGGTGACAAAAGTCTTTGAATGGAACAATGGAGGTGGAGGTCACGCGTCTGGATATTGGCTTTATTCTGATGCCACCCAAAAATAACCCCCAAGGAGCTCTCCCAGAGCAGCTGTGGCTGCCCCTGGATCCCTAGAAGTATCCAAGGCCAAGCTGGACAGGGCTTGGAACTACCTAGGAATAGTGGAAAGTGTCCCTCACATGGAATGAGATCAGCTTTAAGGTCCTTTGCAACCCAAATCATTCCATGATTCTGTGATCCAACAAAAGCCTCCACGTGCAAATCCAACAGCTCCAGCAGTAGTGCGCAAGGGTTTTTTTTCCAGCAGGGAACATCAGGATAACAGGGAGGTTTGTGCAAATGGGGTGATTGGAATCTGAGATGTGCAATTAATCCTGGAGCACAGATTGGGTAGCTGGCAGCTCTCCCAAAGCCCGAGGTGACGTCAAGCATCTCCTCCTCTCTAAAAAGACAGAACTTAATCTCAAAGGACTCTGGATGTTCACATCCTGGGAAGGCAGGGTGCCAAGAATACAGTTATTTTCTTTACAAAACCTGGCCTAATCCCATTTTACTCCTAAAATCAGCTGTTCCTCTTGGAGGGAAATTGAGCCTGGACATAAAGAAACAGTTCTGCCCTGAAAAGCCCCACCAAACACCATCCCCACCTTACTGAGAGCCTGCAGAGCAGGCACACACAGCCATAAACCTCCCATCTCCACATGCCAAAAGCAAAATACCAGGAAAACTGAAACAGGAGAGAAAAAGCTGTAAACTGTCCCTCGGACTATGCAATGACATAAGGAAATCACCCCCATGACCCCAAACAAGTGGCAAAATGCAATGAATGTGGTACCAAAGGCTGTTTGCTAATTAACAGGAAATTTCACCATCTGAAAAATCCCCCCAGGTTCACTACATCAATCAATCTCTACTTTGAGAGGGAACGAAACTTCAACCAAATCATTCTTCCAAAAATATGAACTTGAAAGCTCCTGCAAGAGTTAATAAGGGGGATGAGAACCCCAGGCTCTACACACAAAATAAAAGGAGTCCTAAAGCACTGGATTCATATTTCAGCCTGACTTTAGTGCTAAATGTCGACCAATTTTGACAGAAATCCATCACCCAAATAAAATCTGAAGGTCTGAAGCAGAGAGTTGAAGCATAAAAATATGCACATTTAAAGCCCAGGTCTAAAATTAGTTGTTTGACACAGGGAGTTTTAACAGTGCTGCAATCTCCCTTCCTGCACTGATTTTGTTCTCTAAGCTCACACATGGCTAAACTCCATATTTTTTAATAAGTTATAGCTTAAAAGGAAGGATTTCCCCCCATGTTCTGCTGTATTAGGACAGGTGTCACCATTTAACACAAGTTTGCCAGGATAAATGCAAGTTCCCCAGTTTGTTGACCACTTTCCCAGGATTTAATAAAATTTCAAGTTACTCAGCCCAGCTCTGCAAATTTGACAAGAAATGCATTTAACAATTTCAGTAAGTTCTTTCTGCATACCAAAGCTGGGTGATATTCATCTCTTCTTTTAAAAAAAGATGTCTTATCCTCCTCCTAATACAGAGGAAAGGTGTAAAGATCCCCTAATCTTTGAAGGAAGGTGTCTTCAACCCTTCCGCACTGCTCCTGCATGAAAATAAATCCATAGGAAAAGAAGAGCTCATGCTTGGAATGTTAACATATCATAGCATCAATTATGATATTTATCACGCAGGGAATGAGAAGTTAGCAACCATTTACAGCCCAGTTCCAGTAAACATTAGTGCCTTTCCCAGCACATACACACCCCCACAATTAATCAGGGAGGAACTCTTCCCAAATAAATCCGAGCTGCTTCACAGGGGCGGCTTTGTTTTCCCCATCTCCACAGAATGTTTTGCAAGGAATGACCCCCTCCCATCCCAGATCCTCAGAGGAACCACTGGGAAGACCTTTCCCTGCTCCCTCTGGGGGAACTGCTCCTTCTGAGGAGGAACAGCAATTTCAGGGACTGCTGGTGGCACAGACACCCCATAGAGGGGTTTGCAGGCACCTGGAGGAGGTGGCTGAGGAACAGCTGTTCCTGCATGGTCCCCTCTGCTCCCCAGGGGCCAGGACTGTTCTCCAGGCACTGCAGAAAGAGATGTCCAAGTGTTGGCCACAACCTGGAACAGGCAGACCCAGCATCAGTGACACAAATGGGGCACCAAAGCACAAAATCAAAGTTTTCCTATAAAAGCAAAACCCAAAGCTTCATTGAACACAAAACAACACAAGTGACCCTGAACTCTGAGCCCCAGCCCTCAGCAAGGCCACTGCCCACCAGCAGCACCAGTTTGGGGCTGGTTTTACCCCCAGAGCTGGAGAGGGACCTGCAGAGGTGGGACCTGCTTCGCTCACCTCAGTGAGCATGAGTAGATCCACTGAGGAGAGCACATGGAGCATCCCCAAAAACCCCCAGGGACCAGCCCAAAGTCCCAGAGCAGGGATCTTCCACATCACCTGCCCACAGTCCCCCAGAACAGGGACCCCCACACCACATCCCCTTGAACCCAAATTCAGGGACTCCCCCTAAACCTCCAGAGCAGGGACTACAACACCACCTCCCCATAAACCCCCAGTCCAGGGAACCCCACAAGCCCCCAGAGCAGGGAACCTCCCCAAACTTACAGAGCAAGGACCCCCACACCACCTCCCCCTAAACCCCAATTCAGGGCCCCCCCTAAACCTCCAGACCAGGGCCTCCAATATGATCTCACCCCAAACCCCTAGCCCAGGGACCCTTCACACCACATCCCCTTAAACCTCCAAACCAGGGAAACCCCCAAACCAGGGACCTCCCAAAACATCCACACCATCACCCCTCAAACCCCCAATTCAGGGACCCCCTTTAACCCTCAGATCAGAGACCCTCACACCCCTAATTCATGGACCTCCCCAAACCCCCAAACCAGGAACCCCCTGGAACCCAACACCACCTCCCCAAAACCACCCAGCCCAGGGACCCCCCACCTCACACCTCGTCAGGAGTGCCTCAGCAAAGAGGCTCCTCCCAGGCTCACAGGGCCATATAAATAATAGGTTCAGCACAAAATTAGGGGATGTGGGTCAAGGGGGAGATGCTTAAGGAAAACGGGACGCACAAGGCCTCGCTCCAAAGGGAGAACCAGGGAAAAGACAGAGCACAACCAAAAGGGGGCAGAGGGAGTCAGCGCTGTGCCGGCAGCCTGTGGATCACAGGATCCTTAAGGAAACACAGAAACCTCGAGGCTGGACAAAGCCCCAGCCTCACCAAGTGCACCCGTTGCCGTCAGGCACTGAGCGGAGCCATAATCCTGCCCCGTGGGAAGCGGGAGCTGACGCCCTCCTGCTGCTCTCCTTTCACTTCCCAACGCACATTCTTCACAAAAGAGGAATTTCCAGGACAGTTTTCCCCCCTGTTCCCACATCCTCTGTGTTGTTATTGTTTGGGTTCAGAGTTGCCATGAGAACGTGCAGCCAATGCTAATTTAATGGAATTACCATGTGTGGAAAAGGACCATGGCCAGAGCCCGGCTCCCTGATTCATTCCCTCACAACCAGGCCCTGAGTAGATATTCCATGGAATGCTGGCCAGTCAGGGCTTCCAGGCTTAGCTCACCCCTGCACAGCTCTTCCCAGAATGAATAAATCAGGATATTCCTTTCACAACCGCTTTTCTGATGGGGGTAAAAAAAAGCACTGAAGGAGTGCCTGAAATGCAGGGCTGCCTCATCACTCCCACACTGAATGGATCCTTAGCACTGGGAAGCTCAGGAGTTTCGGGGCAGATTTAGAGTTTTCCTTTGTTTCTTCCCTCAGTCCCTATGGAACACTTTGTGGATGTTCCCTCCTCAGCAATCACAGAGCACGGTGCAGGAATCAGACCCACACAAGCCTTTCATGACTCAGTTTCCACGTCAGCTTTTTCCTTATTTACTGCAGAGCTCAGGGTGCTTTTAGCCTGAGAGACTAAAGCAAGATCCCAAGGGAAGAGATGGATTTTTCTATCCTCGTTTGGGTGATAAATGTGAGCTCTGTGGTGACAGAGACGTGCATGAGGCCAGGAGAGAGGGCACAGATCTGTGGCTGCCAGTCCCGCCCGTGGTCCCTGTGAGACCCTTCGGAGGGATATCCTCAGACTGGAAGGTTTGCGACCACTGCAGAGGCTAAAATTTCCATTTTTCCCACTTCCCAGGGAAGGGAAGCGAATCCAACAAGGCTGAGTCCAGCAGAAACTGGGGAGGAGGAAGAAAAGACACCAGATGTAGTAGCCCAGGGTCTCTGAGGCTTAAACCACTGCGTGCTAGTTGTAGATAAGGCCCTTCAAAGCCATTGTTTTATTCCTTTCAAACCATGCTGGCTGCAGCCAGAGCTATGAATTCACAGAGCAAAGCTCTTTCCCAAGGCCAATATTGCCTGTCCAGATGATCCCATAATTCCACCGAGGTCCAACATTTCATTTGGCCTCCCTGGCAGACCTGACCTTGCAGGAATATTTTCTTGGCGTGAACCACAGAGAAACTGTGAAGAGAAAGTATTAAATGCTTTCAAAGGAGACGAGAGCAGAAGGAGTTTTTTTTTGTTTCTCGCTGTCTACTCAGTGATAAAGAGACAAAAAAGGCCAGAATTTCATAAAACCCTGTTTGCTAATGATCAGGAAATGCAAAGCCTGACTACGGAACTACGCTGCTCTTTTGAAGGAGCTTCTGGTGGCTTCTGCAAAAGAAAACAGACCCAACTAATGCCAATAATAGGCTAAATAATTAAAAGAGAAGCTTTCTCTCTTGAGAGTGGAAGCCAGCAAGGGGATTAACGAAGGAGAAGAGAAAGTGAAGAAAAACTCTTGTATTTTCAGTAAAAGTGATGAGTTTATTACAAGTATACTAAAAAAAATGAGAGGCCAATGAGTGGCCCTGGATTTTGGTCCTAAATTGGGATGTCTCTGTCAACCACACCAAAAATCTACCCTCACTCCGAATAATCTGTGCAGACCTGGCAAAAATCCACCTAAAGGAGCATCAAGAGGCTTGAAGAACCAAATAGGGGGAACAGAAAAACCCAAAATTCCTGTTGGCTTATTGAAATTCCTAAGGTGCTGTGTATCCAGGGAATTTTAGTTCAACTAAATTTAGTTGAACTTCAGGTTAGAACCACTCACTGTGCCCTGCAGGATGGTTTAGGTTGGACCTCAGGAGGAATTTCTTCCTGGAAAGGGTGGCCAGGCACTGGAAGGGGCTGCCCAGGGAGGTTTGGACTCCTCATCCCTGGAGGTGTCCAAGGCCTGGATGTAGCACTCAGAGCTCTGGGCTGGGTGACAAGGTGGGGATGATGCACAGGTTGGACTCAAAGCTTTTGGAAGGCTTTTTCAACCTCCATGATTCTGTAATTCCATGATTCTTTTTTGGGGAGGAGGCTTTTTGGTTCATCTACAAGGTGGCTCTGGCTGGGGGAATGATCCCACTTCTCTTTGTGTGGCTCACAGTCAGTTGTTTGGTTTCCCCCATCCTCCAAAAGCTTCCAGCTTTGAGAAAGGCACAATCGACCCCCTGGTGCCTCCCCAGCCACCCACATCCCATCTGGAAATTGTGGCTGTGGACTGTTGCAGCAGCCCTCTTGTTAGAGGGTAAAAATGAGCCAAGACACAGACTTCTTGTTTATCACAGCATGAAAAGAGTCCTGGTTTATCCCTCTGTACAGCTCAGCCATCCTGACTCCAGCCATTCACTGACTCTGCCTGCAGCAAGCTCCTGCTGGAGGTTTCCCTTGCAGCCTCTGACTGCTGGGTATTTCCTGCTGAACTCTGACTGCAGGGATCAGTTTGCAGACTGACTGCAGGCTTTTACCTAGCTGGACTGTGACTGCAGGTTCCAACAACAGGCTCCAAGTGCAGGCCCAGACTGAGCTCACAGCAGGGATTCTCTCTACTCAGGATCCTTCTTCTTCATCATGAGCCTCTTGTTCTCTCTTCCTCAAAGTTCCTTCTCCCCCATGATCCTCCTCACAAGCCAACCCACTCCCTTTTATCTCACTCATCCTTGTTGGGTACAGCTGTGACTGACCAGGGGCAAGGCTGTATTGGGTAATTAACACAGCTGTTACTTATTGGGGTGAGGACACCTGTATTGCCTTCTCCTACAGTGGACTGCAATCCCAGCTGTGCCATAGCCCTTCCTGGTTGATATCCAGAGCCAGTTTACATCCCTTGACCATGGGTAGGAAGTGTGGTAAAATGTCTCCACACTTGGAATTATTCTATCCCTGCAAGCACAGACTTCCAACCCGAGGTCACTCCAAGCAGGATTTCAAAGGCAAATCCCCATTTCTCTTCAGCAAGAAAAATATCCCGACAATATTTTGCTTTGACCTTCTTGAAGTGTTTTAATAAGACTGAAACAATCCATATTAATGGAGATTGAAATGTTTCATTTCCACACTGCTGCCCCAATTGCTTCATGATACGAGAGGAATAGAGCACAGCAATTTTACAAATGGTTTCAATAATGTCCCACTAAACTCTGCCAAAAATCAATTTCTGAACAGAGAGCTCTTTTCCCAGGGAAAATCTCCCTGGGGCTGTAATGCCAGGGTGTGCGGAGAGGGTGAGCTCCGAGGACACCCTGCAAATCCCAATGCTCCAGCAGCTCTCTGTGCTTGAAAGTTGTGACAGAGGGAATGAGACCTTGAATCATGCTTTTGCAACTCCTGATGCTACTACAGGAGTAGCAACAACAACATTAACAACAGGCTTTTGTCCCTCTTAATTCAAACCACGAATCCGCGTCCTTGCAGGACAGGATTCCCATGTACTGCCCGCCTGTGGATATTGCAGGGATACGAGGTGTGCAGTCCCCTTTACGGAGCCAAGAAGAGCAAAAGATATTTTCGGCACCCAAATCTGCCTGGAAATCCTCCAGTTATTCCCCTCCTGGGAATCAGAGAAGAGCCTCAGGTCAGGGTCCTTTTCACTTAAATTCTACACTTCCATGGAGCTGCTGGAGAGAGTCCAGAGGAGGCACCAGGATGATCAGAGGGATGAAGCAGCGCTGCTGGGAGGAAAGGCTGGGAGAGGTGGGATTGCTCAGGTTGGAGAAGAGAAGCTCCAGGGTGTCCTAGTCATGGCCTTCCAGGGCCTGAAGGAGCCAACAAGAAACAGAGAGAATATTTCCAAGGGATGGAGTGCCAGCACAAGGGGGAATGGCTTCCCACTGCCAGAGGGCAGGGTTAGGTGGGATATTGGGAAGAAATTCTTCCCTGTGAGTGAGGTGAGGTCCTGGCACAGCTTCCCAGAGCAGCTGTGGCTGCCCCATCCCTGGGAGTGTCCAAGACCAGGCTGGATGGGGTTTGGAGCAACCTGGGACAGTGGAATGTGTCCCTGCCAACCTCAGCTCGTGAGGAGGCCGAAGGGTTTCAGATCACTGCCTGCCAGGTGTATCCTTTCCTCCTTTAAACCTTTCTCTCCGACTTTCCCTCTCCTCCTTCTCCGCAAAAATCTTCCTGCCACCTCCTGGAAGAAGCTGCAACTGCTGCAGTGCCTCTGCAGAAGGGGAATAAACGCTCTGGGTGTGCTGGAAAGCTCTCCGGGTTTGGGGGGAGGTGGGAGCCCCTTCGTGGATTTCCAGCCTCTCTTCTGTGTCTTTTCCCTCTGCCGATCTTTTCTCTCTCCAGGAGTGCCTGGCTTGCGGGTTTTTTTGACGTTATCAGTGCTAAATGCCGGTGCTTCCCCCCAGTCATTGCTTTCTTTTCAAGGAGAAGACAATGAGGGAATTCAGCCAAAGCACAGGAAATTAGGGAGAGCGATTAAGATCCACACCTTTGTGGTGTGGCTTTGTGTGCCTGTCCAGCCAACAAGACAAATTTGGGTGTCATTATTTGTGCTACAAAGGGAATGCCAAACAACCTGAGAGGAGTCCCCATCAGGGGTTATCCAAACACAGTAAATTACCTCTGTCCCTAAAAAGGCAGAAATAAGAATAAAATTAAATGGTTGATTTACTCAGGTGACCGGAAATTTTGAAGCTAAAAAGTAACAAACCGGTTTTGGCAATCAGATAAATATTGGAATTCATCTGGACAACGGTCTCAGGCACAGGGTGGGAATTTGGGACATCCTGTGCAGGATCAGGGTCTGGACTGATGATCCTTGTGGGTCCCTTCCAGTTCAGGATATTCTACATAATTCACATCCTGTGATGCAATTTCAGCAGGTTAATGCCTGTCATTTGGGATAACTGCATTTAACATCGGCGTTGTTTCAGCTGGATTTTTACCTGGGATAATCCCCTCAGCCTTGGAGGCTCACTTTATCAATGAGCATCCTTTTAGCTCACTGACTCCCATATCTGTCCAGTCAATTTTATTTTCCTGCAAAATCCTACGGCATGTTTGCTAAATACAGCACAGCCTCATAGGAAGTGCTGAGGTCAGGGAGTTGTGCTGGATAACAACACAATTCATTGGGATTTTTATTATAATTATTATGCCAAAGCTCTGTAGAATCTCTCCCATATTTATCCCGAGACGATCCTGTGTGGAGAGAAGGATCAACAAATCTTCCAGAAAACCTGAGGGGTCTGGCCTTGGAGGGGTTCAATATTTAGTGTACAGGGACTGATCTAAACACCAAAATCAGTGTGTTTACACGTCTAGAGAGCTGCACAGGATATATTCCTTAAACTGGGAGTCCAGGATGTTCTTGCTCCTCTGCAGCTTCCAAAATACCCCAAAAATTACATCGATGGGTAACAAAGGTCTCCAATTTCTTTTGTAGTCAGAGGGGTTTTAAATATTATGGATTTCAAGGCTGCCATTTCTCTATTAAATCCTTTGGCCAGGTAGAGCTCCCCTGTCTTTAAGCAGCTCCTTTGAAGACTGCAGGATTTTTCCCACCTCGATAATAATATATTTGCTTTTTCAGCTTCCCAGTCCCTGCCTGACAGCTTGGATTGCTCTGGGAGAATACTGGCCCTCTAGAAAAGGAAAGAGGAATGAATGAAACCTCGATTTCTCTGGATCTAATAATATATTATTGGTTTTAATTCAGCCGTACTTTGCTCCAGCACCAATTCACCCAGCATTTCCCTGTTTCTCACCTCCCTGGAGATTTTATGCTCAGTGTAAAACCAGGGAAGAGCCATTCATATTTTCCTTCTGGAGTTATAGGGTCTGAACTGTGCCCTCTTCACATCTGGGTAAATTCAGACTTTCAGGGTGACTGTGGGGAGGCAAACAGGCCCAGTGTGGTCACAACACCTCAAGTCTGCTGGAACCAAGCTGAAAGGCAAATTCCTCCAGCTTTTCTGTGTGGGATCATTTGGAATTGTTTCTATATCCGTTCTGGGAGGGCTTGTACAGCAAAGGGTGGCTCAGTGCCCTCTCTGGGAGCACAGTGTCACTGGGAGTGGCTCTGAGTGTGGCACAGGGGATGTGCTGCAGCTCCAGCTCAGGTGGATGCCATTCCTGGATGTTCCTGGGTAAATCCCGTGGGGAGCAGCACGGCCCCAGCTGCTCGGAGTTTGCCAATACCGGGGGACACTGTGAGACTGAGCAGTGCCTGGGCTGGACACGGCCCAGCCTCTGCCACCCCCTGTGCCCAGCACAGCCCTGCCCCGGCTCCTCCGGGGCTCGGTGACATCGCATCAGTGTCCCCTGCAGGGAGGGGAGGTGGGAGGCTGTGGACAGGGTTTTCTGAGCCTGAGAGAATTTTAGCTGTGCTAGTTTTCCCAAGGGAAACCTTTCAGCGGTTCCCTCTCTTCCCAAAACAGCTTTTGTAAATAGCTGTTCTTCTCTCAAAACATTTTTAGGTAAACTCTGTACTTTTCCCATAACAAAACCTCTCCCAGGTCTTTTGTTTCCTATTTCTGTTAGTTAACCAGTGGAAAGAGGTGTCAATCCTATGGACCAATGGGGTTCCTTTTGTAGTGCAGCATGCTATAAAAAAAAAATACATAATTTGTTAATAAAGCCTTCAATCCTCTTCTGATAACTGAGTGGAGTCAATCTATTTTGTGTCCTATGACATAGGGCCAGCAGGGCAGGATGGACTGGGACATTTTCCTCCCTAAGGGTGTCACCCTTCAGAGCAGGATGAGGACACGGGGGGTGACAGCCGGGTGCTGTGCCCCAGGACAACCCTCAGCTGCCTCCAAGTGAAGTCCCAGCCTTTGCCTGGAGCATTTCTGCCGGGAAGTGCAGCTTGGTGGGAGGGCAGGGGGCACCAGGGTGTGGTGGGGACAGAGCAAGTGGCACTCAGGCCACTCACTGTGGGTGAAGCCAGAGGTGCTGCTGGACACTGGGATCAGTGGAGGGGAGAGGAGGTGTCAGCTGGGCCCCACCTCCCTGTACATGCCAAAGGGAGATCATCCTTGCATCCTTTCTGAACACAGCCATGAGTTTTATCCCCAAATGCCTTGGAAGGATCAAGCACAGCTGAAAAGCAGCTGCAAAGTTGGGCTGCTTGGAGCAGAGTTGGTGCTTTTCCTGTCAGACCTGTCTGATGGCTCCTTATCCCAGTGCCCTGCTGTGGCAGCACTTGGAAGGATCTCGCTGGGAAGGGTACAGAAATAACTCCTGTTTCTCCTCTTTGCATGACCTTTAAATTCCAGGTTTTATTTACACAAGTTAGGAGTGTTCAGCCTGGAGAAGCAAAGGCTCTGAGGAGACATTAAAACCCTTTCCTGTACCTAAAGGGGCTCCAAGAGAGCTGGAGAGGGACCTTGGACAAGAGATGGAGTGACAGAACAAGGGCGAATGGCCTTAAGCTGCCAGAGGGCAGGGTTAGATGGGATACTGGGAAGGAATTCCTCCCTGTATGGGTGGTGAGGCCCTGGCACAGGGTGCCCAGAGCAGCTGTGGCTGCCCCTGGAAGTGTCCAAGGCCAGGTTGAACAGGGCTTGGAGCACCCTGGGATAGTGGGAGGTGTCCCTGCCCATGGCGGGGGGTGGAACTGGATGTGCTTTAAGGTCCTTTCCAACCCAAACCTTTCTGGGATTCTGGGATTTGCCTCAGGAGACCCCTGCTGGGATCCTGAAGCCAGGGCATTTCATGGGAAGCTGACAGACCAACATAGGTCCAACCAATTTGGTCATATCATATGTTCTCCGTTTATTGCTTCAAAATGGTGGTTTATATACAGTCTCAGTTTATGTGAACAGGTGTTTTCTAATTGGTACTAGATTAAAAAGGAATGTAAACAATCTTAACTTTAAGGTCACCACGGTAAAATTACTAAAACTACATTAATTAAATCTAAGCACACCTTAATAGAATTTCTAACTGTGCCACAAGCTTGCTCACTACTAACAAGGCCCAAATCTGAGGCCTAATTCAGGCCCAAAACTGAGGCCTAGTTTAAAATAACTCAGGCTACATCCCATAGCAAATCATGCCCCTGCTCTCTAAGAAATTCCTCTACAGGATCCAGCACCGTGGGAGGTGTTCCATCCCATGGGGTTGTTCTCCTGGCAGAATGGGACCCAGCAGCCACTGCCCTCCCCAGCCAGCCCAGAGGGCACAGGACAGCACTCAGCAGTGGATTCAGTGGATATTTGGAAAACAGCCAGGAATGTGGGGACAGGGCAATGGAACCAAAGCCAGCAGGGCTCAGCTCCCTGGGAGAAGAGCCTCTTTAATGGCTCTGCTGAATCAGAGCCCAAGAGCAGCTCCATCTCCATCAGCTGATGGAATGACACTGGATCAGCCGGACTGGTGATGCCAAGGGGGGTGAAGGCATCTCCCAGAGCTGGGGAAGCCAATGGCTTGCAAGGATGCCAGAGGAGGAGCTGGCAAAGCAAAGCCTCCAGCGCGCTGGGCTCGCCAAATGCCTCCTCCCACACAGTAAATTCACCCCCAATTAAAAATGTATCTGTTAGCTTTCCTGAGATTGATCACACATTTAATCAGGCACTGCTCAGATATAGAGTAGCACTGAAAGGCAGAGATAATAAAGAAATCATTCTTTTAAAGGAGTAGCTGCATTGCAGATCAATTTCTTCAAAACCTTCATGTGCACAGAAATCCTCTGGGATGAATATTTCATAAGGGGAATAACACTGTTAAATTAATAAAACCCCTGCATGCCTAGTTATGAACTACAAAGATTGCTGAAGTTGTTCTAAAAAAATCCTCCTGTTCATACTTTGTACATCAATTTATGACAGAGTCATAGCTGGACCCCGAGGGAAATGGAGGAGAAAAAGGGACCCTTTTGATGTGAGGAATTTTCAGTAAGTGGGAAGAGTTGCATGGACACAACTGCCCAGTGAGGGCAGGCAGCCCTGCTGGGAAGGGGAATAAGGATTCTTTGGTGGGAGCAGCAGCATGCTAAAATGAATCATGCTGAATATTCCTTCCTGCCTCTCTCAGACTGTGGGTGAGAGACCTGAGGAGCTGGAGTGGCCTGAAGTGAGGGATAAGTGAGGTCCCAGGTGTCCACCTCCAGATACTGATGGATATCACTGGGGGAAAACCTTCAGTCCCTCGTCTGGTGGGGATGGGAAAGTCTTCAACCAGCTGAGGGCACTTGGTCTGTTTAGCTGGAGAAGAGGAGGCTGAGGGCAGACATCATCCTGACCCAAAGCTTCCTCTCCAGGGGCAACTCCAATCTCTGCTCTGTGACCAGGGACAGGAAGCAGGGTACAGCTGGAGCTGTATCAGGAAGGGTTAGATTGGATATAAAGGAAAGGTTCTTCCCCCAGAGGGTGCTGGGCACTGCCCAGGCTCCCCAGGGAATGGGCATGGCCCCAAGGCTGCCAGAGCTCCAGGAATATTGGGAAAACACTCCCAGGGATGCACAGGGTGGGATTGTTGGGATGTCTGTGCAGGGCCAGGAGCTGGACTGGATGATCCTTGTGGGTCCCTTCCAGCTCAGGTTATTCCATGATTCTGTGCTTCCTCATTGTGGGACCAGAACTGGGGTGTTCATCGAGATCAGGGGGACCTGAATCAGCACAACATGGGGTGGGTCTGTCTCCATCCTCCCCCCGGCCATGCCTCCCCAGAAATCCCATCCTGGTTGTCGCTGCTCCCTCCATTCCCATGCTAAGACCCTACCTTAGACTTCCCAGGGGAAAATAAACTTCCTCTGAAAATTACCGGCTTCTCCATCCTCCTTTCTGTCCCTACAAAGCTCGTTCCCCTCGCACTTCAGCTCCCCAGCGAGGTCCTTGCTGGCTTGGTGGCAGCTCAGCAGAGGCTTCTCCTGCAGGCTGCTCCCAAACTTGAGAGGAACTCATCAGCTTTTTAGCAGGGAAAGACAGAGAAAGCTCAAACCCACCATATTGATCTTCCTTTCCCTTTGAAATTTTCCCGAAGTAGCGCCAAATAAAAATAGAACAAAAATATGTATCACCGCTTCCCTACTTGTAGCTGATTTGTCTACTTGGCATTATTTTCTTCAGCGGGGAAGAGGCTGAGGCGCACAAAGGGGACAGAGGCACGGGATAAATAAGTAAGAATGTAAAATTGGGTGTTTTGAATTTTTTTTTTAATGTTAACCAGATAATGTATTCATAATCTTCCCTGCTTACGACTAAAAAATGAGTGCTCGCCTTTTGAAGCCCTCATCTGGCAGGGAGAGATAGCAGATTTCTAAGAGCATTTTTTATGCTCCTTTGATGACTGCGAGGGGAAAAAATATTCAGAGAGCTGAAATGACATTTTTCTATAAATTTCACACAGCTCTGCAGGCATGTAGGCATGGAGGCATTCATTAAGATTAGTTGGAATTACTTAAGCACCGTGAATTTTCTCCATCAAGTTGGTAACTGGAACACTGCGGATTAGTTATTGATCAGCTGCCATTAATACTTGGGGCTCTTTCCATGCCTGTTGTTGGGCTTTTTGTTGCTCCTTCCCCCCTCTCTTGTGTGAGGCGAAGCTGTGAAATTCGCAAATTAAACAGGCGCTCTTCAGTCTCTCCTTTGTTTTGGGGAACAAAAAAAACCCCGAACAGAAAATAGAACTCCTTTGTTCATGCAAATCTTTATCTGCTCTGCCTCATTGCTTCCCCCCACCCTGCTCCCTACAGCAGCCCAAATTTGGGGTGGCTCTCAGACCTGCTGCTGCAGTCCTTCCATTGAACCATGGAAGTGGTTTGGGTGGGAAGGGACCTTAAAGACCACCTAATTCCCCTCCTTTCCATGGGCAGGGACATCTTCCACTAGGCCAAAGTTGCTCCAAGTCCTGTCTGAGCTGGCCTTGGACACTTGAAAGGATGGGGAAGGCAGTGCCTTTCCAGCAGGGCCTCTGGTGGTAGGGTCTCACAGTGGGATTTCAGCACACCAGTCCTGCAGATGGGTTTGGAGCTGGGAATTCTGGGTGTGTACAGCTCTGACCCTTGGAAGAGGCCCTGGTGATAGCAGGGATGCACTCCCAGCATCTTTTTCCTACACAGGGGCACGTGCCAGCCCACAAAGGCATTTCCCAGAGCTGTGCAGATCCCTGCAGCCCCTGCTGACCCCACCCATATCCAGGGCCTGGACTGGGCACCACAGCTCCCAACCTCATTGCTGGTTATTGGATTTGGCTGAGGCTAAAAACTGAATTTCAGCTGCATGGGACCCTCAAAGATCTCAGTCTCCATCTCTCCAGGCCTTCTACTTTTCTCTTTATCTTTGATTCCTGTTGGAAAGATCTGGGTTTTTAGTGATGCTTGTTCCCAGTGAGGAGCACAGTGATGGGGCTGAGTCTTTCCCAGCCAAACTTCAGCCCAGCCAGGTTGGAGACACAAAAGTGTTTTGTACATTTAAGCAACAGGGCTGACCCAGAACTCCAGTAGGATTTCCTCTTCTGCTCCAGGTGCCTCACCAAGGCCCTCAGCCCTGTGGGGTGTGATCCTCCCCACACACTGCTCTAAGGCACAGCCCTTGCTCACAGGAGCCAGCTCTCCTCTCCTTTCCCAGAAGGATTTCCTGAGCCTCTTTGGGAAGCTGGTATTACTGAGCACCTGGACACCAACCCCCAACCTTCCCTGGACAATTCAGAGCCTGTTGGACCTGCACAGCTGAGTGTGAGGTGGTACCAATGGGGCAAGAGGGAGGAGGCAGCAGCAAACTTGCAACACTCACTGCAGGATAAATCTCAAAGGAATTGTGCTTGGCTGGACCTATTCTCCATGCAGCACCCCTGAGCAAAGCTCCAGCCCCACAACAGCTGTGCATGGGGCTGGTTCTGGCTGTTCTGAGTCCAAACCACCAGCTCCTGTCCCCTTCACCTGTTCCTTCTTCTGTTTGCCAAAACTCCCTGCCCCAAGTCTGGAGAGCCCCGTGGAGGATTTGCCACATTTCTCACCAGAGCAGCTGTTCTCAGCAGGTTCCGAAACAAATGACCAAGGATGGCTTTGCAAATGAGCATCCAGAGGGGCTCCAGGCAGCTGCTGCTGCAGAAGGAAAACATGGCTTCACTTCCCTACACACAGCTCCCAAAATGGTTTCTGTTCCTCCACAGGGACTGCCACAGCCAGGACTGGAGTGGGACCTTCAGGGCATCCCAGCTCCAGCTGCCCCAGGCTGAGGGAAGCTCTGGGATGGAGTGGGACACAGTCTCCACTATCCAAACAGGGCCTAAATCAGCTCAATTCACACATTCCTATTTCAAACCTGCAGTTTAAAGAAGGGGGGAGTGACAGACAGGAGAGCCCCGTGTCAGTGACAAGGTGAGTGGGAGTTTCTTCCCCTGGGACATGCAGCTCCGAGGTGATGGCTCCATTCTCGTCAGGATAATTTGCCTCCTCCTTATTGGGAAGGCAAGAGCATCACCTTTCCCAGGTCCAGGCCTTTCGGGGTGGGAAGGAAGATGTGCCAGTTCAAGCACCACATCTACACCAGATGTGGGCCCAGAATTTTTACATTTTGATCTTTCTAAGCACCAACTTCCAGCAGTTACAATGGAATTCATGGAGCATCCCTGGCATTTTTCTCTGTTAAGGCCCCTGAAAGTGAAATCTCTCTTTCCCCTGTCCCTTGCTGCTGTGCAGTGCTCAGGGAAGCTCCAGGGCTCCCTCAGGAAGTTCCCTTCAGCCATTCCTGTGGTGCCTAAGTTCCCTTCCCTGAGGTACAATCGGGAGCAGAGGCTGTATCAGGACACTGTCAGCTTTTCAGCAGGATCCTGGAGCTGACAGAGAGCCACAACAACTTTAGAGGCCCTGATTCTTTGTGCCTTGTCAGCTCTAATGAACCCATGGTCAGACTGAAAAAAGAGAAATTTAGATGGGATATTGGGAAGGAATTCCTGCCTGGGAGGCACAGGGTGCCCAGAGAAGCTGTGGCTGCCTCTAGAAGTGTCCAAGGACAGGTTGGATGGGGCTTTGAGCAACCTGGGCTAGTGGAAGGTGTCCCTGCCCATGGCAGGGGGTGGAATGAGAGGATCTTTAGGTTTCCCTCCAACCCAAACCATTCCTTGATTCTATGATCCTAACTGGGAGCTGGAATCGTGAGGGTGCTGGAACTGGACTCCAGAGGCTTCCATCAGGAAGGAAACGTGCCTGATATGGAGGCTGTCCCTTGGTTGGGCTGTCTGGCAGCGCAGCAGTTCCTGAGGCTGGGAGGAAAGCTCTGAATTGTCTCTCCTCAGGGATGCATGTCCATGTCCTGCATGGAATGTCTGCTCTTTTCCTCCACAATCCCCGTTTCATGGGGTGTTTGTCCCAAGGGGGTGCCTGGACATGGCTGCACTTGATGCCTGCTCTGGTTCTGGCTCCCCGGGGACATCCCACCTGATGTATATGCTCAAGTCCTCCTGGGATCTGCACAAAAGCCAGGGAATAGAATTTATTTGCTGCTGGGTTGTCATATTCCCTGCTTTCCATCTGCTGTCTTTCCCAGGGAATCCCAAAGCCCTCTCTGGTTGTGCTGAGCTGCAGCAGGAGCCTGGGGCATGGGAGTTGCTCCGATCCTAGGTGATGCAGACCCAGAGCAACCTGGATTTGCATTCCTGGCTGGGTCAGCTGTTAAACAAAGAAATGTTATTTCTGAGAGTCTGAGCAATAAAAAACATGGAAATGAAACAGCCAGGTAATTCCTGAGGGAACCATGTCACAGGGAGAAAATCCTGGAGCATTACTTTTTGCACATTCCAAATCCATCCCTCTCTCTCCCCCCTCTCTTTCCTGCCTTTTTATTTTTTTTGGCAAGAAAACAGCTCATCAAGTGAAATCGAAGTCTAAAAATCCTTTATGCTGGGGAAAAGAATATTTCAATGAAAAACAAGTCTGCCAGAATTGCATTCAATTCTCCTGACAAAGTTAAAGGAGATATCACTAGGAAACAGTGTCCCTTGGTGGAACATGGCTGGGAGAGCTGGGAAGGATGGGAATCCTCATGGGGAGGGGGAGGCACAGGAGGATTGGAAACCTCCTGGTCTGTCAGGAGAACAGAGAAAGATCAAAGGTTTTCCAAAGCCTCCCTGTGTGTGGAATACTGAGGGTGGCTGGGGACAGGGATGAGTTTCCCATCCCACCCATGAACTATGGAGCTGTGAAACAGGACACAGGCACATTTTTAGAGGTCCACAGGGAGCCAAGCCACCAGCCCACTCCCCACACCAAGTCTCTGGCTCCTGAAGCTTTGGTCTGGGCTAAGGAAAATCTCCATGATGCTGCACCTTGAGTGTCCAAGGCCACTTCTCACAGTCCTGCTCAGAGCAGGAAGCAAAGGGAAGCAGCCTGAGCTCAGCAAAGGTTCTGAACCTGCCTGGAGGAGTTAACAGGATCTCTCCTGGTCACCCTCAGCATCTCTGGATTCTCTGCGAATCAACAAGGAGCAGTTCAGGCTCGCAGCCAAAACTCATCTCGGGTTTAAATGAAGGGTTTGTTGTTCCGGAGAAGCAGGGAAATTGTCAGCACCACAGACACCTTCATTAAAATCCAAACCCTGAATTATTCAGCTTGAAACAGCGAGAGGTACAGCACAGGTGGAAGGGATTTTTTCTCCCTCCTGCCCAGCCAAGCCCCTGCAGCCCTTGGCTCACGGAGCCACCATGGCAAAGCCCTGGAGCTCCCTGTTTTTGAGCAGAATAACACATGGCTGTGTCCCTGGCACAGCTGTCCGAGGGAACACAGAGAAAAACATGAATAAAAAGCATGGGGAGTGTTTTCCCAGCCTGCATGGCTTCATCTCCCAGTTTCCCTCAGGAGAAATGACTTCTGAAAGAGCAGGAATAGTTTTTCACACATGGAAAATCAAGCTTTGTGAGAGCTCCCAGTTTTTAGTGGGAATGAATGGCCACGTGGTTCTTACCATCAGCAAGTGAACTCCCACCCATGGAGAATTTTCCAGGTGTTTCTTGGCCACATGAAGTTCCTCTCCAAGGGTGGAATAGTTGAACAACAGTTTGACAAAAACCACCATCTCACAAACAACCACCACACAGAATCACAGGATCATGGTATTGTTTATGTTGGAAAAGCTCTCTAAACTCATTGAGCCCAACCATTTCCTCAGCCAAGGCCAAGGACACCACTGACCCTTGTCCCCAAGAGTCACATCCACAGGGCTTTGAAATCCCTCCAGGGATGGGGACTCCACCAGTGCCCTGGGCAGCTGTGCCAGGGCTGGACAGCCCTTTCCATGAAGAAATTCCTCCTGATGTCCCACCTGAACCTCCCTTGGCTCAACTTGAAGCCATTTCCTCTCATCCTGTCCCTGTTCCCTGGGAGCAGAGCCCAACCCCCCCGAGCTGTCCCCTCCTGCCAGGGAGTTTTGCAGGGCCAGAAGGTTCCCCCTGAGCCTCCTTTTCTCCAGGCTGAGCCCCTTTCCAGATGCCTCAACTTCTCCTGGTGCCCCAGCCCCTTCCCCAGCTCCGTTCCCTTCCCTGGACACCCTCCAGCCCTCAATGTCCTCCTTGTTGTGCAGGGCCCAGAACTGACCCCAGGATTTGAGGTGTAGCTTCAACATAAGTCCAGACTTGCCAGTTGCATACATTTCTGTATTCATTAACTTTCTGAAATAATCAATATTAATTTTTTTTTTTTTTTGGCTGAAAGAGGACTGCAGATATTTTTTGGAGTTTAATCCTCATTACTTCCAATTCCTCTTTCCTCCTAGGGCCATATGCTTGGTTTGAAGCTGTGGGAATATCTTCACTTGTGCCAATGAAATATTTAAGACTGTCTAAGTGGATTCAGCATAAATTTTCCCTAAAATATGCCCCCAAACAGAAGAACAGATGGGTTTTGGTGCCGGCTGGGGCAGACCCTTGTCTCCACCAGCCTTTACTTCCTTAGGACATGCCTAAAACACAGCAGCAGCTCCTCCTCCCAGGGGTTTTTAATTCTGATTCCAAGCCTGGAGACCCTGAGCTCCCTTTCCAAGTGAGTTTCTCCTCAGCAGCCCAAGGACATGTTGTTTTCCCAAAGTACCCACGGAAAACATGGATTGTTTCCATGAGTACTGCAGCATCCAGAGGAGTCTGCCTCCTGACTTAGCAAAATATCCAGGCAGGGATGAACTGGGATATTCCCAGGAGCCACTGGCAGAAAACTCCACAGCTCTCCCAGAAAGGGAATTATCTTTGAGTTATGGGGTCTGTGACCACTTCCACTTCTTGTGGAAAATTCCCTGCCTGTGGCAGGGGTTGGGAGCTGGATGATCTCCAGGGTCCATCCCAACCCAATGGGTCAATCACCCATTTTGTGATTCCAATGGGGCATGGCCAGAAGACACAGAAATTACCCACTGAAGGAGGAGCCCAAAGGCTGCCACATGGACACGGACTAGCAAAGCAGTGGTGAGACCCCTGAGATTACAGCCCCTGCTGGGGCTCCCTAAATCCCTGTCACAAAGTGTGCTCGTCACCCATGTAAATGTCCCATTCAGTGTTTGCAGCCTGCCAAGTTTTCAGCCTCAGCAAAATCTCCTGGCACTGATTTCCAGCAGCTAATTGTGTGAAAAAAAATAAAAAAAATAAAAAAAAAGGAAGTCTTCCCTTTCATCAGTTTTCCGTGCACTTCCCTTGTTCTCAGCTGAGGAGAACAGAAGTTCCCAATCTGCTCACTTTATTTCACAGGATATTTTACATCCCAGCCTGGCCATGTATGGCACCACCATCCTGTGGAGCCTGTTCCACGCTGGCAGGGGAAAAGCTGCAGCGGGCTGGGAGCTGAAAATGATCCGGGAATAACAAATAAATGTGGAAGCAAAGCAAATAACACCAGGCAGTGCTGCTGATGGGGCTTTCCCCCTCTGAATTCAGTAATGCCTCTGCCCCTCACGAAGCTGCCACAGAAAGCTGTGCTGCTTTTCAGGGAATTTGCTAGAAAACCAAAGACCACGTAGCTGTGAAGGAAGATAGGTCTCGTGTCTGCCTTATTGTCCTCTCTGCCTGCAGGTGACCCCTGCAGAGGGGACTTCTCCTGAGGCTGCTTCTCTCCTCTCCACCTCCCTGGGCGGATCTGCCAAGTGTGTTTTACACATGCACTGGTGCAATTCCTGCCTCCATTTGTATTCCATCTGTCTCCAACAAATTCTGAAAGCCTTGCCTGGGCTGCCTCATTTGTATGCACTTAATCTGGCTTTATCCTGTTTTATGGAGCATCTTCTTCAAATTGATTCAGGCAAAAGCATAGCAGGGGCTTTGCATAGATTTCGCATGCATGACATTTCTGCACAGTTGGGCCCATTATGCACCATCCTGAGCACATTCTGCCCGTAAAAACTCCATATTAAACCAGAGGAAAATGCAGCAAAATGAAGAGAGCCATGGGAGGAGTGGGGCCAGCAGAGCTGACCACTCCCTGCTCTTCCAGTGCAATTATGGGAAGCAACTCCCAGTGTTCATTCCCTGAGTATTCAGGGGCATCAGCTTTATGCCCTCCTCTGTCCAGAGATGTGGTTTGCTCTGCTGTGCTTTGTGGAGCTGGGTCACACCCTACCTGAACCCCAGATCTCCTCTCCTCTGGGAGAGGAGTCCCCTCTGGGACTCCTGCAAGGGGTGTGTTGGAGCTGGGCATGAGATCCAGGGAACTGGAGTGGGATGGCAGCATGGTCAGAACAGTCACACCTCATCGCATGGCACTGGGAGCACAAATCCCCCCCACTGGTAATAAACCGTAATTTATGGTAATAAACCATATCACCAGAGGAGAAATAACACTGAAAGAGTTCGAGTAGGGAGTGACAGGACAAGGAAAATGGATTCAAAATGACAAAGAGCAGGTTTGGATGGATATTGGGAAGGAATTTTCCATGTGACGGTGGGGAGGCCTCACCCAGGTTGTCCAGAGAAGCTGTGGCTGGCCCATCTCTGGAAGTGTCCAAGGCCAGGCTGGGGCTTGAAGCAACCTGGGATAGTGGAAGGTGTCCTGTACCTTGAGATGAGATGGGCTGTAAGGTCCCTTCCCACCCAACCATCTGTGATTCCCTGATTCCATGAAATTAACCTCTGTCATTGCTATCCAGCCCACCAGACTGTGGAATTCCTGCTCCCACCCTTCCCAGCACACGCGTGTGCTTTCCCCAGCCCTGAGCTCTGAGCAGCCCCAGGTGTGCCCAGATGGATGCTGTGGGTTCAGCGTGGCCAGGCCACAGCCAAGGGTGTAACTCACTGCTTCATTAGGGAGAATTAATCCTTCTTTAAGGGCCTGCTAATGATTTGACAATATTATTGTTATGTTAAGGTTGGGGGAATTAGAGAAAGAGCACTTGTGTGAATATGTCAACACATTAAAAACGCAGCTCCATTTAGGCAGACACTCAGGTTAATGTGTTACATATTAAAAAGTCCAATTTCCTTTGCTGGCTGCAAATAACAACAGAGATTATTGACACTGAATGATTTGCAATGTTCTTGCTTGCTTTTCGCCTCTTGTGTTCGTGTGCTCTGCGTGATTTATAATGATTGGAGCTCTGGCTCTATAAATTTTCCCTGTTAAGAAAATGTGGAGCCAGGTTTATAAGATACAAGAAGAAAGGAGGAAAACAAAGCGTGCTGCCATGCACGGATATGGGAATGAGAACGGGATCTGTCCTTATCTAAACACCAATAAACCCATTCTCCTAATTAAATTAAATCAGCCTCTTGCTCCTTTAGTAGGAGCCCAGTGGATCAACCCACAGGAGTTTCTGCACCTCTGGCTCTGCCTGTCCCTAAGGAAGGGCCCAGAGACCCAGTGGGGCACATCCCAGTGTGATGGGTGAGCGCAAAGGAGCACATGCTGGGGTCCTCCATAACCTGCCCTGCTGGGACACAGCACCATCAGAAACCCCAGAAACCCCCATCCCTCTGCTCAGGAGGAGCAAAAAGCCCTGCCACTACTGGCCTCGCCTCTGCCAGGCCACAGAAGGCAAATCCAACACTTTCACCAGGTGCAAATGGGGGAAAGGGAGAACCAGAGGCTCTGGGGACCAAGCCAGGCACAGGTGAAAGGTTTGCAAGCAGCTGATGGCAGGGTAAGGTTTGTGTTGGTCAGGAGCATGCAAATATCCTAAAACTACCCTCCCAAATCCCCAGCCGGAGGAAAACCTGCTCCAGTTTTTCCCAGGACGCTGCAAGCACTGCCATGGCTAAGTTGGGACTGGTGGCCAGCCCTGCTATCCCAATGTTGTGGCTTTGTCACTTGCTTCAGGCTAAAGCAGGATGTCACAGGACACTTCTCACAGTCACCCTGAGACAGGAGCCTGTAAATGTGTCAGTAAGAGGTGAAAAATCCCAAAAATCACGGGTCTGAAAGGCATTTCTGCAGAATATGGAGGGCACAAGGAGGGGACAGCTCCTCTTGCTGCTATCATGGCTTCCTGTGATAACATCACCAACTCAGGTGCACATTTTGGGTCTGAAAAAACAGATATTCAGATTTAAAGCTACTGCTCTTGCTGCTTGCATCAGGTAGATGTGGCGTTCTAATGGCTCAGCTTAGGGAATCCACTTGTTCCTGAGAGCAAAGCTGGGGAACACTCTGGATTCTGCCCTCACTAAATCAGTGTTGGGTAATTATCGAATCTCTCCAAGGACTCCTGCTGGAGCCTGGAGAGGCACTGTGGACATTTCTGATTTCCAAGCTGGGTAGCAGAGGGTGATGACCTTCCCTGTGACACTGCTGCAGTCCACCCCATGTCCTTGCAGGGTGGTCCTCCAGATGGGGAGCAACTCCTGAATTTAGACGGCGTTCAAAGTGTGCTGAGGAGAAAAAGGAGATATTTATGTGCCTGGCTGAGCTGTGACTCAGACCCCCAAGAGCTGGGTGCACACTCCTGAGATGAATTGAATGCACAGTTCAAAATTGACTTTATAGACTCCTCATCAATAAATCCTCAAAGGCTCTGGTATCAGAATCCAAAGCAGCTCTGGAAATCATTAGATCTGCAGTCAGTAATTGATAACACGCATTTCAAATGTGGAAATGAATTAGCCTTTGGTGTAGGGGGGTTCAGACTGTATCCAATTTCATTAGGCAAGAAATTCAAATGATCAACGAGTGGCCTTTATTGTTCTGCTCTGGGAAGGGAACCCTTTGTTATCTCTTCGCCTTTTTTTCCTGGGCTACAAAGTTTCCAGAGCTCAAAAGAAACCTTGTGGTTTAGGAAGATGCCAACATCTGATTTCCCACCTCTCCAGAGCTCAAGATTTGGGATGAGTTTTGCTCTTGGGCACACACAGTGTACTTTGTACCCATCATTAATGGCTCAGTTTCTCCTGGCAGTGTCACAAAATGCCAAAACTGTTTCCCAAGAGCCCTGATCAGTGAGGTGTGAGTGAAAGCCCCTCTGCCAGCCACATACTCATCTTCTCTCACCAA
This sequence comes from Acrocephalus scirpaceus scirpaceus, assembly GCA_910950805.1. Taxonomy (NCBI): domain Eukaryota; kingdom Metazoa; phylum Chordata; class Aves; order Passeriformes; family Sylviidae; genus Acrocephalus; species Acrocephalus scirpaceus. Next base: position 21,011,890 of record OU383781.1, read on the forward strand.
ATAAAGGCTTACAGTCCATCTCCTGCTCAGAACCTTCCAGACACTGCTCTCACTGTCTTCAAAACACACAGAAAAAGCAAATTTTCAACCTCCTGTTGGACAAGGGAGTGTGGCAGGAGCTGCTCCTCTGCCCTGAGATGAGCTGCAGGATCCAGGCTGGTTCTTCTCCCCCTCCATCCCACTCCCAGCAGGAGTCTGGCCACGCTTGAGCACATTTTAGTGAGCAGGGAATGTGGAACAGTTGGTGGTGGTGCAGCTTGGGCCAGTGGAAATATTTGATCTTGGGTTTCCACAGCGAAATAAAAGGCAAAGACGCCTCCTCCCAGCATTGTTTTGGTTAATTTTAGCTGCACAACGAGGCTGATTCGAAGGCAGGAAAACCAAGTTGCCAGTCTCAGAATGTCACAAGGCAAAGTTTGCACAATTCGGGCTTGGTTTTCCTCTTCAGCAGAAAAAAAGGTCAGGAAAACCTACAAAATAGAAGACTCTCCTGTAAAAAGAATAAGGTAATAATTTTGGACCAATATTTAGAGGAATCATTCACTGTTTCTGCTCCAGTTCCACCCACCAGCATGGAGATATTTCTGCCTGCAAGACACACCAATCCTTCAAACATGTCCCTTTCCCAGAACGTGCTGCACTTCCCGCCCCGTTCTCCTCCCTGGACCCACGGAACCAACCCGTCTCTGCTTTGCCTGCACTAAAATTACCTTCCCATGGTGTGGCACGTTTTCCCTGTAATGTTCTCTTCAGTGGATTGACCACCCCCAACTCCCTCAGTTCTGCCTTCTTTGGTGTATTTTTTACCTCTCTGCCCACTCCTGTCGCCCCACTTGGCTCCCTCTGTCTGGGGAAGGGTGCCTGGGGACCCCTGCCCAGCCCAGTTATTCTGCAGGTTTGGCCTCCCTGTTTTACAGCCCTGGAAGGATGCAGACCCTCTGCACAGCCATGGGAAGTTGGTGATTAAGGGCTGTGCCTGATGGGTGACATCCCCCAGACCTTTCCAGCTGCTCCTGGCAGACAGGATCTCATCCCTGTGGTCCCTCTGTAAGACTTTGCCCTCATCCCTGCTAAACTCTGTTCTGTTTTTATTTTCAGACCTTTTTATTACGTTGTCAGCATCCCCTTGTGTTCAAACCCATCCTCCTGTTCCTCTACAGTCCCACAGCAGAACAAACCACACAGTTTGGGACATCTCCACCCCATCCCCCAGAAGTGTTCTGCAGGATAGGACCTGCAAAATCTCATTTTTAAGTGTCTGGAGATGCTTTTTGGACGTAAGAAAATGATTCCTCTTCTCCTTGTGTATCTGACTGGCAGACAGACCTGATGGGACACGTGTCAGTCTCACATCTGCTCTCCTCAGTGTGGTCACACAGATTTTAGGGCCGCTGGAGGGAGAGACAGGCCCCCAGCTTGGTGACTCATGGAATCCTGGTGTAGGTGACCTCCAAAAGTGTGAAAAACTGAGCACTGGGAGGACTTTTAATTTGTCCCGAGCCAGTGGCAGTCTGGAGGAAGAGACGGATGCTGTCCTGGCAGCTCCAAGCAATCCATTTCCTTCCTCATCTCTCTTTAATCAGATAAAAAACTGTACAGACTCCACAAGCATAAATCTGAAATTCGTCAAATTTATAGGAGCGAAAAAAGCAAAAAGCAGAAGAAAAACCCCACAGCTCCTCTTTTGTTTGCTCTGGGCAGCATCCCAAACTCACCCCAAAGTGCAGGAGTGATCTTAGCTGAATTAGAAGAATTGAATCCAGACCTCTCCAAAATACCACTGAAAATCACAGAGAAGCCCAGATGGCTCAAGATAACTCAAGTCAGGCACTCCAAGGTGAGGAAGTCTGAAATTTAAGGTGCTGGCAAATGCTCTTGGAAGAGGGACGGCAGGACCAGGGCTGGGGTTGGAGGCACAGCCTGGGTGCTTTTCCAGCACCGTGTTCCTCCATGGGAATGAGGTTCCAATGGATTTCTTTAACCTGTCTGAGGCACGAGGGTGTTTTTCCCCTTCCCTTGCTCTGAGCTCCAGAGGGAAACGCCTCCCCACTGGATCATGCCAGGACCCCGCTGTGCTGCTGCTCAGCAAAGCAAACTCCTCCTGGCTGAGCTTCAGGAGGGTGGGAGGTTGTTAGAAATTCTACTTGAAGAAGGTCCAGAAACATCAAAAGTCCTCAGTGGTTGCTGTGGACCCCTGGGGTCATCCCGGTGTGCCAAAATCAATAGTGCCCTTCCATATTGATCCTGAAATATGAGATTAAAGCCATTTTCTGCTGCCAGCTGCCGGCTGCAAAAGCAAAGGAGGAACGAAAAGTTCTCACCAGAAGAAACAAAAGCGAAGCAAGAGGAAAAGGGATTGAGTTGTGTTCCTTTGTAGGGAATAATCAGCTTTAAGGAAGATGGGGTTTAGGTCTCAGCATGCTGAGCACAACCAGGGCTGGTTCATTATCGCCCAGCCAATGAGTTTGCAATGAAGGATTAACAACATCTTCAACAGATGCTTCCAATGAACTTCCCAAAATATATGGGGTGGGGTTTTTTTCCTCTACCAGGGATTAGAAGGCTGGAGAGTAATTAGTTCTGAAATATTTTGGCTGGATTACTGCATGCTGCTGTCGGAAGGGATGTAACTCTCTCTCACCAGTCTGCCTAATTCGTTCCATTTTGTATCTCAAATTCATTTGTATTGTCTGTGCATTTGCTGAAGGTATAAATAGAACCAAATCCCAGTTTTTACTTGGAATTTGTCAGTGCACTTTTTTTTTCTCTTGAGAACCATCTCAAAAAGCAACTTTTTAACCTTTTTCTTTTTGCCGTAACATTGCAGAGCCAGAGTTATGCCTCAGATTTTCTCAGATGCCCCCTGGTCTTGCATTTGCAGTTCTGAGGTGTTTGATCTTGGACAAATCAGGAGAGCCACGGTGATTTTGTTGATGAAACCCTGAGGAAATGAGGCAATCTGAGACACACTGAGTGATTTAGCATGAGGGTATCCTTGGACCCACTTTCTGGAGTGATTGAGCATCCAAACAGGATGATCAGGAAGCCCAGCACGAGGTGGCAGCACTCAGCACCTCTCAGGGACAGCCGCTGCTTCCACAGTTTGGGCACTCCTGCCCCAAGCCAAGCTGGAGACCGTTCCTGAGAGATGCAGAATTCCTGAAGGTTCCTCCTTTCTTTGGGGTGTGCAGTTCAGTGTAGGGCTGACAGAGGGCAGAGGCCATTCCTCTGCTGTGGCTCAGCACATGGAAATCGCATCTATTGATGGGAACTGCCTGGGAATGCAGTCCCTTGTCCAGGGTGGACGTGCAGGAATTAGTCAGGAAGCGTTGCAAAGTTGCAAGGCTCCCAAAACCACTTTTCTGCTCCCAGGCAAATTAAATATCTGGGAAAACCCAGTAATTAAATCAGTGATTCCAAATGAATTATTGGCTCTTCCCTGTTGGATACTGGGTGTCGGCCAGGCCTGGCAGTGGACAGGGCTCGGAAAGATGGTAAATCCCATTGACAGTCACAGACATGTTGTCTTGATGGAGAGGAGGGGGATGCTCCTGTTGATTTTTCCCACCTTGCCTGGATCGAGGTGTCCATATGGAGTGCAACTGCAATGGCATTGCTTCCCATTGCCCACTGAAATTCCAGTTTCTCCTCCAGTCGAGAAAAGCAAAGATCCCCTGGGCTGGCTGAAACCTCTCTGGGAATGAGAGAATCCAAAATTTACCCTCCAGGAGCAGGATAAGAGGATTAACATCACACTGTCATTTCCATCTGATCCACAATTCCTCTCCAAACCAAATGTGTTTAGTCCTCAGAGTATTTTTGTTTTCCCAAGGACAAAATCTTCCTTTGCCAGATGCCAATAAAATGAGCTCTCCCCACACCTGATTCTCCCTGATCCCACCAGCCCCTGCATTTCACTGCACTCCAGCATTAGCTGTTGCTCTTTCTTCCAGATGGAGTGTGAAATATTTACAACAATCCTCCCTTTATTTTCCAGGTCACCCTATCACTGGGACTTGGCAACCTCCAGGGAAGATGAAAGCAAAGGATCTTTATCACGGAGCCCAGAAGAATTTACAGTCCAAATAAACCAATTTGGAGGAGCAGGAGACGGGGCTTTGGAGGTCTGAGCTGTAACTTGTCTGCGTTCCGCTGCCTCAGAATAAAATGGGATATTTATAGGAAGGAAAAGTGTGTCCATTTAGGCTGACATTTGGAGGCAACCTTCTTGTTTCTACATATTCATGAAGCAAGGAGAGTGTGTCAGCATCTCTGCAGCCAGAGCACTCCTTACCAGCATTTTCCACATCATTCTGCTTTGCACTGATTCCATTTTGTCCGGGTTTGTACGGCTTTGAAGCGGCTCCTCTTCATTACATGGGTCTGAGAGGCAGAGATGTGTGACAGAGGGGATCTCTGGAGTGGGGAACCTGCCCGGGCTGTGCAGCCCACAGTTCTGGCTGGCAGCGAGCCCAGGGCCATGGGCTGTGCCCTCCACATCTGGCACCAAAAACTGCCACGGGCTGTGCCCTCCACATCTGGCACCAAACATTGCCATGGGCTGTGCCCTCCACATCTGGCACTGAGCACCCTGCTGTGCCCTCCACATCTGGCACCAAACACTGCCATAGGCCATGCCCTTCACATCTGGCATCAAGGCACCATGCCCTCCAAATCTGGTACCAAACACTGTCATGGATTGTGCCCTCCACATCGAGCACTGAGCACTCTGCTGTGCCCTCCACATCTGGCACCACTTGAACACACACATCAAATCTGTTTGTGCCTTCCCCTCCCTCCCCAAGCCTGGCTGACAAATCAGAGGGAAAACACAGTGGGAAATTTGGGATTAAAGGAAATGGGAAGAGAAGGGAAGTGGAGGGCAGGAACCTCTTCCCATGCAAGGATCTCCATCATTCCCCCACATCACTCAGGATAGCACAGCCTGTGCTCCCACTGAACACCCTGGGCTCAGGTGCTGCTTCCCCTCCACCCTGCTGGAATTACTCTGTGCTCCATGATATCTCTGCAGTGGCACAATGCCTGAGATGAAGGAGCAGCACGACCTGAGGCAGGAGCACTCCTGTCCTTCCCCCCTTGTCCCTCCCCCAGCACCCCCTGCCACTGGAATCCCTTCCCTCCAAGAGCTCCTTTGCCAGAGAATAACTGATTCAGTTCCTTTCCTGGGGAATGTGCAGCCAGGTTATTTCCCTGCCATGTGCTTTACTTTGCTTTTAACACCATGGAATAACAGATGCCATTTTACCACTAGAATCCAGCACTGGGAGCTCCTTACTGGCTGAATGTGGCTCTTTGTTGTCAGATATGTTGGAGCCAAGGACTTCAGGGTCACAAAATAGGAGCCACCTGAGCCTCATGGCAGAGCAGCTCCCCTTCCTCCCAGGCATCCCAGGGTTAAAAATGGGTTTTATGACATCTGAGGAAAGTGTCTCTACATGGCAGCAAAAAGGAAGAAGACTTAGGACTGCTTTCCAGCTGCATCCTTGGAGAAATGGTCCTTCCAGAGGTGTCTGAACACAACTTGTGCACAGTCCTTGGTGTCTTCAGGGTCACTCTTGCCTTGCCCCACTCCTGTGCCCTGGGGGACACCTCGATGCAAGGACAAGGGGTGATGGTTTTAAATTAAAAAGGGGATCAGTTTAGATCAGACATAAGAAGGAAGTTATTAAGAATGAAAATGGTGAGGCCCTGGAACAGGCTGCTGTGGCTGCCCCATCCCTGGAAGTGTTCCAGGCCAGGTTGGATGGGCCTGGAGCAGCCTGGGACGGTGGAAGGTGTCCCTGCCCATGGTAGGAGGTGGAAAGAGAGGGTGTTTCAGGTCTCTTCTAACTTAAACCATTGCATGGTTCTGTGATGCCCAGCAAACACTGGCACCCCATCAGTCCCTCAGAGCCCCTCTGGCCCCAGCAGAGATCCTTGGGGGCCACAAATGGCCATTCTGCCCTGCTCTGGAAACTGCAGCTTTGTTCCCACCATTCCTGCCCTATCACCCTGGCCTCTCATGGTGAGACCCCAGGTGTTTTGGTGCAGGATCCAGCCAAAAGCCTTGGGAATGTGCAGGAGAGCACATGAGCAGACTGTTCTTCTCGTCACATCTCAGGATTGTGAAATATGAGTGCCATTTATGAAGGGTAAGGACCCTTCCCCAGAATATCCCATTTATCCAGGTATGTTCACCCTTCCCTTAATCCCGTTTTCCACCCATGAACCCAGAGGTGGTCTGCATCTCCCTGGGTTCCCCTGACCTTTTTTGGAAGCTTTTCTTTGCCCAGCTCCCTGGGGCCCAGGCTGAATGAAGCATTTGCAGGTGCTTGGGGCTAGGGCTTCTGGAGACCCATTGCTTGTGCACAAAAAAAATGGAATAATCTGTTCCTCTTTTCCCTTTTCCTTGATTGCCCCTGCTCATCTCCGCAGGTTCCCTGCTTGTGCTGTGCTTGGAAAGGGCTATGGTGTCAGTTTTCCTGCCCGTTCCCTCTGTCCTGGGCAGGGTTTGTGCTCCTCTTCGTCTTCCCTGATTCAGAACAGCCTCTGCCTTTCACTTTTCAATTTTTACCCCCTTGTTCTTCCCAGCATCCTACTCATGAGAAAATCCGAGCACCCAGAGCCTTCAAAACCCCTCACAAAAAAACCCACAGAATTTCTGCCTACCCATCACCATTACCCACAGGTTTTTATTCTATCTTTTTCTCCAGCTCTGAGGCTGGTTTATATGTGCATATATTTGACCTCAGAGGGATTATTGCAGCCACCAGAGTAAATAATGCAGTGGTGAATTATAAAAGTGAATACCTGAAGATGAAACCTGCCCTATCCCACTCACTGCTTCCTAATGGGAATGCCTGTGATTTATGACCTTCTGATAAAGGCATCCTGATGGAGAAAAGATGCAGTTAGAGGCAGGCAGGTAAGGTGTCACGTAGTTTATGGGCTTTGAACTTTTATTTTGGGGCTAGAAACACAGATCTAAAAGGCTATTTATCAGAGCCGGGGGAACACGAAGATATTTGCTGATATTTTTAACATATTACTTTCAAATATTGCTGAAAAAGTTGGTTTTTCCAGCAAGAAATTTCTGACCAGGTTGTAAATATGTTTTCTCCCCAAATATTGATATTTATTCCCATTTATTTTGTCCCTGATAGTGAGGATTCCTGCAAAATGCAATTTTTTTGTTTGTAAGGTATAGGACAATGTATCGATACTTTGGGGAGATGAAGATGTTGGAGCCTTTAGGCCTAGAAGTGATAAATGGAGAATGTCTAAGGTGAGATAATTACAAAAGAGTTGCAATTATTGGTGAAAATCTGGACTAATTTGCATGCAAGGCTGCCAGGTTCTGTTTCGAGAAGGTGAATGAGCTGGATTGACAAATTTGTTAAATCTGCTGGAGAAGCACAGTTTAAAATAATAACAATAATTAGCAGTAATATAATTGATCTATTTTGCTCTGTGCATGACAGGAATTCACTTCCAATTGAACCAGCAAATTAAAGCAACATTTAGCATACTAAACAATATTGCTGCTGAAAACCTCTATTTATATCTGCCAATAATTGTTATCTAACTCGGAGGGATGCAGCCGCTGCGCAGTCACCTTGTGGTGCAGCAGACGTGGGAATTGCTGGAGAACTGCTGGAATTTTCCCATAAAAGTGACCATATCTGCAGCATCAAGCCAGGCAATAACCCACTGCTCCTTGTGCTATCAGTGAGTTGGGGTTTTGTGTTAGGAGGTTAAATAAAATTCAGTTTGGTGGCCCAGTCTGTGTTCTCATGGATATCTTCTGATTTGAAATGCAGGACATTAAATCTGCAAGCGTGGGGAGGGGATGGATTGAAAAGCCCACCATGAGAGTCAGTCTGTGGTGCCCCTCATGCCATCACCGAACTGGGTTTTATGTCCAAGAGATTCAGTTTGATGTCCAGGTGGATATCTTCTGGCTTGAAACCAAATAAATTAAACCTGCAAGTGTGGGGAGAGGATGGATGGAAAAAAAACCCACCACAACAGTCACTTTGGGGGGAAAAACAGCCTTTGGGAATGAAAGTAGTGGAAGTTGTAGCATGATCCTGGGAAAACAAAAGGGGCAAAATCCTTTTTTATTCCTTCTGGAGTTTTTTGGATGGATCAGGAGGTTTTTCCATCTGGCTGTATGAGGATGTACCTCTGCCTTTGCTGTCATTCAGAGCTGAGTTATAAAAGCCCAGAGAAATCAAAGCTAGCTCTTGGACATTGTCAGGTTCAAGCTGGAATAGACAAAGCCCAATGGAAAGCTCAGCAAAGCCTTGCCCAGGGCCAGGCTCAGGCCATCCCATGAGAGTGCTCCCACCCCAGTCTGCAGTTTGCTGCCCAGTCCCTGCCTCTCCCAGCCTCTGGAAGCTGCTCCAGTGGGCTGGGGAGGAGGTTGGCACCTGGGCTGTGCCAGCTGTGCCAACGCCACGCTGTGCCCCTGATTTGGAGGGGACAGAGCCTTTCCCTCATTCCTGCCTGACAAGGAGGGTTTGAAGAGACCCCATTATCCCCCATGGCCTGGAGGTCAGCGTGCCCAGCTGGAGCAAACCTGAGCCATCAGCCACAGCGTCCTGAGGAGATGCTGCCCACGGACCCTGGTGATCCCTTGGTCACCAGGGGCCTGTGACCAGTTCACAAACCGGGTCATTGATGGTCTTAATACTAATTTTATTTTGTCAATCAGCCCCTCCACAGCACTTACCACTTTTGTCCCTCCCCACTCCCTCCCTTGGCTTTGCCTCCCCTCGTCCCCATGGTCAGGACAGGAGGTCATGCCTCAGATTTTCTCAGATGCACAAACTGCCTGAGGGGTCCTTGGTGAAGTAGGAACAGGTTGGAATTTTTAATCTCTTTTTTTTTCTAGTATCTGACCAGGGGAGTGTACCATCCTGCTCAGTGCTCACTGAGGGCAGCTGCTCTCTGATGCCCTGGGTCATGTATTCCTGTGTGTTCCCTCTTTCCAGGGGAAACCAGCAATTCCAGGGAAATTGGTGGGTGTATTGTGGAGGAAGGCAAAGTGCTTCAGAGGTTTCAGGGGAAAGGAGCTGCTCTGCAGTCGGGCTGGTCACACACAGCCTGGGCAGGGACAGGATGCTGCTGGGCTGGAAGCCTCAAGGTGGAATTCACTGGGACACATCATTTACATCCCTGGGTGTGGAGCTGCTGGAGAGAGTCCAGAGGAGGCACAAGGATGATCAGAGGGATGGAGCAGCTCTGCTGGGAGGAAAGGCTGGTAGAGTTGGGGTTGTTCAGCCTGGAGAAGCTCCAGGGTGACCAAACTGTGGCCTTTCAGTGCCTGAAGGAGCCAACAAAAACATGGAGAGAGACAATTTCCAAGGGATGGAGTACCCAAACAAGGGGAATATCTTCCCACTTCCAGAGGGCAGGGTTAGGTGGGATATTGGGAAGGAACTCTTCCCTGTGAGGGTTGCACAAGTTGCCCAGAGCAGCTGTGGCTGCCCCATCCCCCTGGAATTGTTCCAGGCCAGGTGGGACAGGGCTTGGAGCCCCCTGGGACAGTGGAAGGTGTCCCTGCCCCTGGTAGGGAGTGCCACTGGGTGGTGTTTAAGGTGCCTCCAGGAGAGCTTGTCTTCCTTGGTACTCCTGGAGTCGAGTCAATAAAGTCAATGGAGCTCAGAGAGGGAGTCATCCAGCCAAAGGAGAGTTTTAATTCTTTTTCCCATTTTAGGGAATGATGAAAACTGTCATAGACTCTGCTTTCAGCAAGGGCTGTCTGAGTCCCGATAGAAGATTTCCCTGGAGAGCCCACTTCCAGCCCAAGGAATCCCAGTCCCATGGGAGCCCCAGCCCCCACAAGAGAATTGTTTCTCCCTCCTAGACCTGCTCCCTGATCTGTCTTGCCAAAGTTAATCCCACCATTTTGATTTAGATGGGATATTGGGAAGGAATTCCTCCCTGTGAGGGAGGTGAGGCCCTGGCACAGCTGCCCAGAGCAGCTGTGGCTGCCCCATCCCTGGAAGTGTCTAAGGCCAGGCTGGACAGAACTTGGAGCAGCCTGGGACAGTGGAAGGTGTCCCTGCCATTGTAGGGGGTGGGACTGGGTGGTTTTAAGGTCCCTTCCCACCCAAACCTTTCCATGATTTCAAGCAATTCCTGTGCTCTGATTCAAAGTCTGTCCATAGGGCTCCTTCTACAGGCTTGGCCTGTGTGTGGATGAGACCTTCAAGGCTCTGGCTAATTCCTCCTTCCCAGCATTGCATCCCATCCCTGAAGGGAAATACCAGGTTGTAAGAGTCAGGAGGGTGCCCCAAACGGAGCCTGGGAGGTCCTGACAGATCTCCATGGCACACGTCAGACTCCAGCTGTCTCTCTGCTTCATTTAATAAGTAATCTGCTTTTCCAGGGACTGATAGTGGTGAAAATACTGATTAATTAAGACAGGGAAGAGGTCTGACCTTGCTGTGGAGGTAATAATGTTCCTTTTTGCACCACGAGGGGATGGTTTGAATCTGTGACCCCGGAGCAGCTGGATCATTAGTGCCTGTTGAATACGACATCAGAATCCTCTTTCCTGCGGGAACGTGGGTGAGCCAAGCACTCAAAACAGGAATTCTCTGGTTTATGCCATCAGGAGATCAGAAGATAACGATGGAGCAGGAAGGGCATGAAGTACATGCCTGTCTCCGGGAACATCAGCCTGCCACGTGCCGGGAATTTCGGGGAGGAGGCATCTGCTCTGTCAGAAGGAGGAGTTGAAAGGAAAGCAGAGGAAACTTTGCCTTTTGTTCTGAGCAAACAGCCGGGGAGGGAGGGGGGAGATGGTTCTGAACGTGAGGCTGCAGCAGGGCACGGAATCCACACTCCGGGGGTTTGGAGTCTCTTAAGCACTCCCGGGGTTTGGGGCCACATCCGGAGTGTTCGGATGGATTTACAGCCCGCTGAGCTCCCTGGGGGTTTTGCTGACCTAGCAGGCCTGCGGATAGACAGGGGAGCAGGAACAGCTCCTCAGCCTTTGGCTGGGTTTGGGTTGTGACCTCAGGACCTTCCCGTGCTGCATTTGGTGGTGGCAGTTTGGGTTTGGTGCTGGTGACAGGGCTTGTGGTGGCCGTGGCTCAGCACCGACCAATCCCCACCTGGCCAATCCCTCAGATACCAATCCCAAAGAGCCCTCCCCTCCCTCAAGGAGTGTTCTGGTTATAAAGGAGGGAGGAGGTTAAAAACCCAGGCACCCTCAGCATGGGCTGTGTTTTTATCCTCAGGGAGTTAATTCAGTAACTGCAATCACAATTCCATTTCCTGCTTCAGTCCTTCCTTGTCTTTCCATAAGATCAAAAACAGTTTGGTGACAAATTCCTCTGATTCCCTCTTTTTTTCCTACGTTTGAAGTCATTTACCTCTGTAAACTCCTGCTCTGATGCCCATTAACCATCCTTCACCTCATCCTGCTATCCCTGCACAGAGTTCAGTGGCTCTGGCTTCTGCAGGACCCTTCCCATGGGAAGGTCAAAGAGGCTGAGATGCCATCATCATCCTGTTTTCCCAAGGGTCACTCTCCTGGTCTTTTGGAACACATTGGAATGCCTCTTCCTCCTTTTCCAGCACGATACAGAGATAATGGATGCATTTTCAGTATCCAATCTGACAGTGCCTTCCTCCCTAATCATCCCTCCAGACCTGCTCCCAGCTTCTCCTGGTAAATCCAGCACCAGATCCGGGTGGAAGCGTCTCAGGCAAATGTTGAGGAGTTTCTTCCGCCGTAGGAAAATGTAGTCGGACTGAAATCAAAACATTTTGAAGGAAACGTGTTGATTTCAACAGGGAAGTATCAAAACAGATTGTTTCAGCTTTCTCGGTTTGTTTTGACAATATCAGAATGTTTCATTTCCATGAGGTAAAAACATTTGGGGATAATTTTGCTCTCAGTTTAGTTTTGACTTTCCCTTTCTCTGAAATCATTGTATTTTTGCCATGAAAAGCTTGAATAGAAGCTTGTGGAAGTGTCGAAATCCCCAAATGGGAACCCTTCAGTATTCGAGGTGTTCCCAGGTCAGAGTGGGAGCTCTCCTTTCTCCTGGGCACCCCTGACCCATCACAGCCACCCAAACAGGGCAGAAATAAACCCAAACCCACCTCTGGAGCCAGGGCTGAGGAGAAGGAACCACAGTCAGGTGCCTTTCCTCAGTTTATTTCCTCATCCTGATGTTTGCTGCCAGCCCTTTGGGGTGCTGCTGGAATTCCCCACCTTGTGCTAAAAAAGCTTTATGGAAGCCATGAAAGCCAAGCCACATCTTCATTTCTCACCTCCGCTCTTAACAGCTTTTGTTCCTGGAAGGAAGGAAGTGTTTTATGTCCCTCAGTGAGGCAGATCCATCAGCAGTCTAAGGAAAACAATTAAAACAAGGTAACAGGTAGGAATTAACCTTTAGGGGATAGACCCAGCTCAAATGACTCCTCTTCCTCGGCCCATCTGCATCCCAAGGGGGTGATTCATTTCTCCCTGCTGCTCATTACCATGCTCCGAAGACTGGAGAAAATTAGGAGGGAGCTTGAAAATCCCCAGGCTTCAAAAGGTTTGATTTCCTGGGCCCATTTTTTTTCCTGCTTTCCCACTGGCTGATTTCCCACACAGCTTTTCCCGGGCATTTGGGGATGTATTTGCCTCTTGTGCATCGTCATGGCTTGGGAAAAAAATAGGTTTCCTTCCAAAGTGACTTTTTTTGTGCCTTTCAGCAATGCCTGAATGGTGTGCATTGCGTTAGGTGCAGGAAATGGGGGGTGAATGACCTGCTAGTTTGACTTGGGGACATTACTTAAGTGTCTCTCTCCTCTACCTCTGAGTGTTTTAGGAGGTTTGGTATTTTGGAGACTCAATTCTTCCAGCAGCTGAGGTTAAAACTGACTGAGACGAGAAAGGCACATCCCGCAAGCTTTATTTCTGCGAAATCTGAAGAGTTACAGGAGTCTGAGTGGATGGGGACAGGGCCTGGGGGATAAAACACCCAAAAGCAGAAAGTGACAGGCCCAGGGCCTGCAGAGAGCAGAAGGAGGGGATGGAGACCTCAAAATAATGCACAGAGTCCTTTGTCAAAACACAAGGAGCACGAGTGCAGCCTCTTCTGAGAGCCAAAGCAAATCCCCTGTACCTGGAGCCCTGCCCAGGGTTAATTTTATGGGTCCAACCCAATCCCTCATCCCACAGCGCTGAGGCCAAGGGGTCATGGGGAGTGTGAGTGCTTTAGAAGTGGGATATAGGTCGGATATCTGCTCTTAAACAAGCAAAAACCCCAGCAGAAAACTTCTCTCCAGGATTAGAAGCAAGCCCGTGCTCAGTTTTAGGGGTGCAGATGTATTATGATCCCTGGCTCCTCCTCTGCCCCTCGCCACAGGACATGGCATCTCCAGCAGCCTTGGACAAATGATAGCATAAACCCACATCCCTGGGTTAAAAAGGGGGAGAAAGGAAGGCTGAGAGGGAACGAGATGGGGCTGCGGCGGGAGGAAAAACAAACCCCACTGAGCTGTTATTGCAGCCCAAGATCACTCACAGGAGCCCTCAGAAGTTCATAAACACCTCTGTTTGTAGTTTCCACTTTGACTTTGTTCAGACTGGAGGGGACAAATGTGTTCCTGTCGCTGGCTGCTGATTCTGCTACTTCTCCAGGAAGAAATGGCTTCGCCTTTCTTGGGCGCGTGCCTCATAAAACAGGGATTAGGAGCATTTCTTTCAAACATCGTTTTCGTAATAGCCCGGCCCCAAACCCCTTCAATCAGCAAACTTGACCACGGCTTGACAGCCTAAACTGCCATTCCTTAACCCACAGGACAAGAAGTTCCATTTGCACATGGCTGAGTGGCGAGCAGCGAGATTCATGTCGGCTGCTAATTGCCTCTGGCTCCCAGCCACAAACGCTCCGCACCCAGCACATTCCTCCTCCCCGTCCCATCCTGGGAAATGCCTTTGCCCGGATTTCAACGACCCAGCAGTGCCTGGAGCCGGAATTCTTTCGGGAAGGTGGGCAAGGAAAAGACAGCTGAGGAGGAGGAGTTCTCCCAGGAGGTGGGACAGGAGCTCCTGGGCACAAAGCTCCAGTTAAAGCCTGCTGTGAGTGTCTCTGGATATTCAGTTTTCCGTGCCTTTCCATGTGTAGAAAGAGCACACGGAAGAACTCCTGTGGCCTTCCAAATCCTCTAGTGGAAGGTGTCCTTGACCATGGCAGGGGTTGGAGCTAGTTGGGCTTTAAGGTCCCTTCCAACCCAAACCATTCCATGATTCCATGATATTCCACCCTGAACCATGTGTCCCAGTGCTGTGGTGATTTACTAAAATATGAATATCGATCTAATATCGATACCCAACTGTGATGGACAAAAGACTCTCTAACAGCTTAAGTTAGAAAGTGTATGTTTATTACGACGACGCCCAGGCAGCGCTGGGATATTTCCCTAATGAGCGCTACCAAGATCACAGGTGATTACAAAGCCTTTTATCCACAATAGTGTTGAATACACAAAATACAAATGCATATTCATACCCTTGTCACCTCCTCTTCTCCGCTTCGTATGCTAATTAACAAAAAGGCTATTAAGCATGCGCAGTTTGTTCTCTGAAATGAGTCGGGGGTCTATTCTGGGGAGGGGTCACTAGAAATGAAGAAGTAAAATTAGTCTTCCTCGTTCTAACCTTTCAACCTTTTGCTGTGTCATGATTCATGGATCCTTGGTAGGACTCCCTGTTTCCTGTTTTCCAGGCCTATTTCAATAGGTTGTTTCTGAAAACAGGAGGTTTGCAACTGTTTTGCATTCCGAGGTATTGATTAGCTTCTGCAAGGAAGCTTTACACAAACACAGAGTTGACAAGCAATGAGTTATTAGATCCAGGATAACTTATCTAAAATCCGGTCTCTCTTTAACCATCCTCTAACTTTTAACTGATTTCAGCAAAGCTTATCTTTTCAGCTAAGTCAGCAATATACATAGCTTTTCTAAAGTCTTCAAAATTAGTGTCTCAGTGGGAGGTATCTGAATCTATCTGGGATGTCCACACAGTATTGGAAGATAAGACAGAGGAATTACAAGGTCCCATCACATGACTTTCAGAGCCCTGAGGTGGATGCTCCTTCAAATGTCCCTGCCCATCTCTGTGGGAACCACCCACCCAAGGTCCTTTTCTGCCTGCAGGATACCCCAGGTCAGCTCAAAGCTGGGCCAGGTTCCAGCTCTACCTCATTCCCAACCTCTGATCCCTCAAAACTGAGTCAGGATTGAAGGGATAACTCCACCAACCCTTGTCCACTGAGCACTGCAGAAAAAAAATGGCCAGTTCTGGGATCTGGGCCAGAATCTGCAGCAAATACTATGAACAAGGCTTGTCAACATTCAGATTTAGCAAAAACCTGAGCAAGCCTCCTTGAAACTGGGGAGAGGTGGGACCTTAAGGGTCCTTCAGGGGAGAGAAAGATGATGTTGGGATGAAGGAGGTGGTTGTCCAGGGAACCCAGGTGACAGGCCAAGGTGGGCATGCAAGGAGATAATGAACTGCTTCACTGAAGACTCTGCCATCCTCAGTGGAAAATCCTGATATTTTATGCACTTCTAAAATTCTTCAAATAACTTTCAAAAGTTATTAGAAGAAATAAAATTATACAAACATAGAAATAAAATTCTACAAATAACTTTTGGGCAAAACCCCCCCTGGGAGTCTGCACAATCTCCCCTAAAGCCATGTGACAGAAGTTATTGATAAACTCCATTAAATCCTTGGATGGTTTGTGTCGGAAGGGACCCTAAGATTCATCCACTCTGCCCCTCCACCTTGTTGGATTTGCCATTCCTGAGGAAAGAATGATATATTTTGATTTCCTGTATCCTTCTGTTCTCATTGGTGATGTTTTGTAACAAAATACGACTGGCATGGATTTTCTTTAAATGGATTTAATTGAAATGATGGCAAATCATTCCAGCTGAAGTGTGGGATATGAAACAGGAGTTTACTCCTGTATTTACACTCCTAACAACCCAAAATGTGGGGTTTCATGGCAACAAGGAGCTTTCATGGAAGCAGCCCAGCACTGCCTCCAAACACTGATTTCAGTTGATTATGTGCTCTGTACCTTCAGAAACAGCACAGGCAAGCCCTAAAGCAGGAGCAGCGAGGATTTGGCATGTTCAGTTACATCCACAGAGGATGCAACCAGCCAGGGATGCCATGAGGATAATGCCAGCCTTTCCAGCTGAGTGATGGGGAAAGATCCACAGGGAGAGCTGCACGGTGTTTCCCTGGGGAGCACAAGTCAAGCTAAAGCTCCCTGTGCTGAACAGGCAGAGCTGGAGCTGCTCCATCAACCCCAGGGACCAGGCTTGGGGCAGAATTGCAGAATTTTAAAATTTCCATCAGGAATTGTAATGATAGGATAAGAGGGGATGGTTTCAAACTGAAAGAGAGCAGGGTTAGGTGGGATATTGGGAAAAAATTCTTCCCTGTGAGGGTGGGGAAGCCCTGGCACAGGGTGCCCAAAGAAGCTGTGGCTGCCCCATCCCTGGAAGTGTCCAAGGCCAGGATGGACAGGGCTGGGAGCAACCTGGGATAGTGGAAGGTGTCCCTGCCCATGGCAGGGGGTGCAACTGAATCATCTTTAAGGTCCCCTGCAACTCAAACCTGTCTGTGGTTCCATGATCCTCTGAAGCTCTGGAGATTTTCTGGGACATGGTGGGACAGCAGGAGCACTGTGTGGTGCTGCCAGGGTGTGTGGTAACTCTTTTTCCAGAAATAACTGCAGAAGCTGGACATTCCCTGTGGATTTGGGAGTGCCACCACCCCCCTGCCCTCTGCAATGCTCCTCAGAGTCCCTCATGTCACAGTGCCCTGACCTGCTGCCCCCTCCAGTGTGTGACAATTAAACAGGATGGAGGAGCTGCTCCAGGAAGAACTCTGCTGTTTTGGGGCCAGATCAGCACCTATAAATCTGTATTAGATGAAAGATGATCCTCTTGCTCTCACCAGAAATTCCTTTGCACGTTGACACTTCCAGCTCCCATCCTGGTTCAGGGGCTGATGCAGGAGCAGCAGGTGGCTCCTGCAGCCTGCAAACAGGCTGGGGCTTTCCTTACAGTTCTGGGGGGAAAATGGACAGAGAGAGGTGTGCAGTGGCATGGAGACCTCGGAGAAATGGGGGAACTAATGAGGAAAACTGTCACTCCCAGCTGAGAGAGGTTTCTCCACCTGGCAAAGGCTCCTACCAGGGATATGTCAGGGATAATAAATCTCCTCTCCATTACCAGGGACAGACTGAAAATATAACTATTCTATGTCTGAGCAGGTCCCCTTCCTGCTATAATAACTGGGATGAGATAAACAGAAGTTCCGGGTGATACCAGACTTAGAAATCAGTTAGTTCTGACTCCAAGATAATGTTTTCCTTCATGCCTTTTATTAATTAGCATTAAATCAAAACATTTTGTTCAAGTCTTTAATGTGTTTCCCCTTATTTTCAAAGCAGGATGCATTTCTATCTCTTCTGGATTAAAAGCTCTTTCAGGGAAAACATCTCCAAATGCCTCATTTCTCTGCTTTTGTTTTCTACCTGTTAGGAATGAAAGCACTTTCTTAATAAGCATGAGATATTTGTGCATCAGGAACAGGATTTGATTTGTGAGTACCTGCTTGGAAACAGTCTTCCGAGGCATATCAGATGTGTTCAAATCAGGGATCAAATTCATTCAAATCAGCTCTGAAAGCTCTGTGTACTGCTCCCAGCCCAGGACACCTGGAAAAGGTGGATAAGGAAAAGGACCAGACCTGTGGTGGTGACGATCCCTGACCCCTAAGGAAAGTGTTCCCTGAGGGTTCACTTCTGGCTGTAAAGTACAGCTACAGTTTCACTGACCACTTTTGTGCTCTCAACTCCTCACAGGAACGGGTAGGAAGAAGTGGGAGCAGGCAGAGGCTCCCACTGCATGGATTTACCTCCTCTGCCACTGTCCGTGATGGAGAAGGACTGAGCTCAGTCCTGGAGTCACCATAAACCACTGACGGGTCAGAGCAACCCCTCAGGTGTTTGCAGGTGCATCCACCAACTCTGGGGTCTTGGGGACTTGGAACAAATACATTTATATTCCAGGGAAAGCAAACAAATGAGAAAATCTGGGTTTTTTTCTGTGGAAACAGGAGCGAGTATAGCTGGCGGTGGGAGCACAGCTGCTCTCCCCAGCAGAGGGATAATCATCCCTGCTGCAGATTCCTGCTCTGCCACGCTCCTCTGTGGCTCTAGGCACACGGGGAGGGACTGGAGCAGCATTTTTATCCTCACAGAGGGGACTGAAGCTGATGATTTCAGTGGCATCACGAGGCCCTTGCAGTGTCACAGCCTGGTTTGGTCTTTCTCCCGAAGCTCCAGTGACCTGGAGCTGCTTTGGCTCAGTCTCCACAGGCTGGGAAGGAAGGCACATTTACATCTGCCTCAGGAGGGCACCTGGGAGAGTGGATTTCCTGCAGGAGATGAGCTGGGATGTGCTCATAATGCAGTGTGTGATCCCTCAGACTGCGCCAGCCTGCAGAAGACAGCAAAGAATTCCACTGCCAGCTGGCAGAGCATTCCCAGAGGGAAAGCAGTCTCTCTCCTAATCCTACCTGAAACAGGAAGGCTGAGCTTGATCTGTGTGCACAGTGCTGGACTGGCCCAGATGAGGACAAGGACGTTCAGACAATTGTGTGACAGAAAGTCAGAGGCAAATCCTGCCCATTCCTGTCCCAGGGTTGGAATTCCCAGTCCAAGCAGCCTGTGGGATCTGGAGGTGGAGGACAAACCCACCCTCTGAGAGCCTTTCCTCCTTTGCTCCCCAACCCTTCAGCTGTGGTTGCATTTCCTCCAGAGTCTTCCACACCCAGACCTGAGTTACCATGGAAAGTGCTGCTGCTGGAAACCAGGCAGAGCTGCTCCAGCACAAGAAGAATGTTGCAAGGAATGCAATGCCATGGAGAGGCTTAAAACAACCCCCAGCCAGGGCTGCAAGAGCATTTCCCACCTCTCTGGGGCTTTCAGGGGCCTTGGCTCCTTCTGTCCAACCCAGCCTGGAGCCCATGTGCAGGAAGATCCTCAGAGTTTATGGACTGGACAAGTCTGGGCAGAAGTTTTCTGGTGTTTGTGACTCCCTGACAGCTTTCAAATCCTCGTTCCGAGCGCTGGAGGTCTGGGTTTCTCAAAGAAACTGTTGTCAGGATTTGTTTAAAATTAATGAAACTCTTATTTTTTTTCTAATCTTGTTTATATTGATCCCTCCTATGAAATCAAGGAACATGTAATCAGCTTTTCTATATATCATAGGCTGTTAAAGGTCACTCAGATATCTACATCAAGCCAAAATATGAATGATGGCAAATATTTCCACCCTAAAGACATAATATATCTGTTACAGCCAAGGACAGAAGAGAGAAGGATGTTATCAACATATATTTTAATCAATGGCATGGAAGAGAAAAGCCCTGAACAAGCACCCTGTGCCTGCCTAATTTAATGAATGCCGCTTTTCACCTGGAGCTGAGTTGGGTTCCTTAAGCTTCAGGTCATGGAGGGATTTTCCAGACCTGGATGCTTTGGGAGCAGACTTGTTGTACCTGTATTTGCTGTTCCTGTTCCCCACTTCTTGTTGGCCTTGAAGCAGCGATGATCCAAACCTGGCACAACACCCAGGAGATGCTCCCCAGGCCTGCCCAAGCACACCGAGGACTGCACATGATTTTGGGAGGTGAGGAGTTGTGAGGAGGAGCTGGAGCACACCAAGACTGAATCTTGATGTCCCCACTCCATGACTTCCAGCTCTCAGGCTATAGATTCCCAGCTCTGCCTGTGGGAAGGGGATGGGGAATGGTCTGGTTCTCTGTCAGGATTGCCCACAGCCCTGTTTGCTTCTTACCCAGGAGTTCCTTGGCAAAGTCTGCTTTGATTTACTGCCTGTGCAGCTGGAGTTGGATCCCTTTGTCCCCTGGGTCTTACTGGGAATGACTCGGAGCTGGAATGTGTCTGTCCTCACCAGCAGGCTTCACCTTCCAGGCTGGGCATGAAGGGTTAAATTCCAGATGGCGACAGCTCCTAATCCAGGGAGCTCATGGAGGCTGAGGAAGCCTGGACAATTGGTTCCGTTCCAGAGGAGGATGAGATGCTGAGGCTGGCAAGGCTGACAAGTGAGGCTCTTCTGCCTCCTGGGTGGGATTCCAAACACAGGAGGGACCTCTCTGGCCACAAGTGCTGGGCTCCACCTCCCCCACCCTGCCCAGCTGTGATGGTGCAGGGCCATGTGCCAGATACATTTTCAGTCCAAGTGCTGAACTATTCACTAAGGAAATTAGCAAGTACCAGTTTCGGCAGCCAGAGTTTCTGGATAGTCCTTGGAATAGCTTTTCCTTCCAGGCTGGAGCTATGTCCACCTCCTTGTGACAGGGAAGGAGCACTGATTCCTGCCAACCTTCAAAACTGCCTTGCAAAGAAGAACAAACTCTTGGATGGCCGAGGAAAATTGGGGGTTTGTTTTTCCAGATCCTTTTCCTTTTGTTTATAATGCCCACAGACATTCCAGAGGCTGCCTGGCTGAGTATTTAAATAAGAAAACGCTTCCTGGAGAAAATGACCCATGGAACACTCCCAGAGCTCTGGGACACAACAGCAGAAGAGGCAAAGATTACTAAACAGGCAAAAATTCCATCCAGGTACTGCTCCAGCTCTCAGCAGGTGGTGGGAATAAAAGATGCTGAAGGCAGAGATAAATGAGGTGTCTCCTGACAGTGGGAGATGAAAGCACACTGGAGAACAGTCTGTCTGTTCTCCAGGAACTCTTGGAAAGAGGGTTCTGCCTGTGTTTTGTTGGAATAGAAGCCAGATTGCATAAAAAAAGATCATTAGGGGCTGTGTTGTTTTTATTATCTGGGATTTTTTTTGCCTCGTGCTAATGCATCCCAGACCATCCCAACCCAAATCTAGCTGGGGGGAGAGCTGGAGGGATCCCTCCCTCTGCCAAGGCTGGGCTGCTGAGCATTTAATCACAACCAGGAGATGGGAACCAAGCCCAGAGCTCTTCAGTGGCCATTTCCCAGGGAGAAAGAAGGATTTGAAAGCATCCCAAAGTGTCCAAAGGCAGCATGGATCCAGCTGTTTCAAACAAGGCTCAGAGGTGAGCACACCTGAACACGCCTGTGAGACCACTGGGGCCCTTCCCATCCCTTACATGAAATAAGGGGCAGGAAAACTGGAGCAGAGCTTTCCTACAGCAGCCTGAGCTACAAATTCTTTGGTATCCCTGGATAATCCTTTCTTCCTGTACAGGAACAGGAGGATCAGAAAGGACCTGAGCAGAGTGTGGTTCAGCAAACAGGAGGAGATGGGTTTCATCCATTCCCTGGATGCTGTTCCTGTCAAAGGATGTGGTGACTGCTGAGAGCCCACTTGGATCAGGGAGGAAAAATCCATGAATACAGAGAAACTAGGGCCTCCAGTAGCTCCACCTCTGGTTTAGGTTGGATATCAGGGAAAATTTCTTCATAAAAAGAGTGGTCAGACACTGAAACAGCTGCCCAGGGCTCTGGGGGAGTCATGTCCATGGAGGGATTTAAAAGACGTGGATATGGCACCCGGGGACATGGGTCAGTGGTGACCTTGGAAGTGCTGCAGGAGTGGTTGGACTCGATCTTGAAGTGCTTTTCCAACCTTAATGACTCCGTGATTCTACACATGGACAACAAACCCCTTGAGCTGGGGTTTGTGGGGAATGTCACCTGGCTCTGAACTCAATCCACACTGGAATAGCTCCTTCACCCAAACATCTCTAATCTGCCAAGAGTGGTGATGAGGCTGGTACAGCCTTTCTCCCTCTCCCTGATTGGTCCAGGTCCTCCCCAAATCCACTAAAACTGCCGTAGAGGCAGGTTGGATTCCTTATTTACCAATCCTTATCCTCACAGCTGGGAAAGTCCTGCTGTCCCGTGGATCACACCTTGTCCAGTGAATGCAAGCAGGCGTTGCCCCTTATTTCCAGCACGGGGCCAGAATATTTCTGCCAAGCAGAGTTCCTTCCGGAATTCCTCACCGGATGCCAGCCGGTCAGGAAGACAAAACAAGCCTTGTCTCATGAATATGGAGCAGGGAGACGGCGGGAGGGAAGGCGGGGAGCATCAGCGATTCACGGAGCGCTCCGAACGGCGCTCACGGCTCGGCACACTGGGGCTGCTCCGGTAGGCTGGGGCCACACTTGGACAAATGGACACTTTGGGAAGGCAAACTCTCTGCCAGTGAGAGCTGCTGTCTCAGAGCTCATTCTGAGCTTGGCACCAGAAAGAGGGAAACGCCTGGGGCACGCACAAGGATTCCTGAAATGTTCCATTTCTCTCGTTCTGGGCTGGTGGCTGCTGGCCGTGTTTATGGGCAGTGCATTAACCCCTGGGTGAAACGATTGGCATCAGCAGCTTCCCGGCGCCCTTCCCACATGCAGCAGCAGAGGATGGGATGTATGCAGCACATGGCTAATGTGGGATTGCAGCGGGAGCCCCGCTGGAAATGGAGAGAGCCCTGCAAGAGGCGGTGTGAATTCATTAGGAATCCGTGCGGCTCCAATCGAGAATATCTAAGCAGTGACCTTCATACAAAATGTATCGTGCAACGCTCTCTATTAAAATAATCATAAACACAGTCAGCAGTAAACAAAACAATCCAAATGTGCCTCGAAAACAAATGCAGCCAGGGGATGGTGGATGGAGCAGGGATTAAATTTCCATTTAGGTATTACAGGCCATGAAGGGGTTTTTTTTGCCTTTTCTCTTTTCCAACAGTGTTTCCAAAATCAATAGCTGGGGGAGGGAAATGGGGTGATTGGGAACATGGGGAGTAATTGCTCCAGTTTGTCACTGCTTGTGTTCCATGCTGGAGCATCCATGAGGGGAGGAGGCAGCTGAAGCCAGCCTCAGTCAATATTTGTCCAGAGCACAGGGAAAATCCTGCAGTTCTGTGGGCTTTTGGATCCCATACTTCCCCTCTGCCAGCATCTGCCCTTCCCATCGGGATGAGACCAATGGATTCAGGATCAAACCCCCATGGTGCCAGATGACACAGGAACACACAGAGCATGGCAGAGCCAGACTGGGATCTGTGGGATGGTAAAACAGAGCTACAGAGAGACTTCCAGAGGGATGGATGAGGCTGGGCCAGACTCTGAGCTCCTTCCAGGGGCTGTGGCGGTGTTGAAGCTGGAGGAAAAGTCCCCTTTTGTCTCTCTGAGATGCTACAAATGAAGTCCTGCTGTAATTTTCAGTCCCGTGCTGGCAGGAAAGGTGATGGCCCAGAGAAGCCAAAGTTCCTTCATGCATCAGGGAGAGAAACCAAAGGCCAGTGTCGGCTGGGAGTCCCAGGCTGGTAGCCTGTCCCTAAAAATGGAGAGCTGGGGGCAGGGGTGTCATGGCTGCCCAGTCAGGATCATCATTCCCAGAGGGTGATCAATGGGCTGGGGAGCCTTCATAGAATCCCTGGAGGGTTTGGGTTGGAAGGGACCTTAAACCTCCTCCAGTGCCACCCCCTGCCATGGGCAGGGACACCTTCCACTATCCCAGGTTGCTCCAAGCCCCATTCAACCTGGCCTTGAACACTTCCAGGGATCCAGGGGCAGCCACAGCTTCTCTGGGCACCCTGTGCCAGGGCCTACCCACCCTCACAGGGAAGGATTTCTTCCCACTATCCCATCTAACCCTGCCCTCTGGCAGTGGGAAACCATTCCCCCATGTCCAGTCACGCCATCCCTTGGAAATATTCTCTCTCCACACTGTTTGTCTGCTCCTTCAGGTACTGGAAGGCCACAATGAGATCACCTGGAACTTTTCTTCTCCATGCTGACCAATCCCAGTTCTCCCAGCCTTTCTTCATTTCCTTTTAAGAGTCTCCTTCCCTGTCAGTAATCCCCACGTGGTTCCATCAGTGCCCACCTTGCTCTGATGTACTTAGAAGCCATGCCAGCTTGGGGGTTTTCCCCATTTTTCACAAGTTTCTTCAAAACCTTCAGTTTTTCCTTCCAGACCTGTTTCAGTTTCTGCAGGAGCAGACTCAGAGTATCTCACCTACTGCAGTCCCTGCCTTTTCCATTGGGTGATATTCCCACCTTCCCTTGCCAGGAGCCCTGGAAAACCATGGGAAGATCTCAGGAGTCAGGATGGACACAATTCCAACTGTCTGGCTCCCTTCTCCTGCCCTCATCCCCCCAGCCTGGGTGCCCCATCATTTTCATTTTCATCCAGCTCTGTTCTGTGCCCGCAGCTCTGCTGTGCCTCCATCCCAGCCTCCAGCTGGGAATCCCTAGGAACACAATCATTTCCAGTCTGGGCCTTCCTGGATTAGCTGCAATCTTTGTCTACACAAGGAAGAGCAAAGGCTCCAGGGACAGCCTTTTGATGGAGGTTTTAATATATCCTGCCACTTCCAGTGAAGTTTGAATTTCTCAATCTTCATTCTCTCCTGACATTTCCCAAATTTTGTGTCACACCTTTTTTGGATGATCAGCCTTTTTTCCGTCCTTTCTGCTTCGTTCTCCTTTTGGGAAGGTTCCCATCTTGCTGCTAATATGTTTAGTCACCCTGCCATAGCTGGAATTTTTTGCAACATATTTTCCCTGTTACTTACCAGCCAACTTCCAGACTGCCTCCTTAACTTTCAGGCCTCAAATTTTCCAGCATGCTTCTACCAAATTTCCTGGATTTGTCCATGTGATTTAAAAGAGATTCACACTTACTTTCTCCCTTCTGCTTCCAAATGATTTTCTAATGGTTTGTCAGCACATTTGTTTCCTGTGACCACCTCAGCAGCTATAACAAGTTCACCAAGTTTTAGGATTCTAAGATGACAGTGAATTTGTTGGATTGGATCCCATCTGAAGAAACCTCATCCCATCCACAATGTGTGAATCACAGGAAGTGATCTCCCCCTTCCTTGGTGTGCCAGGAGATCCTGGGCTGCCCTCCACATCTGGCTGCATTCCCAACACTCCCAACTTCTGTGGTTGAAACCAGTGTCCAACACATTCCCACTGGAAATCCCCCCCCCGCCCTTCCCTCTTCTCTGTTCCTCACCTGCTGCCATTGTGTGCCCTCACAATTGATGAAAATGCTCATTGTATGATCTCATCTGCGGATTTTTCTCTTCTTTTCCAGGGAATGAGGCAGGTTTGACATTTGCTTCCAGAGCCTTTCCAGTGCTCCCACACCACTGAAATCACTCACCCTAAAAAGCACTTCTTTAAGTGAGCATTATCAATGAGCTGCCATCGATGCCTCCCTCCTGATTAGCACTAATGAATCTAATAGGCTGCTGTTATCAGTATCCTTGCACATCATATGGTTTATTGATGGACTTGGGTGTCTATTTGCTCTAATGAAAACCATGGAATTGCAGATCCATCATGCCTAAGTGGTGATGGAACCCAGAGCCAGCTGTAATTGTTGATTCCTTCGCTGAGAAGGGGATTTGAGAAGCTCTAACTACAAAAAGCCACTGAGTTGTGGGGGTTTTTTTTCTCCTAATAAATAACCCACTTTCCCATAAAGGCAGAAAATTCACGCTGATGAAGGAAAATAAATTTTCATGTAGGGCATAATTAGCTAGTGGGACTTGTCACCAGGGAAAGTTGTTCAGCTCGAGAATGGGATGATGGAAAAAGCTCAGGGATTAAATGAGTAGTCAGAAGGTCATGGGCACAGCTCTGGCTGGAAGGGGTTGGGAAGGACACAGAGCTGCACTTC
The DNA here is from genome assembly GCA_910950805.1 of Acrocephalus scirpaceus scirpaceus. Classification (NCBI taxonomy): domain Eukaryota; kingdom Metazoa; phylum Chordata; class Aves; order Passeriformes; family Sylviidae; genus Acrocephalus; species Acrocephalus scirpaceus. Next base: position 21,037,643 of record OU383781.1, read on the forward strand.
CCAGGTTTGCTGGGAGGTTCACAATGAGCCTTCAGGTGGGGCAGCAAAGACAGAAAATCTGGTACCACTTCATAAAGTTTCTGGGGAGAAACAAGGTCAGCAGCCTGCTGAGCATCTGGCATCGCTCAGAGACCCCCATTCCTGTCCTTTCAGAGTCCCAGGATGGTTTGGGTTGGAAGGGACCTTAAAGCCCATCCAGTGCCACTCCCTGCCATGGGCAGGGACACCTTCCATTATCCCAGGGTGCTCCAAGCCCTGTCCAACCTGGCCTTGGACATTCCAGGGATGGGGCAGCCACAGCTTCTCTGGGCACCCTGTGCCAGGGCCTTCTCACCTTCACAGGGAACAACTCTTTCCCCATATCCCATCCAACCCAGCCCTCTGGCAGTGGGAAGCCATTTTCCCTTCTTAATTCTTATTTAAGCTGCCACATTCCCCTGTTCATAATGAAATAACTTCCTTCAATTCCTTATACATTAAAATGAGTTGTTAATAATCCTTATCTATAATGTGAACTCAGCATTCAGTATTAGAATAAATGCAATAAACTACTGGCATGCTTCAGAAAACTGGGTAGTTTCAGCTGAATATTTTTTAATCTAAGCAAAACCTTGGGGTCTTTGCAAAATCTGAACTTTTTCACACTTTCTGTAAAAGTCAGAACCATTTCCTACTTTTTTTTTCCCACCAAAATCTGGGTGCTGACAGTTTTAAATTAGAGGGTGATTGTCTAGGCTAAATTATATTGGATCAAAATGTGTTTCCAGGCAGGACGGGGGGCTCAGGGGTCACTGCTGGTCACATTCATGGTCAGTGCGGGTGTGGGGGGTTCAGGTGATGCCTTGACCTGTGTCCAGCAGGAATTGCAAACCCACCCAGGCTGTCCATGCATATTTATGGATGGGTGACCACCAGCATCCAGGTTTGAATGCACCCATGACACTGGTGACGTTTTTTTCTTGCAAAGTCAGAAATTCCCTGGACAAACCAACCTGTGGCTGTCATTCCAGAGGGAGATGGTGAACAACCTGCAGGGACAATGCCTTCATCCCGCTTTCTCCTGGCTTTTCCTCTTATTCCTGGTATTGCACAGGCTGTGCTTGGCCCTGGGGGACACACAGGGGACCTCCAGGTCAAGCCAGCTGTGCCACATCTGGCGGGTGTCCGGGCTGCACGGAGTAACCCTGACATCTAGTGGCCTCCAGAGCCCGAGCCCTGCCCATCCCGAGCTGGGTGGAGCAGGAAGGAGCAGGAGGCAGCCCCGGGCCCCTTCCCATGGATGCAGCCAACAGCTCTTCCACAGGGCAGAACAAAGTGTGGACAACAGCACCACCCTGAGGGGTGTTATTAATAAATTAAGATATGTCGCTAATGAATTATTTGGACCTTGTTTTGTGGGGGGTTTTTTTTGGTTTTTTGGGGTTTTTTTTGGGTTTTTTGGGTTTTGTTTTTTTTTTTTTTAAACCAGGCTGTTGGGTTTTGGTAGCCCCAAATCTGAGCTTGCCCTGGGAACCTTGCCCAAGGGAAGCTTTTCCATGGCCTCCTTGGGAATACAAAGTGTGGGACAATGGGTTTCACCAAAGACCTGTGCAGCCTCCTGTGTGCTGGAGACACTCCAGGGATGCTCCAGGAGCAGGCAGGAGGAGGTGGCAAGGACAAGGAATTTTCAGTGTGACCTCTTCCCATATTAATGCTTAAAATTCCATTTTAATGAAGAGCAGAGGCCCCAACCTCCCACTCCTGCAGCCAAGGTGGCTTTTGGAGGAGGGATTACATCACACAGCCTTCTCTGAGCAGGAACACCCTCTGCCTGCTCTCCATGGGAATGATTCTGGGAGATCAGGGAGATCTGGCTGCCCTCTTGCAGCTGATCAGCAAACCAATGTCTCAGTTCAGTGAGATTTTGGTGTCCCTGCTCCCTGGCTGTGCCACCAGCTGGCTGTCCAAACCCTGCTGCCACATCCCCCAGACCCTGATGCAGCTGGAAATCCTCCCTAGATCCCCCTGAGCAACAAAATATCCCAAGGGGGAAAGCACCCAGGGGCAGAGGCAGTGAGGGTGATGGGAAATAGGGGGAGGTTTTACTGCACCCCTCCCACTGATCACAGCAACACTGGCAAACAGAAATGTAAATCCTGCCACATCCACGGGGTGAAGGAATTCACCCAAAAGCAGCTTGGGGAGCAGAAAAAAATCAGTGACAGTCATCCCAGAGAGATTCCCGAGGGCTGCTGTCCCTGGTGCTGGCACTGCAGCAGCCCCAGGGGGATCTCAGGGGCACCGTTTCGGGCACCGTTTTTCTCTGCTGACTCCAGATTTCCCAGCAGTGTGGGATCCCCACATTTCTGGGCCCTTCCAGGTCTTTGTCCCTCAGCACTGCCCACCCTGGGAGCCCCGGGTTTGGCACTGATCCCATTCCTCCAGCTGGGCAGGGCTGCTCTGCAATTCCCAGATCCCAAGCTCTGTGCCCAGGTGTCCCATCATGGAGCTGCTGGAGGTGAGGCAGGCCTGGTGATGCCTTGGGAAGGCTGACCTGGAACAGAGACTGGACAGAGCCAGAGAATAAAGCAGGGATTTATTGAAAGGCCTTTAGGGTACACCTTGGGCAGGACAGAGCCTGGCCAGGGCTACACCCAAGGTGGACCCAAAATGGTCACAAAATGGCTGACTGGTCACAAAGTCTTACATTTTTATAAGTTTTGGTCCATTTGCATATTGGGGTTTAATTGTCCAATTACAGCTCCAGGTTGTGAGGTCTCATCCTTCTTGTTTTGTCTCCCCAGCCCACCCTTGTTTGTGCTGTTGGGCTGAAAGTTGTCCTTGGTGTGCAGCAGGGAAAGGATTTGTTTTGTGTCCCTACTGTGTGCAGAGAGCTGAGTGACACTGACTGTGAGCTCAGAGCTGCACCCCTGGGCAGCACAGAACCTGAAACAGATGAAAGCTCAAACTTAAGGCATCACTGGGGTGGGCTGAGGCGGAGCACTGTGCACTAACACCCCTGTGCTCATGGTGGTCACCCATAACCCCTCCTGGACATCTCAGGAATCCTGGATCCTGCCTCCTTCTCCTGCTGCAGCTTTTGGGAGAGCAGGCACCAGCCATGGGACAGACAGACAAACTCCTGCCACCCTGTGGCTTCCACCAGCAGTTTTGGACATTCAGACCTTGTGGGTGCATGAAATGCTGCTTGGACAGGCATCCCTGGCAGCATTCCTGCGGTGTTGGTGCTCCTGCTGTGCTCAGGAACTCACCAGAGGATGTGAAATCCTGGTTCTTTGGCACAGGGAAAAGCTCCCCAGGGGAAAGCAGGGAGGAGTTTGCCTGTTTTCACAGAATCCCGGGATGGTTTGGCTTGGAAGGGAGCTCAGGACCATCTCATTCCACCAGAGGGACACCTTCCACCAGCCCAGGTTCTCCAAGTGCATTTGGAGCATGCGAGGATGGGAATGAGGATTTGTTCCAAGCACTGCCAAAGGATGCAGTGGCCAGGGGTGTAAAAGCTCTGCCCCACACCTACTGTCCCTTCCAAGGTCCCCAGGGAGGGATCCCACAGAGAATTCCCATCTCCCCACTCAACACAAGTCTTTCCCCCTCTCCTCCTGCCATCCACCTTCCCTGGACAGAAGATCCCATGATCTTCCATTCCCTTCCATCTGTGTTTACAGTCACAGGATTCCTCCCTCCTCCTGAAAGTCACTCCTAGAGTGAAATTTAAGGTTGTAAATTATTAAAATGTTATCAAGAGTGCGGAGACGTGTCCATTTTTTTTTTCCTGGCGGTGAAGAAGCTGATGTATAATTCAATTTTTCCCCCACGCTTTCTTCAGTAATACTTAAAAAGTTTCCATGCACACACACACACACAGAGGCAGATCCAAACCTTATTTCCATTTATTTCAAAGTCTCTTTGGGCCAGAGGCTTTATCTTCTCTCTTTCTGCTCAGTGCTGAGAAAAGTTTGGGTGTTGTCATTATATGAATAATATATAATAATAAATTCAGCATTCTTCCTTTCGGAATGTTTCTTCATAAGAATTGATTTTAAATGTTTTTTTCTGAGGGAGAAGAAGCAGGTGAGAGCACATATGTGGCACACAATTATTACTGTTCTCTAATAGACAGAGCAAAGCCAGCTCCAATTTACAGTTTCCTGACAGGATCTCCTTAAATCAAAACACAACCCTGCTTATCATTTCCTAGATTTTAATTCCTGGGGCCGAAACTTCCTTGGCTGGTGGCTAACAGGGTTCAGCTTTCCTTCAAACAGGAAGGAAGCAAACTCTTCCTTTTCCAAACTCTTTTTTCTCTTACATTTAAGCAATTTTAGAACCTTGAGGGATTTCTGTGCTCCCAGGAAAAAAAAAAAGCCTTGGCAGTTTGACAGAGCAGCTGAGGTCAATGGTGGCCTCTTGGAAACACATCCAAACTTAGTCCCAGCCAAGAGCTCCTGGAAAAGCCAGGTTGCTCCATCCCTGTAGCTCTTTTTTGATGACTGGAAACCTCCAAATCTGGGCTCTACCCAAGGAGGAAATGCCGTGAAGGAATGGGAAGGAGGAAAGAGGGCAGAAACATGAGAGCTGAGCAGTGGGAGAGGGCTGGAAAAGCTGCAGAGGAGGAGATGGGATAAAGTTCAAAGCCACAGCCAGCCTGGCCTTGGACACTGCCAGGGATCCAGGGGCAGCCACAGCTTCTCTGGGCACCCTGTGCCAGGGTCCTGTGCCAGGACCTCAGCACCCTCACAGAGAGGAATTCCTTCCCAATATCCCATCTAAACCTCCTCTCTTCCAGATTAAAGCCGTTCCCCCTTGTCTTGTCCTTTCATCCCTTGTCCAAAGTCCTTCTCCAGCACCCCTGGAGCTCCTTTAAGCACTGCAAGGTGCTGTGATGTTTCCCTGGAGCCTTCTCTTCTCCAAGTGAATGTCCCCAGGCCTCACAGCCTGGCTTCAGAGCAGAGGGGCTCCAGCCCTTGGAGCATTTCTGTGGCTTCCTCTGGACTCTCTCCAGCAGCTCAAACACCCTTCTGATGTTTGCCCCAGGGCTGGAGGCAGAGCAGAGCAGAGCAGGAGAATCACTTCCCTCAACCGCTGTCACTTCTTTATAATAACTTATAAATAATGTATAAAATACATCATGTGTATAATGTGTATCCTGCACAACATCCAGCCTCCTTCTCTATGAGGTGATGGAAGCTCTTCCAGGGGACTCACCCTGCCCATTCCTGGAGTTCTCTTCCTGCACCAGTGAATTCTATCCCCAAAATCCTTTTGGTCCTGGCCGGGAGATTGGTGGTAAGGTGCAGTGATATCCCCTCCAATCCAGTGCTCCCCACAAAGCTCTAATCCACTCCTGCAGCTGAGGAAGGGCTTTTCTCACCCTTCTGCAGCTTTTCCTGTGCTCCAGGACCTGGAGCTGCACCCCTTCCGAGCATTTTGGTGGCACACCTTCCCAGAGCTGCCTGGTGGGCTGGCACATCTGGCTCCAGGAGCCCAAGCAGCATCCTGGAGGGAAGCTGGAGCATTAGCAGAAGCATTCCCATCACACATCTAGCACCTCTGGCACTTTGGGAATGTCAAGGGGATCCTAATGTGTGAACACGACCGAGGAACACAGTTCAGAGTGAAATGTAGCCTGGGAAATGCTCTCCTGATTTGGGTTGAAGAGCTCAGAAACTGCCAGAGAGCTCCCAGCAAACCCTGGCTCTCCATCCACAGGCAGAACCACCATGCCAGAGGCTGGGAAACCTCGGGAGAGGATGATAAATGGGGCTGTGGATAACGGGGAGTGAGCTGTAGACAGATTTTGAGCAAACAGCACCCAGGGCACAGCCGGGGAGGGGCAGCTCTGAGCTCACCCTGACATTTGAGCCCCTTGTCCACGTTTCCAACAAAAATCCGACTCCTCCTCCAGAGGGAACTTGTAGCAGAGTGGGTGAGCAGAGGAGGCTGTCAGCTGTCTCCAGCAGCAAGGGGCACCATCATCAGAGAAGGATTATTTCTGAAGGATTGGTTTCTCTCCCTCTAATGGAAACCAATCCATCGAGGGGCTTCTCACCTCGCTGAAATAACAAAGAGGCTTTTTAATGCATCCCCCAGCCTCTCTGCCTTTCCCATCTCTCCTTAGTGAATCTTCCAATATATGATGGGAACTGCAGATACAGATCAGCAGCAGGCTGGGGCTGCAAATCCACATTCCTAAAAAGGCATTTTTCTGACCCAAACAGGTCCCTACTCCTCGGAAAACACTGTTCTTCCCCCAGGTGGGCTTGCAAGGAGAAGGATACAAATAGAATGGATCAAGGAAAGGTTTGGGATGGAAGGAACCTTAAAAATCCTCAAGTCCCAACCCTTGCATTGATGCCAATCATTAATTTCATTAATTGCCTTCCTGTTTATGGAACACAAACTTGGATGCAGGCTCAATCTAAGAATTTAATTACGAGCAGAAATCACTTTTCCCTGCTGAACTTGGAAATTTAAAGTCACCTTTCATGCAAAGAAAGCAAATATCTTTCAATTTTTGTGAGGTTTTAAAATTATTTGTCTTTTTTCCCGCCCACTTGCTGCCTTTCTATTCACTCTTGGAAGTGATAAAAGAAATAATTAACCAGAACAGGAGAGGCACCACAAGCACTGCAGCCATTCAGCCTGGAGAGGAGAATGAGAAGTGATTTGATTGTGAGGGATCATGAACAGTAATGAGAATTTACAGTAATTTCCTAGAAGCAATGGGGATGTAGTGTGGTCCTCTGCTAAAGCACAGCAAAGTTAATATTTTTAACTCAGAGCCTGCTGCTGGAATGGCAGAGGAGGAAGGAACCTGACTAAAACCCAGTGCCAAGTCTGCTGTGTCCTCTCAGCTCAGAATTGAATGATTTCCCCTCGAGGTCCGAGGCTACTGTGCTGCCTGTCCTTCTGCTTGCTCGTGGGAAAAAAAAAAAAAATGCTGATTTATGGCCGTGGACTTGCCTCAGAGTGGTTTACCCTGATATCTGCTTCCCAGATAAGTGGATAAATGGGATAAATGGGAGTTGCTCCTTGCGTGCAGACAGCCCTGTCAGTAAATATGCATTATTGCCAGGATTAGCTCGAGAAATGAGAGGCATTGCTCATGCTTTGCTCACTGCACACTTGCCCTAATTCACTCCTAAAAGCCCGTCTGTTTAAATGAGCTGGTGATGCCTGGTAATCGATAGTTCCCACGAATCCCCACCCCAGCCAGGCACACCAGCGGCTGCCCTGGGAAAGCTGGAGAGACCCTAAAACCAATTCCTTGTCTAATTGTTGCTTACCTGGGGCTTGACCCCAAAATCTGACCCCAAGGCACCGCCTGGCCGCCCTGCACTTCCCCAGCTGCCCCTCCACTCTGTCCCTGCAGGGCAGGAGAGATTCCTTACTGCCCTGAGGCTTTCAGGGATGGGATTTGAGACCCCCAAACCTCTGCAGGAGGGCAAACCCGGCACCCCCCCAGGTTATGGGTTTGGCCCCAAACCCCAGTGACGCTGTTTCAAACCAGAACGACACAGACTCCGAAGTTCAGAAGGCTAAAGTGACTCTTTGTTTTAGGGACACGTCTCCCTTTTATGCTATTTTACACAGACCAATTTGATTGGTGAGACAGAGGCAAGCCTCTTCAATCACATTGGTCAAACCAGAGGGACATCAAGAAGAAGCCCCTCCTGTGAGAAGGAATGAATAACACAGGTACAGCTACAAAAACATTTCTCTCATTTACAGAAATTTCCTGGGGAAAAAAATTTCAGAACACCAAAACATCTCAGATATGAAATCAGGGCTACAAACCCAGGGCAGCCACGGTGCTGCAGAGAGGGTCTGGGGGTGGCAGCCCCAAAATGCAGGTCTGGGGGCATGGCCCTGTTGTGGCAGGGACCTGTGGGGCTCCAGGGGCTGGGGCTGGAGCCTCGGGCAGCCATCCCTAGGTCAGGAGGATGATAGTGCCAGGGGAGCTGGGGCTCTGCCGGGGCCCTTCCCCACCCCAGCCTGATGGAGCCTCCTCTAAGATCCCTGTTCCTAAATTGCCAGAGCATCTGCCTCACACCAGGAGCAGGAGGGGATGGGATTTATTCCACAGGCCACAGCTGGGAACGTTTTGCTGCTGACAGGGAAACTGCTGCTGCTGCTGCTGCTGCTGCTGCTCCAGAGCAGCTCTGCACCCCCAGGAGCAGCACAGACCCCTCTGTGCAGCTGCAGCAGCCTCAGCCCTGGCACCACAGCCCTCCTTTTCTCCAGATGAGCCCACAAACAGGCCACTGCTGTGTTTACTTGGGGCTTTGCAGGGATTTCAGCCTCTCAGCTGTAGCTATTTGTCACCAAGGGCTCCTGCAGAGGTGGGTTCTGTGTGCTGGAGGCCACAGGGCTGGAATTGCAACTTCAGCAGGGTGAGGGCAGGGAAGTTGCTCCCTGCTTCTGAAAGAGGCAAAAATTAATCTAATGTTGCTGCAGACCTAAGGAAAACCCGTTTTTTTCCTCCATCCCAGAACCACGTGTGTTTGCACAGCCTAAATTCGATGTCCCTGCCTCTGATGCCTTGACAAGGAACAGTTTGTCAAAGGAATAAAGCAGCTTTGGAGAGCCAGACCCAGCCACAAACTTCCTTTGAATGCCAGCCTGTGCTGTGTTTGCTTCACTTGTAAAAGCCTGGTTTGTTTGCCCACTTGAGCTCCTCAGTGTAAATATTTGCCCTTTCTTGTTGCACTCATTAAATCCTCAGGATCAGAGCTGGATGTGAGCGGAGGGGCTCTGCTGGGCTGTGGGGTTTGCCTGCCCAGCCCTCGGGTCAGGCCGTGTTTGCTGAGCTGCTCAGCACATTTGGGGCCCCAGAGCCCCAATCAGAGACCCATTTCCTTGTTTATTCCATCGATTTGGGTCTGTGTGCTGAGAAACCCATACTGAAAATTTCCTCATTCCAAGGTAGGTGTGAGCTGGCAGCACACGTGGGCTGGCAGGGCTGGCTGCTCCTGGGCTTTCCAACCAAACTGCACCTCACAGGACACTCAGCAGCCTCTTGGAGGCTCTCCTGAGGGAAAAACCTGGGATTAATGAGAGAGGACCTGCTCAAGGCCAGGTTGGACAGGGCGTAGAGCAGCTTGGGGCAGTAGAACGTGTCCTTGTCCATGGCAGGGTGTTGGAATGAGGTGAGCTTTGAGGTCCCTTCCAGCCCAAACCAGTCTGTGACTATGAAATGGAGCTCAGGATAAAACTTTTTGGTTTGTCTGCTGATTGAGGGGAGAGGGGAATATTATGTAATCATATAATGGAATGGTTTGGTTTGGAAGAGACCTTAAAGCTCATCCCATTCCAGGGACACCTTCCACAGACCAGGCTGCTCCAAGCCCTGTCCAACCTGGCCTGGGACACTTCCTTTGCTCTGAGCACTTTCTGCCTTTCCCCCTCCACTCCACATCCCTGTTTCTTCACTGAGAAACAATGAAATCATTCCTGGGGTCAGCAGAAATAAGTTCAACACCACACCCCCTTCCCAAAACCCAATGGTGCCTCCAGGGTCAGCAGGATCCACTCATGGGATCAGAGCAGAGACACAGCCCTGTGTGACACCTCTGCACAAAGGCATGAGAAACCCAGACACCCTCCAGCCCACAGTGGGTTGGTTCTCACACCCAAGTGAATTCCCAGCTAATTTTCCCTCCTGGGCCACCAACTCGCTCCAATGGCTACAAGTGATCCATGGCAGAGCGTTCCCAAAAGGGGCCTTGCTAAAACCAGATGTTTTAAAGGAGCAGCCCCACTTTAGAAAGGGAAAAATTCCTTTTCCCCAGCAAAGTTCTGAGGGAATGCAGGATACGAGGCACTTTCTGGCACTTCTGAGCTCCTGTTGGAACACTGTGTCCAAACCAGCCTGAGCAATGTGAAATGCTGGAGCTCACCAGAAAACATTAATTAATTCTTCTTTAATTCTGAAATTTACCCGGGGAAAAAAAAAAGTAGAGCTATTTTCCCCCTCTGCAAGCACAGACTCCTTTCTCTGATGTAAGGTTGTGCTTACAATAGTTTGCAATACAGAAGCTCTGCCAGAAGAGCCTGTGAAGCCCAAAAGCTTTGTTTAACCTCAGCAATAGCAGAGCTCCAGACCAAGCTGGAACATTTGCACATCCCGGTAAAGTTTTCAGCACCAATGGACTGCTCCCTTCACAGCCTTCTCATCTCTCTCTGCCAAACCACCTCCCAACAGGAGCTCCCATTCCCTGACTGCCTGGGGGTGCCTCTGCTCAAATCCATGGGACAAGTGAGTGTTTCCTACAGAAATACACCTGGGAACATCTTGGATAATTCATTTGATGATAGCAGTACTGATAAATGGGAAGGGAAGGTGCAGAAGCACTCAGGGAAGAGAGGAAAGCACCTTTGGAGGGTTGGCTGCTGCTGGAAGATGCCCTGGTGCCTCCTGCCCTTCTCCCAGGACACATTCATTGCTTTCCCTCTCTCCAGCAGCATCAGGAGCCTGGATTTCCCTGAGTGCCACTCATTTGCCATTTGGCTTTGCCGAGAGCTCCACACAAGCCTCCCTCCCTTCCAGCCCCCCATCACTGCTGCCCATACCTGTTGTGGTGCACCCCACAGCTGGGTGGGTGCTTCCATTTTAGGAGAGGGGTTTCAGTTTCACCCATTGTAAGAGCCTGAATGAGAGATAGGGGCCCCAGGCAGCTCTTTTAGAGGTGCTGTTTATTCCATAGGTTGAAGTTACAGCAGTCATGGGTAACAGAGACAAAACCTAAAAGCTGCCAGCATCAGCTTATAGGCAAAACCTGAAGCTGCTTTACTTCTGGTTACAAAGCATTATACAGTTTCTTTACTGAGCATCTTAATACACAACAACCAATCAGCATCAAACACAAAATCTTTACCATATTATGTTACAGTTTAAGCTTAAAGTTGTTTTTCTGTTTTCTTGCAGTGGAAAATTCTTCTTACTTGGTAAAAATATGGGGTTTCTTTGCCTGTTTTTTTCCTGAGATTTATCTTTACTTGGTAAAAATATGGTTTTTGTTTGTGGTCAACATATCCTTTGCTCTAGCCATAAAACCTCCTTCCAACTCGACTTAACTTTTGCTTTCTTAGTTGTCCAGTATCTACTGGCTCAGCAATTCCTAACTTAAACATCTTTTATTCTTCTATATCAAAACTTGCTTCCATCTCTATTGCGCTCTAAGGTTCCACATTCAGAGAGCTTTCTGTTAAACCTACATATCTGTGAAACTTTTCTTGTCAAACTTTCATCTTTCCCAACAACCCCTGACTCTTAAGGAAGAAGCACCAGAACTTTCTGTTCTTCTCTCACCATGGTTGGCCCAGTTCCAGCACAGGGGCATTGGTTGGGTCTTCAGGATGTTTCTCAAAACCCGCAGCTGTTTCTGTTGGGCAGCAGGCCAAAAAATCCCTCCTTGATCATTGTATGTTTAAGAACGAGCACAAAGCCCCTCAGTACTTCTTGGGGTTTCTTAGAAAGGGGTAAAGGGGCTTCCCTACGTCGGTGCATGGTTTTTGCTTTTGTTTTGTAGTTTGTTATTTTCTCTGTAATTAAAACCTTTTGCTTTTCAAAGCACACCTGATCAGCCATCTGGCAAATTATTTTAAGCCATTTCTGTGAGGTGCTGGACACCCTCAGAGTGTGATGAGCTCTCGTGGAGCTGGTAACACGCTGGCCCCATGCAGAATTTCATCACATTCCCACATCCCCATCAACCCCAAACTCACCTTCTTGCCCTGGAGAATTAGCAGAAATGCCCTGTGCCACTCAGTCAGAGCAGTGCAGGGACACAGCAGAGTCCTGCCATCCCTCCTGCCTTATTTTCCCTCTATTTTCCAAGGTTTTGAGGACTCCTACTCCCTGTTATTTATTGCTGTTATCTTGCCATCAGTGCACACCCTCCTGCGAGGTTTTGCTGCTGGTGGCTGGGCAGGAACAATTGATTTTCTCTCTCTACCCCCTGCTCACTCCAAAACAGGAGAGGTGCTTCCCCTCCAAAAGACGGGGGGTCCTGGACCCCTCCTCAGCTAAGAAAGAAATTTCCCTTAAGCTGAAGTCATTCTCGGAGCCCTCTGCCCCTCTCCCAGCATTCCCACACTGCCCACAGCAGTCCGTTTTTATAGCAGCTGTCCCCAGCCAGCAGCTCAGGGTGATTAATGAGCCCCATCATTAACCCCTCGGGGCTGCCACTGCCTCAGATCCAGCTCCCTCACCACAGGCCCCTGCAGGACCTTTTCTCCATCCTCCTCCCTCTTTGTTCAAAGGTTCTCTTTGCCTTCCAGGCAAAAAGAACCGTTTTAGTGAATGTGCAGACATCCAGTAAAGCTGATTCTGCCTTGATTAGAAGGGGGGAAATGCAGAGCATCTTCCTAGTCACCAGCTGTGGCCCTTTGGCTCCAGCCCTCCAGATGTTTGCTGGCCATGCATCCCCTCCCAGCTGGTGGCCACTTGTGCACAGGTGTCACCTTGAACTTTTGTTCTTGCTGTAACTGATCCTGGAGGAGGAGAAGAAAAAAATCCCACCTGGCTTTGTTAGACTTGTTGGCAAAAAAATCCCTGCAGAGACCCTTTGGAAGCAGCCTCTCCCATGACGGCTGAGCTCCATTCTGGTATAAAATCCTCCATTCCCTACCCAAACCCTCCAGAGGAGGTATTTCACAGAGGGGTGTCCTGGCCAGCACCATGAAAATACAATTAATTACTCATTCCTTCAGTGAGTGATGGTTTGGTTGTCCTCCATATCCTGAGATTTAAGGTTTGCTCCTGACTCCAGCCAGGTTTTTTTACTGGATGCAGGAAAAGGGTAAATTTGGATGCTCCCTGGGTCTTGCAGCAGGGAGATCCCGTGCTGTGCCACACCAGGGTATAAAACATCTCTGTGGGACAATTGACAGCACCAATTTTGAGCGTTGATTAGGCACAAAGTGAGTGAAAACTCTTCAGAAGAACCTCTCCCTATGAACCCTTCTCTCAGAGCCCTGGGAGCAGGCAGAAATGGGAACAGCAAAGACATTCCCAGAGGTGCACGAGCATCCAAAGCCAGTCCTTGGAATCTGTGTCCATCCTGGAGCTGCTCTGACTGAAGACATGACCTGAGGTTTTCCCATCAGTCCTGCAGCTCCTGCTGCTGCTGGGGGCACACTGGAGCCTGGAGAGCCTTCCCACTGCAGCTTTGCTCCCACTGCTCTGACCAGCCCCTGCCTGCACCTCTCTGTCCCTTTTTGATGGCTTTTCCACCACTTTTCCACTCATGTCACCTCCCTTGGGTTGGCCTGCAGAGCTCCCCACCCTTGCTGCTGCTTCTGTGGGGTGGGACACCCATCCTGCTTCCATCCCACGCCTTCCCCTGATGCCTGGGGAAGGTTGACCTGGAGCAGAGACTGGGCAGAGCTAGAGAATAAAGCAGATATTTATTGAAAGGCCTTTAGGGTACACCTTGGGCAGGACAGGGCCTGGCCAGGGCTACACCCAAGGTAGACCCAAAATGGTCACAAAATGGACAAATGGTCACGAGGTCTCTCACTTTTATAAGTTTTGGTCCATTTGCATATTGGGGTTAATTGTCCAATTACAGCTTTAGGCTGTGAGGTCTCATCCTTCTTGTTCCTCCCTTCAGCCACCTTGTTTGTGCTTTTGGGCCTGAAAGTTGTCCTTGGTCTTCAGCAGGGAAAGGATTTGTTTTGTGTCCCTGCTGTGTGCAGAGAGCTGAGTGACACTGACTGTGAGGCTCAGAACTGCACCCCTGGGCAGCACAGAACCTGAAACATGTGAAAGCTCAAACTTAAGGCATCACCCCACATGCCTGGGGGGATAATCCTTTAAGTAACCGTTTGGGGATTGCATCCCAAAAAAGCCTTGTTGTTATGCAGGAGCACCAGAAGTTCTTCCAGAATTAGCAGCTCCTCCAGGTTGCCCTGTTCAGTTTGAGATGTGCCACTTCAGAGCCCTTCAAGGGCTTGATTTGGGAAGTAAATGGGATTCGGAGAAGGTGAAACGTTTGGTAATTACAAATTATTGGAACACTTCACGTTATGAAAGCCCTTCAAATAATTTTAAATTGCTTTGTACTAATTGTGATCAGTGCTCCATTCATTTCCAAAACCCTCTTCAAATGACAAGCCCTGGGATATTTTGGGAGATGGAGCCCAGTGCTTGGTTTTAAAAAAATAAATTCACAAAAAATTTCCTTTTTGGAGTGCTGCACTTCTGAAAGAGATGTGGAAAATGCACTCACCAGTTGCATGTCACAGGTTCTTCCGTGTTGCTGGAGCAACGTTCCAAGGCCAATGAGTACAGCTGACACCCTTGAGCAGAGGATATTCCCCAATCACACCACTTGGGGATCATTCAAATAAGAAAGGGAGGATTAGAGAAGAAGACCAGACAAGCGAGTTCCTGGCAGGAAATGCAGGCACTGCTGGAGTGTGGGAGAGTGCAATGGGCACCATTCCCTGGCATCCTTCATCCAGGACACCAGGAAAAGCTTTTCCATCCTCCAAGCCAGCTCCAGCCTGCCGGCACTGATTTATATTTCAATAATTGTTAAAAACTTGCCTATGGAACTGCCCTGGGCTTCTGCAAATGGGACCTTTGGTGGGACATGTTCCTAAACCCTGATGGGAATAGTTGGGTTGGTTGGAGATCTGGGCACCTTGAAGATGTAAGCGTTGTGATGGGAGATTTCTCACCTCTCCGAAGTCTCCTTATCCTTAGGACCATGAATCATCTTTTAGGGATAGGATTTTCCCACAAAAACATCAAATTCACCCAAATGATGATTGCAGTCAGTTGAGTGCAGTGAGCTTGAGCTACATGACTCTGTAGGACCTTCTGCCTGATCGAGAAGCTGGCCATAAAATTGAATTATTCTCCCCTAAAACTAATAAAACTATCCTTTATTTGCACTATCCTAACTGGACAAAAGTGTTATGAATCACTAATAATAAAATTAAACCATAACATCTGGTGGCACGGGGTACCCAGAGAAGCTGTGGCTGCTCCAGCCTTGGAAGTGTCCAGGGCCAGGTTGAATGAGGCTTGGAGTGACCTGGGACAGTGGAAGGTGTCCCTGCCCATGGCAGCAGAGCTGGGAGTGGGTGTTCTTTAAGGTCTCTTTCCACCCATATCATTCTGGGATTCCATGATTCTACCCATCCAGAGAAAGGGAAAAGCATGAAGCTTAATTTTAGGGGTTTGATCATTTTTAAGGATGGCAACAGAGGGAAAACCTGCAAAATCCTAGTGCTTCTGGCTCCTCATCCTGTGTCTCCCGTCTCAGCTTCTTCTGAATGACCTTCTCCATTCCTAACTCCCCAGGTGTCACCATCCCCCATATCCAGCCCCATGGTATCCCTGGGATATTGTTTATCACTGGAATACTGTTCATCACTGGAAGGCTCTACAGGAACCAGTTCTTATTTTCTTGTTTAACAGCAAAGGCCTCTTTATTCTCTTTTCCATGTGCTTTTTTGTAACTCAGCATCCAATGGGTTACTCCTGTCCTGACTCCCTCAGAGAAAACCTTTTCCCATGGCCACCAAAAACATTAATGGGAATTGCAGTGCTAGGGCCCTTCCCACCTCCCTGCACCTGGAGAAAGCTCCTCTCCCTCCTGCTGCTGCTCCTCTTGATGCTCATGTGGCTCATTATCCTCTCCTTTCCCAGGAAAACGCTGAGGGTTTAGGAAGCTGAGGGGTTGAAGTAGCAGACAAAGTCATCAGACTCCTGAAGGTCCCCTTGGGGAGGCTTCGCTCCAGGTCCTGTCTGGGCCCTGACTCCAGGTGGGGAAGGGAAACCAACACCTTTGCTTCTTTTGGAGTGAGGTTTTCCAGGCCAGAGCTGCTGAGATCATCCCTGATGGGTTCATTGTGTAGTGACCTCGCCAGCCTCTTTGTTTTCAAAGAACTGGATGTTTGCTCCATGATCTGTGCCCACAACCAGTCACACGCCATGGAATGGTTTGAGCTGGAGGGACCTTGAAGTTCATCCAATCCCACCCCCTGCTGTGGGCAGGGACACCTCCCACTGTCCCAGGCTGCTCCAAGCCCTGTCCAACCTGGCCTGGGACATGTTCCAGAGGGGAAAAGATGGATGGGCACATATTGACTGCACTTCCAACATCTAATCACCTCTGATTCCACCTTCCCACATATCAAATCCCATCTCTCCTGGTTCCATGGTTTGCAGCTCTGCTCTGGGAACAGAGAAGAATTCCTGTTTATCGTCATCTGGATGTCTTGGTCAGAAATGCAGCTCTGGGATGATTTTGGGGGGTGTGGGCAGCCAGCCCCAAACCCTGCCACCCTGGACCTCTCTGGCAGCAGTGGTGGGAGTCTCTCCCCTCCTCTACTCGGTTAGAAATTTTCACTTCATTATCTCAGAAACCTCATCTGTGCTCCCAAATGGTGTTTGGAAGAAGCCAGAGTTTAGCAAGGGTTACAGGAGAGCTTGCCAACTTCGCTGCCTTAAGAAACCAGGCTGCAAACGTGGAGCAAAACCAGCACAAAAATCAAAAAACTGCTCATTTACAATTACAATAACAATCAAACTCGGCCATTAAAAAAGCAGTTAAAGCAGCAAACAAACAACTGCTTCCACAGTTATCCCTAACTGCCTTTACAAGGCCCAAGTTCTCCAAAGCCGTGAAAATGAATAGCTCAGGATATCATAAATTTTATACTGCTCCCAGAGCGTTCCAGTATTCCAGAAAATGCATCTTTCATCCCCCTCAGCAGCCCTGGCTCCCATGCAGGCTGCAGCCATTCTCTCAGTGTAATTTTATAACGCGCACAACTCAAAGCCTCTTTGTAAAAGAAACATAAAAATGATGCATGCGCATATTAAAGACTCGTATTTATCAGACTCCAATGTGAGTCCACGTCCGTGCTTAATGTGGCCATAAATCAGCAGCTCTGCCCGTTAAAGAGAGATGAAATCCTGGGATCAGGAGAAGCTATTTATGAACGCTGGAGCCGCTAATCCGAGCGGTGTTTGGAAAAATATTTGTTAAAAAGATTTCCGATCTGAGGGAATCATTGGGAGGATGCAGCAGGAAAGGAGAATGAAAATAAAACCTCACCAATTAAAAAGAGCCAAGGACTTCTGGCTCATGGTGGCTTAGGAGGGGGAAGTGTTTATTTCATATTTAATTAAAGCAGGGCGCTGGGTTTATCGCGCTCCTCTGGTGGATGTTTGGGTCTTTGAGGAGTCTCCTTAAAGTCTGGACTACAGAAAGGAAACTCTGTCAGAAGTGGAGTTAGAATGAGATGATCATTAAGGTCTCTTCCTACTCAAACCTTTACGTGATTCTGCTGAAATATCACAAAAACTGCCTTTCACAGAATCCCAGGGTGGTTTGGGTGGGAAAGGACATTAAAGCTCATCCTGTCCCACCCCCTGCCATGGGCAGGGGCACCTCCCACTAGCCCAGGGTGTTCTTCCAGCTTGGCCTTGGTTACTTCCATGGACGAGGCAGCCACAGCTTCTCTGGCCACTCTGTGCCAGGGCATCCCCACCTTTGCTTGTGTTCAGAACTGGTATTTCTTATTTAAAATAAGCCCACCAAAATAAACCACATGGAAGTGCTGGATCTGCTGCTTCTCCATGGGGCAAAGATGCAGCAGCCTGCCCACCCTGGGCTGCCCTTTGCTGCCAAGGAGCCACCTCCTGCTCCTCACAGTAGCCAAGAAGTGAGTGAGGAGTGAGACCACAGGGAGAAGAACAACCACGTCTGCCCTCATCCCTGCCCCAGCTGCAGGCCCAGGTTTAGGTGACTGGGGGTTCACAGGGAGGGCACAATTACTCCCCCAGTCTCCCCCACAGCCTCTTGCTGCTCATCCCTGTGGCCGTGAGCTCATCAGTATTGAAATTGCTTCATGCATAGTTCCAGCGAGCTCCTTATTCTGAGCCTGCAATGCTCCAAACTCCTGCCCCGCTGAAATCGGTTCCAATGCCACGGCCCAGCCAAGCAATTTCAGAGAGAGATAAGATATAGATCTGCTGTACTCTGGTGATTCTGTCTCACAAGTGAGACCTTGTCAGGCCATAATTTGATATTCTTTTACCATTTCTATAGGGGAGGGAGGGAAAGCCCTTAAATTTTAAAAAAAAAAGAAGTCTTCCCCCTTTTGTTCACTAATGACACAAACAGTAAAATGTTCAGATTACATCAGGGAATGTAAAAGCCTCGTGGAGAAAAGACACTGACAAAAGCTTCATTTTCAGGTAAAATTGCACGAGGCTTCAGGCACTGCATCCTCCTGGTGATGTGTTTTTTTTTTTCCCCTGCCTTTCATCCCCAAGCATCCCCGTGAATGTTAATCCATTTTACAATGGGACGTTTAAAAGGACTGCAGAGAAATCAGGTTTGATCCACTCTGATGTCTTCCAGAAATCTCCAAGCAATTTGCAGCTGTGAATAACACACGGGGAGCGAGGGGAGAGCGGGGCTGGCCCCTCGGATGCTGACTCCAGCTGCAGCTCACATCCTGCAATAAAACCATTCCTGATCAGGATGCTTTGGGTGATGCAGGGATGTGTTTTCTTTTTCCTGAAGCTGCTTGATATTTTTTACACCTGCCTGGGTGACCACGGGAGGAAAAGGGAAGGGGTCAGGATGAAGGATGGTGTCCGCAGCAGGGTTATGTTTGAGGATGGACTGGTCTGGCATTGCAGAAGTGCCAGGTCTAGTGTGTGAGGATGCCTGAAGGACAGATTCTTCACATCTGCAGTGCCTTCAAAGCCAGAAGTGGGATGTCCAGAAGGGGTGTGTGACTCTTCACTGGAATCAGGAGAGAACCTGCACTCGGTTAAAAAAGTGGAAATCAGAGAATCAAAGAATCTTAGAATGCCAACAAAATCCCAGAATGATTTGGGATTGGAATGGGGCCTTAAAGACCAAATGGTTGGAAGGGACCCTAAAGACCATTTAGTTCCACCCCCTGCCATGGGCAGGGATACCTTCCACTGTCCCAGTTTTCTCCAAGCCCAATCCAAGCTGGCCTTGGACACTTCCAGGGATGGGACATCCATGACTGCCCTTGGGCACCTGGTGCCAGGGTCTTTTCAAACCAGCGCATGTAGGAAACAGCCTCCAAGGCCATGGGGATCCTCAGGGCACCAGCTATAGTGGAGCATTCCCAGGTTTCAGGTGTGGAGGAGGAATATTTAGCAGTGGCCCTATCCCCTCACCACCACCATGGGCAGCCTTTGGCACTGGAATTCCCACACTCACTCCCTCATGTGTTTGCAGAGGAGGGGATGAGCAGCCAGAGAAATTTAAAATCTGGGCTGGTAGAGGTGGGGCTGGTGATAGATGTGGAGAACAACTCCCTGCACTGGGAGTGCAGAGGGGATGGCAGGAAAATGCTCCGTGCCCAACTCTTACAGCACTCTGGCTGCACCTCCCTGGGATTTCTTGTCTTGTAAAATCATGGTGTGGTACCCTTTGTCCTTTGGCATCTGGCCATAAGGCAAACCACTAAATTTCACTTCTGATCTACAGCTTATCCAGGAGTTTTCTGCAGCCACAGGATGGCCACAAGAGCATGGGGCAGAGGAGCAGTGTCCTGCTCGTGGAGGAAAAGTAGCCAGGAGCTGCTTGGACTCTTCCCAAGGCTCTGTGCAGGTTTGGACTGCATGGAGTTTTGAATTCCCTCAATTGTCATGAAATTTCTTGTTCCTCATGTCAGACTCTACTTACCAGGATCATCCTGAGGGTGTTTTGGACTGAAATAGAAGAACTGTAGCAGGGTGCCCTGAATTGAGTCTGGACTGGCAGAGAGCTCCTTGAGGAACTCCACCATCACTCCCAATCCAGTGGGATCTCTGCTAGCCCAGGCTCAGCTGTCCTTTGGAGAATGATTCCCATTCCCACCCTAGAGCCAGGAAGGGACCGAAGGGGACACAACCAGGGAACAAAACTTCTTGAATGATGTACAAACCCTCCTGAACCTCTGCACCTTATTCCAGTCCAGGGTATGGCTCTAATTAGGCTTTAAGAGACCAAGAGGTCACTTTTCGAGCAATGGAGCTTCCCAGGTTATCCAAGCAGAACCTGCCTGCAAGGTCCCGCTGCCCCTGAGAAGTGGCAGGATTGGCGGCTCAGGGCTAGAAGCAGCTTTTCTTCCCCATCTGGAGCTGGAGATTTAAACCTTATCAGTGCTGCTCAAGTTTTTAATGGATATCAATGGGGTAAAGTTCACAGGCAGAGCGGGGATCGATGGGTGGAATAATTCAGTATTGATCGGGGTGCTGGGAGCCGATGCACCCCGCAATCAATCACCAGCACAGATCACATTCCCGCGGCACTCACTCACTGCTTGCCCCGTGCCACGCTGCCAAGGGAGCACATTCCAGAGCCCCCGGCTTTGCAAGCCCTGCAGCAGGCGCTGCCTGATGGATTTGTTCCCGTAGCTCTCCTCAGACGGGCTCTCCGCCGCTGCCATCCCCTGTTTCAGTGCGCCCCCACGCCCCAGCAGGTGTTCCCATACCAGCAAAAGATTGGGGTCTCATTCTTTGTTTCACTTATAAGGAAAAGAACCAGAAACTTCGATGCTACTCTCACCATAATTGGCCCAGTGCCAGGACAAAGGCACCTGTTGGACCCTTGAGCTGTTCCTCAAGGAATGTGGCTGTTTTCTATTGAGTAGCAAGCAAAAAACCCCTCCTAGATCATTGAATACTTAAGAGAGAGCACAGAGTCTCTCGGGGCATTTTTGGGGTGTCTTAGCAGGTGTAAGGAACCTCCCTGCACCTTGCACAGCCTTTATTCTTTTGTTCTGTATAGTTTGTTATTTTCTCTTTAATTAAACTTTTTTGCTTTTCCCAACCCCTCTGATCAGCCATCTCGCTAATTTTTCATAAGCCATTTCTGGGAGGCTGCTGAGGCAACCCTCAGAGCTGGATACACCTTCGTGGGGCTCATAACAGGCTGGCCTCACTCAAACATGTATCAATCCCCCTTTTAGCCTTTGCTAAGCCTGTTTGTTGCTAGGATTTCTCCCTGAAATGCTGACAGGGAGAAATGCTCCGTGCAGCTGCCTGGGCAAGGTGCAAATCCTTAACTGCACCAAGAATCCCTCAGTTTGAGGGCTGTGTGCATGGTTTCCCAGCAGGATCACCTGAAATTTGCCATATCAGACTGAAACCCTGGGCTTTTTCTCTCAGGTTCCCTCCTCAAACAGGGTTTGGGGTTCCCAAGAGAAGGGAGGCACCAGGACCAGCACCACTTCTATTGTGATGATATTGATTTTTCCCTGCAGAGGCAGGGACAATGGGGTAAGAGCTGGACTCGGCCAGGTTTAGGATGCAATGAGAAGGTTTCTAACCACGCTTGAGGTGAGCCCTTCTGGAGAGTAAAACTCACTTTGGTGTGGGTAGAGTGCAGCAGGACCCTGCCCATGCTGGGGTGCAGCCCCCGTGACCCAGAGACACAGAGGGACCACATTCCCAGTGATCCCATGCCCTGCTGCATCCCACACTCCCAGGCAGTGCAGCAAGGCCGAGCTCAGCTCACAGCCCATCCCTAAAGCACATGGAAGTGCACAATTCCCAGCACCCATGGCTTGGTGCTGAGGATTTTACACCTCATGGTGTGTGCAGGAGTGCTGGGGAGGGGAGCCTGTCCCGTCTGCCATCACCCACCACTGCCTGCTCTCCAGAGAACTTCCCCTCCTGTGGAAGTCAGGAGCAATTTGGTTTGCACACCGCTGAGAGGAAAGCTGCCCCCTCCACCCTGCCTGCTGCAGCCAGGGCTGCGCTGCCCAATTGTTCTTTTTTGAAGAGCATTTGCTGTTTCCAAAGGTTTGAGGGAGCAGGAGGTGCTCGTTCAGTTACTCACTCTGTTAGACATGGATCTTAATGGATGGTATTGATTGGAAGAAACAAAGCAGCAGTTTTCTTTCTCTCTATCCAGGGATTTCTGGGCTCAGATGAGAAGAGTTCGCTGCCTTGTGCTCTAAACAACAAAATATCACATTACAACATCCCCAGGAGTCTCTCAGGGTAGCACAGCAGCGAGAGAGAGAAATGTGCAAGGTGTTAATGGGATAACAAATTAATAGGGAATGGAATTAGGCAGGGACACAGGCTGCTGCTGGGGCTCCCCAGGTCTCTGGTGCCGAGCTGTAATCCGTTCTTGGCACGTCAGCCTGACAGATGAACACAACGGGAACCCACCTGATTCCTGGGGCCACTGGGATCCCCCATGGCAGCTGGGACAGCAGCAGCATCAGGAGCAGCCAAAAGACAATTTTAGGGGAAATCAGCTCCCGCAGTACTTGGGAAGGCAGTGAGATTCTGTCCTGCAGCATTGGAGAAGCGGGATGGAGCAGCTGGCTTGGAAACAGTTTTAAAATCATTACCTGACTCTCTGTTGTCCCATGCAATTTTGCCATCCATCTGCCAGTCATTTGGGAAGGTCAAGAGCAAAGATGTGCAGGTTTGGGGACCTGAGACTCACTGCTGCCTCTCTGCTTTGCTGTCACCCACAGACAGCTGGCCCTGGCCACCGAGGGTTCCCCCCCAGCCATCCCCACCCAGACACTTGCCTGGATCAGTGATCACAGAGGTGAGATTGGAACCCAAAATCGTTATCAGTGCCACTTCCTTGCCAAGAGACCCTGAGTTCCAGTTCCAGCTTCAGGATCTTGGATTGGCAGGGGCTCATTTTACCAAGAGAACAACCCATCCCTCTCTCATTGTCCTGAGGGTACTGCCCTGGGACCGCTGAGGATTCCTCTGCCTCTTGTGAAATATTGATCCCAGGCCTTTGGGATGGGTGAGAGAGCCCAATATCCCACCACCCACAGGGCTTCAGCCCCTGCTGGCATCAAGACAAAACCAAAAGGGCTTTTGCCTATGGGAAGAGGGATGTGCCAAAGGAGGGAGGGTTTCAGTGCCTTTTAGCCATGATGCTGAATTTTGGTGAGCCATGAGGTTCTCGGGGATAACTGCCCCCCCAGCCCCGTGGCTGTAGTGCTGCTGGGCTGGGGGTGGGATGCTCTGCAAACCTTCATCCAGCATTCCCTGACAATGCTCTGACTCTCCCTGACATTGATGAGTTACTTATTATCCCTGGGTTTTATCTTTTGAAGGGCCCCCTGTCTTTCCTAGATCATGTTAACAAGACTGCCATGGAGAGCCGTGGCCCTGGGGGTCTTCATTAGCTCTTCCCAGATTTATGTTCCCTGCCAGCTCTGTGCAGAGCTTTGGGCATGGCTGCACAATGCCGGGGTCACCGGGAGATTCCAGAGGTCCGGACCTTGATCCTTTTATTCATAAATGGCAGGAGAGCTCTGCAGTCACTCCAGGGCTCCAGCTGGGTGAATTCTGACAGGAGGAAGGGCACCTGCACACCCACATTCCAGATCTACAGTGACAGGAGGCACCGTGGGATAGAGCTCCAAGGGATTTACAAAGCCAGCCTTTGGTCAGAACGTGTGGAAGGTGGAGACCAAACCCTCAGACCCTCACTGCTCAGGGGTGTGAGAGCAGCATGGCCTGTGGGTGGATCCCAGCAGGGTGCCCCACTTCCATGGATCCATCAGAAAATGAGACCCTGGAAATGTTTTACCACTGCCCTGCACTGGAGCTGAACATGAAGGGTGAGATCTACTCCCTATGGATTATACTCAGTGTTCCCAGAGGAAACCGAGCTCTGGGGGGTCCCACCCACCTGACCCACACCTGAGTGGGGTCTCCCATCCACTGGAACCACACCTGAGCAGGGGCTCCCACCCATCCAGTGGATCCACACCTGAGCACGAGCTCCCACTGATCTGAGCCACGCCTACAGTCACTGATCTGCAGAACAGGCTCCAATCCCAATTTTCCTTCCCTTCCCACTGCTTTTTTTTCCCAGAACAGGCAGTTTTGCATTGTTCACCCCATCCCCACAGCCACCTGCAAGGATGGTGCATCCCCATCCCCTGCCCTGCTCCAGCTGACCCCATCTCCGTGGGGCACCTCCAGCCCCATCCTGTTTTTCCCAGCTGCTGCTGACAGTTGCTCTTGGTTAGCAATGGAAACACCACCACCTTCAGGATTCCCCCGCACCTGCCCTCTTCCTCCAGGGAAGCTCCCACACCTCGAGCACACTCAGCACCAGGTCTAGGGATGAGCAGGTTACCAGGAAAACCACCCCCCATCAAACACTCAGCTGGGAACTCAAATCCCAGCTGCATTCCAATGAATACATCTCCACTCACACCACTGGATGCACATTAATTTGGAGCAGCTGGGGCCAGGCTTGTTCAAAGCTCCTATAAAAAGAGCCTCTGCCTCCCAGCTCCTGCTCTTTTACAGCTCTAACCCATAATTTACTGAGTGAGAGATGACCTAAAGAAATTCCTGGGTAGCTGGAAAATGAGAGGGAGAAAGGAGCCATTTCATTGTATAGGCTACCACTGGCAAAGCAGTGCTTGCGCAGGTGCTAAAAAAAGGGAAGGAATCTGGGAAGCCACGGTAATAAAGTACAAATTCCAACATTCAGGAGGCATCATAATGGCTAATGATGGAAGGAAGGGGTGCAGTGGGTGGTGCCGCCCACGTTTCCCTGGAACAGCATCCTTTGGCAATTCAGTATTTCAAAGTCCCCCTGAAGATTTATTAAAACTGACACAGTTGTTCTGGGTTTGAGGAATAATGAGCACCTCCAAGATCTTTTTGTGAAAAATTATAGAAAGCCATGAGTCCCATCCATGGCTAAATCTGCTGCAGCACAGGTGAGTGAAATCCAGCAGCAGCTCTTTCCCCATGGACTGTCCTCAGAATTTGTACAGGATTTTCAAGGTTGGAAAAGATCTCTGAGATCATCAAGTCCAATCTCGTTTGCTTGATCTCCTCTTCTTTCTTTTGGGTTAGAACTTCCCTGGGAAATGGAAATGGCCCGGGTGGGGTTTGTTGTCCCAGCAGAGTGACCCCCTCCAGCCTTGACTGGTGAATTCCTAAAGATTTCATGTGCCTTCCATACTTGAGGATCGAGCTGGAGTGACCAGATGCGATGCAAAGGGCAGAAAAGCAGCCCAAGGCATTCCTTTGGCCCTCTCCAAGTCCTTGTTTAATATTAACAGGAGCACTTCGTGCTTATGTAAGTTTGCACCGTGCAAAGGAATCCGAATCAAGGCATTATTACTTAATGCAAACACCCTCCCTGCTGTTTCACGAGGTTTAAAAAGGTGATCAAGACTTATTAGGATTAAGGGCTCATTTTAGCTGATCAGGTGGCATTTAGGTGCAATTTCAGCTAAAAATACAGGCAAGGGATAAGCAGATTTTATTTCTATATAAAATCGTCTCCTCCTCTCCCTGTGCCATGCAGACACGCGGACGTGTTCGCACTTACCCTCAGCAGCTCTGCCTGCTTTGGGGCTTTGTGTGCACTTGGGAAAGGCTCTGCGGGGAGGGCAGCGCTGCCTCGATCCCATCTGATGGATTTAAACCGCTTCCCTTGCCCTGGCACCGGGGCGGATTGTCCGGAGCCACGTTCCCCGGACTGATTTAGCTGCCAGCGCCGTCGCCTCGCAGTTGCAATCACAGATTTCTCGGAGCCGGCGCTGAAATGTGTCCAGGCGGTGAGAGCTGGAAGATGAGGGGCGGGCTGCTCATGCATGGACCAACATTGCCATCTCACGGTGCAGCGGCTCCCCTGCAGCCTCTGCAGGGATGCTCCCGCTCCCGGAGCTCCGGGTCGCCGGCTCCCAGCGCACGGGAGCCGCTGCGGGAGATTCAGGAAACTTCACTCCCAGCCTCGGGGATGGAGGAGCCTTTCCAGGATGGGCCTCAGGGCACCCATCCGCATCCTCTGGCCGATCCTGATTTCCCGTGGCGATCCTGCCTCTGTGCCGGCCCCGGCTCTCCCCACTCCCCACTTCTGTTAATTCTCATTTTCTCCAGCCTCACTAATAATTTCCCATGCGGCCCCATATCAAATGCTTTATTGAACTCCAGATAGATTAGATCTACCAAATTTCCCTTGTCTGGAAAACCAATTATCTTATCAAAGGAAGATGTCAGCACAGGCTGGCACAAACTGCCTTTGTAAACCTAGGTTGCACTTTATCTCATTTTTCTCAGTGCATTTAATTAATGCTTCCTTCAGAATTTGTCCTGCAGTCCCAGGTCAGACTACAAATGGGTTAACACATCCAGAGCTAGATGCTCATGCTTTTCATTACCCTGATCTTCCTCACTCTCCCTATAATCCAGTTGCTTGTAGGGCCTCAATGCTATTTGACGCACAAAACTTGCTAGAAAGGTCTGCTATCCTCCCTGCACACTACGTGTCCCTTCTCCCTGAATTCTTGGGCAACCAGGTAGTGGCCTGGTCCTGGCAGTTTCCTTTTCTGCCTGTATTTACATATTTCCCTAAAGAATCTTTCCAAGGCTCCTGACCTCCCCTCACACTGGAGATGCACCTTTCTGCTATCCTGACATTTTTATCCATCCCTGTCATCTGTCTGATCGGGAGATCATGGGATCCCAGGGTGGTTTGGGTTGGAAGGCACCTAAAAATTCATCCAGTCCCACCCCCTGCCATGTGCAGGGACACCTTCCACTAGCCCAGCTTGTTCCAAGCCCCGCCCAATGTGGCCTTGGGCACTGCCAGGGATCCAGGGGCAGCCACAGCTTCTCTGGGCACCCTGTGCCAGGGCCTCACCACCCCCATTATAAATAATTTCTTCATTTAATCTTTAATATCTGGAGCCAGATTGTTGCTTATGGGAAGGTCTTCCCCATCTCTGATGTCATGGACACACAGGAGTTAGTGAGGCTAAGTTTCCCTCTAATTTAAGGCACCAAAATAAAATTTTAGGTTGTTTTTTTTTTTAACAGATAAAGACATGATGTGACTGAAATGAAGGCACTGTGGACATTTTTCATCCACTTTGTCATGACAGACCAAGGGTGTGCAGCTTTAATGATTCCATGTTATTCCAGGGCAAAATCCTGGATTCTGGATATGCTGAGATTATTCTGGTGTGGCAGCAGAGCAATTTGCCATCCCACCAGGGCCAGAAATTGAATTTTTGCCTACCATTTGGAGTAAATGTCCCCTCCAGCCATCAACGGGTCCTTTTCCTCATAGCCTGGGAAGCTGAGGATGCTCACAGAGATCCTCTTTGCTGCTCCTCAGGCCTAAAAAAATCCTTGGAAAATGCAGCCTTCCCAGCAGTCTGCTAGCTTTGTTTTGGCAGATGCTCAACCAAATGTTACTTTCTGGCATGGTGGGATCCCATCCTTTTGGAATCTATCTTCTTGGCCTCATGTCAAAACGTGCTGACAGCTCGGCTGGGCCTCTTGGAAAAATCTTGGGTTGTTCCCATTTTGTATTTCACAGCCCCACAGCAGCTCTTGGATCATGGGGAAAGGGCGGTGGGGATGGAGCCTGGTGGAGCCAGGGAGGGCACCTAGGGGGATGGAGGGTCTCTGAGGGACTCTGCTGCCACCACAAACCCTTCTGGGATGGTAGGGGACACCGGGCTGCCCCTCCTGCCTTTACTCTGCTTGCCAGGCTCCAGTTTTCTGGAGGAAAGCCATCAATCCCAGCCCATCCCCTGCACCCACTGGTTATCCAGATTTCACCTCCCAGTGCATGACTCCTGGTCAGTTGTTACATCCCCTCTGCTCTTTGCAGCATTTTCTGGCCAGGAATGCAGGGAGCAGCAGGGAAGGGGCCCAGGAGCAGGGAAAGCTCCAGCTCCAAGGTTCAGGAGCCAGGGAGGCACACGGTGGCCATGGGGACAAACTGGTGTGATAAGGGGGCTGGAGCAAACAGCCCTGCTCCATCCCAGTGCTCATTCCCTGAGCTCTGCTCTCCTTCCCTTCCTCTGTACACAGAGAGCAGGAGGCTCTGAGTGCAGGCAGAGCTCCAAGAAACCAGGACAAACCTCAGGAAAGCACGAGTCATGTGCCCCAAACTAAATCTGCCTGAAAAAAACCCACCCTGACAGTGTTTTACACCAACTTATAATGACTTTCTTTCTGTTCTGATTGTTGCTGTTGTTCTGGTTAATACCTTCCTCGCTTAAAAACCCCCGAACATGACCCCATGGCAGCCACGACACAAATATCATTTGCTTGGATTATTCCTGAGGTGGTTCCTGTGCTGCAGGCACCAAGTGCTTACAATCACTCAATACATAATGGAGAAATTCATTCCAATAATAACAATAATAACAGCATTTATTATTTTTGAAATATGACTCTGATGAATTCATGAATATAGAAAGCTCTTGTTGCTGGCTGCTGCTGGAATCGAGGAGGATTTTCTGATGGAATTTTTCTGGAGGTTTCTAATGCCATTGCTCCAGATGTGCATCCATCACCTCTCAGCATCTGATTCCTGGCCCCACTAGGTGTTCGGAGAACAGGAGGGCAGATCAGCCTGGGGCACCTTACCCTGCTCAGGGCACTGTGCTGACGGTATCCCACAAAATCCCTGGATGACTTGGGTGGAAAGGGACCTTAAAGCCCATCCAGTTCCACCCCCTGCAATGGGCAGGGACACCTTCCACTGTCCCAGGTTGCTCCAAGCCCCGTTCGACCTGGCCTTGGGATGGGGCAGCCACAGCTTCTCTGGGCAACCTGTGCCAGGGCCTCACCACCCTCACACAGGGCAATTTCTTCTCAAAATCTGGTATTTACTATTACTTACAAATGTTTGTCCTGTTACAAGAAACCCTTTTTTTATAGGAAAACAACCAATAATTTTGAGCTTTTCACTCCCTGGTGTTTCTCTTTTCTTGGGGCTGGGAGCTCTGTGGGGTCCAGTAAAACCAGCCTTTGCTCTGGCCCACAAGCAGAAACCCTAGAAATTTCTGGTGAGCTCAGCTTGGTGGGTTTCTTTGCCTTGCAGGGACTTCAGGATTGGCACAACCCAGATCTCAGGGGCTCAGATATAATCTGCAGCAGGTAAGCTGGCAGTTTGCACTGGCCCTGCTCAGGGGAAACAGATCTGTTTCTAATGGGAGGAGAAAAAAAATTGGCTTTGCCTCACGAGGCTCCTCAATCCAATGGTGTCACACTGACTTAGCAGCTCAAAAAGCCCTGGTGCTGCAGAGGCAGATTTAGGGGCACCCCTGGCTAACCCAATTCCCTTTGCTCTGGAGGTGGGGAGAGAACCAGGAGGGCAAAAGTGAGGAAGTTTGTGGGTTTGGATAATCCCATATGGGAAGTTAGAGCTGTTCAC
Organism: Acrocephalus scirpaceus scirpaceus; assembly: GCA_910950805.1. NCBI lineage: Eukaryota > Metazoa > Chordata > Aves > Passeriformes > Sylviidae > Acrocephalus > Acrocephalus scirpaceus. Next base: position 21,066,832 of record OU383781.1, read on the forward strand.
AAGCAAACAAACCCAAGGAATTCATTCCCCATTCCCGTGGGCAGGTGTTCGGCCATTCCTAGGAAAGCCAGTCTCCATCACATGGACAGGTGACTCAGGCAGGGAAATGCCACCACTCCAAGAATCCCTCTCTTCTTCCTTCTTCCCCCAGCTCTGTATGGCAAACACAGCCATGGCCATCCCAGCTCCTCTGAGGGAAATGAGCTCCACCCTGGCCCAAGCCAGCACAAAGATTTTGCTTTACAACTGGCTGTAATTTGGCACAGATCAGCTCCTTGCATTCCTTCCTCTGATACTTTTCCCTCCGTGCATTCCTGGCCCTGCCTCCCTGTGAATCGACTGCCAAGCTCTCCTTTGGGAGATGTAACTCTGGGTCTGTTTAGATGAGCTTCTCTCCTTTTGTGTTCATCTGCATGTAAGCTCTAAGTGCTTTATTGTTTTCCAGGCACAGCTATTGATTTTTGGGAAAATAACTAAGAAAACAATAATTTATAACTTTCCTGTTGCTCAAAAGGAGCAAATGACTTTTCTACCATATCAACACAATTCTAAAAAAAGACATAGGCTTTCAATAAATACCAAAATATATAAATGCCAGGAGTTAAGAGCAGCGAGGAGGATGGAAAACCAAGAGGATATGTTGAGGGTGGTCCTCTATAACCAAGATGGTCATGGAATCCCAGAATGGTTTGAGTGGGAAGGGACCTTAAAGCCCATCCAGTCCCACCCCCTGCCATGGGCAGGGACACCTTCCACTGTCCCAGGCTGCTCCAAGCTCCATCCAACCTGGCCTTGGACACTTCCAGGGATGGGGCAGCCACAGCTTCCCTGGACAACCTGTGCCAGACCCTAAGAGGAAAGGATTCCTTCCCGATATCCCATCTAACCCTGCCCTCTGGCAGTGGGAAGCCATTCCCCCTTGTCCTGTCCCTCCATCCCTTGCCCACAGTCTCTCTCCCTGTTTCCTCTTGGCTCCTTCAGGCAGTGGAAGGCCACAATGAGGTCACCTGAGACCCTTTTTTTTGCCAGGCTGAACAATCCCACATTGCCCAGCCTTTCCCCATAGCAGAGGTACTCCTGGAAGTCCAACAGGATGCTGATAGAGGGTGTGCAAGGAGAGGTTGACGGAGATACTAGGAACAGCAGAGGGAAAGGGAATCTGGTCACTGTCTCTCCCTGTTTAAGAGTTTCTTGTTAAAGCTGAGCCAGGCTGGTTTGGGTGATGCCGAGAGTGTGACAGAAATATAATATTATTATATAATGATAAATTATATAATATTAATATATTTCATGGTGAATGGCAATGTCTGCATGGAGTTCTTGCCTTCAGGTCCTGAATCCTCTTTTGAATAATCCTTTTGAATGGTACTTCTGCCCAGCCCAGGCATCAGATCCAGCCCAGTGGCTGGCTTGGCTCCTGGAGAGCAGTCCCCAGGCAGCCACATCAATGTTCCCCTCTTCTGGGAGGAGAAGCTGTGGCTGCCCCATCCCTGGAAGTGTCCAAGGTCAGTCTGGACAGGGCTGGGAGCAACCTGGGCTAGTGGGGGGTGTCCCTGCCCATGGCAGGGAGTGGAATGGGATGGGTTTTATGGTCCTTCCCACCCACAGCATTCCATGATCCTGTGACCCACGCCCCAGTGAACCCAACCTGAGCAGGCAGACCAGGGGACAAAGGTGGTGGGACTCTCTCCCCATGACTCTGGGAATCTCCTGTGGTGTTTGAGTCCCAGAGGCTGCTCTGAGTGTGGTGGATGTGGAGAAGGAAAGGGAAAGCCAGACTGCCCAGTCACACCCCTGGGAGCTGGGGCCTCCTTCTGCTTAGGTGACACTGGGAGTGATGCCAGCTTCCCCTGGCCATGCCACCCAGCCCCTGGGGATGCAGGAGATCCAGGCACAGGCTCTGCCTCCAGCCTCCCGTTTTTCTGTGGAAAGCAGGCTCCCACAGAGGGCAATGCAGAGCAGCAGCAGGACTTAGGCTGCTCCCTGTGTTGGTGTGTGTGAGTGTGAAGCACCCAGCGGCCTCAGCGCAAGCCCCAGCTGTGGACCAGCTGTGGCATGTGTGACCCTGCTTACTGTCCCCTCAGCAGACTTCTGGGGACCCAAACTCCCGTGCTGGGCTGGCAGTGGCACCTGGAGCAGGGAATGGGCACAGTCCTGGTGGGATGCTCAGCCTGTAGCATCCAGTGGGGAGCAAAGAGATTGGCCTCAGTTCATCTGGAACTAAGGAGCAGGATGCTCCAGGCTGGAGTGAGCTCCATGGAAAAATCTCCTAAATCTGTGCCAAGAGTCTCAGTAGGGCATTAGGGCAATGGAGAGACCTGGGGCAGGACAGGGAAGTTTCCACATTATGGATAAGATAAAAATTGGGCTGGAATTTTTAATAGCAGCTGCTATCTCTGTCCTGGTGTTGCTGCATCCTCCAGGCTCGGCAGACACTTCCCAGTGCCCTGGGAAGGGAGGGAGGGAGGGAGGGAGGGAGGGAGGGAGGGAGGGAGGGAGGGAGGGAGGAATGGACCCCATGTAACCACAGTCTCCTTTGGGTAGGAGGGGACCCTGAAGATCATCCCTTTGGATGGGCAGGGATGGCACGGAGCTGTGGGATGGGCAGATGGATGTGTTCACCCTCAGAGGAACTGGCAATGCTGGAGCTGCTGCTGTGCACCCCAGTTCCCCGCAGGTGACCTGCAAACGATGGCCCGAGAGTGTTTGCCCAAGGGGAGGGTTCCTCGCCCAGGGGTGTGCCGGACCGTGGGCTCCTCACCCACGTCACTGCCACAGGGATGTTTTTCAGAACTGCAGCGCTCCTGGCGCTTTTACCCGGGCTCTTATCAGCTGATTAAGCCCTGGGTATCTCGCTGCCTTTCCGTGGGCGCTGTTCGCTCTGCCCGCAGCGGCGTTAGCAGCTCTCGCATCCTCCGCCAGCCCCTGCAGCAGGAATCGCGTACCCGGAGGCAGGATCTCCGCACCCCGCCGAGAGGTGAGGGGCTGCCCCGGAGCTGCCCCCGGAGCAAATAGGAGCGCTCTGGGGCGTTCATGGCTGATTTTGAAGAGCTGGCTGGCTGTTTGGTGCCATCACAGGCTGCACGGGGATAAGCTGAGTGGGTTTTGGTGGTTCCTAAGCACTGCTGGTGGAGAGAGGTGGGGGTTTGGATGGAAAATGGGGGCTTTTGCCATGTCTGCATGGATGCAACACAGGGCACTGCCAGCACTCGCTGACTGGACAAACCTTCCAGCTCTCCTAGCTTTTCTGGATATACAGCTTGGCCAAAAATAGGAAGGGCAAGGAATAGGATGAGGAGGAGAGCTGCAAAGAACCCGATTGCTGCTGGTGGCTGGAGCCAGGGATCACATCTCTGCTGGGTGCTGTGGTGTCCTCACACGGGCTGAGCGGCTCTGGACCAGGGGGATGCACTGGGGAGTTTTCTGGGATGCCACTGCTCCACCTCTCCGTACAAATTCTGCTGTCCCAGCACAGATGGCCACTGCAGTTCACACCCCTTAGACTCCAGAACCAGGAAAGCTCTGGGGGAACCTTTCCAGTCTGAGGTGGGTCACTCAATCCTGTTCCTGCCGCCCCAAGGCATCCTGCTGGGGACAAAGAGAGGCTCTGAGGGATCGGGGAACCCGGGCAGGCACGGGAGCCTGTAAGGAAGTAGTTCAGTGTTTTTTGGGAGCTGTAGGTGTAGAAAGCCCTGTTGTTGCGTCCCTTGGAAGCATCCAGAGCACCGATCCCACTCAGCAAAGGCCTTCCTTGCCCTATACGAGCCTCCCTAAGCTCGGATCTGGACAGAAGGAGAAAAGGCTGAGTGTGCAGCAAACCACCCCCAAAAGGAGCCTTTTCCCAGTCCCGCCCATCCTTGGTGACGCCGGCAGAGCCGGGCGCTCACCTTTGGCCGCTGCAGGGCCTGGCGCTGCCCACCGCCGGCAGAGCGCAGCCCCAGCCCGGCCTTATCTGGGCACCGGGAGCGCAAACAGCAGCGCGGGTGCACAGCGAGCCATGAGGCTGCTGCGAGCCCTGCCAGGGCAGCACACAGCCGGGAGGCAGCGCGGCTCCTCGGGCTTTCCCTTGCCTCTGGATCCCTCCCAGCGGGGCTGCCCTACAGCCTGCACACCTCTGCTGCCCTTAGCAGCCCTCCGGTGAGTTCTGCTCTATCCCCGAGCCTGTTGAGTTGGAGAATGGGGAGGCAGGTGTGGCACAGCATGGTGAGAAGCCCCTTCATTTGCCTCAGATGAATTAATTACCCTGCCGTGAGTCCGATACATTCCTCGCACAGGTTTTCCATTAGAAAGCGCTTCCCAAACGTCCCTGGTGTTAAATGTGGCCAAGCTGGGGCTGAAGTGCAGGCACGAGCATCAGCTTGATTGCAGCCGAGATTTCCTGTAGCAAATCCCGTCGAGACTCAGAAATAACCCGGTGTGTGGTCAGGAGATGCTGTTTGTGTAGAGATCAGGGACTGGCCTGGTGGGTGCATCCCAAAGGCAATCCCGCCGGCTCTCAGAGGAAAGCTACAGAGAGGGGATGGGCAAGGGGATGGAGGTCTCTGCTTTGAACCCCGAGGGATTCCAGGAGCTGTGGGGATGCGGGTTCAGTGGCAGTGGGGGTTGCCAGAGGAATGTGAGAGGTGCAATATTCGCGTGTGGTGCTTGAACTGCAGTTTGTGATGCAGTTCTCGCTTTGGAGAGCCTAAAACTGAAATAAGGATGAGGTCTGGGCTCAAGGGCTGGGCAAAATGCAAGCTGCAGGTGCTGGGATTATTTATTTATTTATTTGTTCGTTTGTTTATTTATTTTAAAAAATCCTTTTTAGCAAATGAGGCATTTTAATCCTTGTTCAAGCTCAGCCCGAGTCCCTGCGGGGCTGGTGGTGCCCGGTGGGCTGTCCACCCATCCCTTTGTGCCCCACAGGGGCTCCAGGGCTGTGATGTGCAGGGGGAGTAGGGCCAGGACCCAGCAGCATCACTGCCCCTCTTTGGCGGCAAAATCCCGCTGTACTCCCGGCGCCTGTGTCTCACAGCCACCTTGAGGAGTTATCACACGCATCTGTAGTAATCTCCCTCGTAGTCTCCCAGCCGTTCTCATCCTGCACTTGAAACACGGAAATTGCCCCAAGAAAAGAAATGTCTTTACAAGATGGGCCATCAAGGCAGCAGCCGCATCCGGAATCATCCCACTCAGCAGGGTAATCTATTCAATGGACGGGATTTATTTTTAACATTCGGCTCCGCAGTCCTTTTAACTCGAGCAGGGAAGGGAACATTTTGATAACAGCAGCCTCCAGGTCAAATGTGATGAGAATTTGTAACTCGCCACACAGGGGTTTTGGAAAACCAACCAAGCAAAACAATTTCCCGGAATGAGCCGATGGAGATGCGTGTTTCTCTTCACAATGTCGTGCACGGCGCAGGGAGGTGTTGGAGTGGCTCCTTATTCTCTGCCCACAATTTGCAAATAAAATGCCTCCCGGACTGTTTTAAATTTGAAGGGCTATTGCGAGCACGGCTTTGCTGGGCTGCTCATAAAGACCTGAGACATCGGATCTGTCAGCCATCAAAGGAGAAATATGAATCCAGTAATGGGAATGTCCTCATGGTCCCAACTCTAATCAAAGCAAAGCCAAGGGTTTCTGCTTCAGGAGAGTGGCATCAAGATTTAAAAAGGAACAGAGGGACTCCAGTCCATAGTCAGCACTGGAGCAGCAGCAGGAATAATTTACAGGGGCATGGAGTGGCAGGACAGGGGGAATGTTTTTAACTGCCAGAGGTTAGGGATATTGGGAAGGAATTCCTCCCTGTGAGGATAATGAGGCCCTGGCACAGGGTGCCCAGAGAAGCTGTGGCTGCCCCTGGATCCCTGGAAGTGCTCCTGGCCAGCCTGGATGGGGCTTGGAGCAACCTGGGGTAGTGGAAAGTGTCCCTGTCTTAAGGGTATAGGGGCACCATTGGGTGCCCCCCAGAGCTGGGATGACCCAGGTCAGATTGGAAGGATCCCCCTGAGCTTTCCTGGCCCTGGAGTCTAAGGGGTGTGAACTCTGGTGGAAGGGGTTGGAACAAAATGAGCTCTAAGGTCCCTTCCAACCCAAACCACTCTGGGCTGGAAAAAAAACAACTAGAAGCCTGAAAATCTGGCCAAGTTGAGATTGTGACAGAGCTGACAGGGAACAACTTTTTCTTTCTGTTTTCTTTTGAAATGACCAGAGTAAATTAACTGCACCTGTTTGAGAACGAGAGGCAGGTGGGAAAGGCAGGAGGAAATTTGGAGATTGAGCACTGTTGTTTATTTTAATGTCAGTGCTGGCATCTCCCGAGCCCTGTGGGGCTGGGCTGGACATGTGTGTTCCACCTGAGCCCCACGGGCAGCACAGGCTGCCTTATCTGCGGGCTCGGGAACACGGCCCTTCCAAACCGCGGATATTTGCTCTCCATTCCCTGTCTTCCGTTCAAACTCCGTATCTGCAGGGAGGCCCCAGCTGCTGCCACTCACACCAGAGTGCAGGGATGATGAGAGAAACTGGGAATGGGATTGGAAAAATTAACATAGAATATGGAATCCCAGAAGGGTTTGGGTTGGAGGGGAACTTAAAGCCCATCCAGTGCCACCCCTGCTATTAGCAGCAACACCCACCACTATCCCAGGCTGCTCCAACCTGGTCTTGAGCATTTCCAGGGATGGTGCAGCCACAGCTTCTCTGGGCACCCTGTTCCAGGGCCTCCCCACCATCACACCCAAGATTTCCTTCCCAAACTCCTATGCTGCCCTGGGAACCTAGGATGTGATGAGGAACCCTGTGCAGCTGGAATGGAAAACAACAAAATCTGTTATGCAGCACGGGAAGCAGCACTGATGGGAACAGTCACTGCTTTAATATTTAATTTGATGAGATCCAGCTCTGAGAAATGGATCGGGAGCTGCCACAACTCCAAGCACAAGCTCAGCACTGGCAGGGAATTTCCATGGGGTTTGCTCTGCTCCAGACTTATCTGTATTCTGGAAGGGTGACATGGAATGAGGCTCATTAATTATCCCAGCATACAGAGCTATGTTTCCTGCCATTCCCTTCAATCAATCAAGCTCTGGACACTTTCAAGATCTCTTGGACATTGGGTTGTCATTCCAGGTGTGTCCCCTCTGCTGGACCCTGGCTCCTGGTCCCTGCAGAGCCACTCAGGTGCAGCCAGGTGGCATTTCAGGAGGAAATTTCCTTGTGTCACCAGACAGTGCAGTGCAGATCCCATTCCATCCTGCCTCTTACCAGCAGGAACTCTCTGTGGCTGTATGGCCTCGTGTCCTGGTGGGATTGGAAGGGGAGAGCTGTGCTGATGCCTTAAGTTTGAGCTTTCATGTTTTTCAGGTTCTGTGCTGCCCAGGGGTGCAGTTCTGAGCCTCACAGTCAGTGTCACTCAGCTGTCTGCACACAGCAGGGACACAAAACAAGTCCCTTTCCTGCTGAAGACCAAGGACAACCATTACAAGCTTTCAGGCCCAAAAGCACAAACAATGGTGGACTGAAGAGAGAAAACAAGGATGGGACTTCATAATCTGGAGCTGTAATCGGACAATTAAACCCCAATATGCAAATGGACCAAAAGTTATAAAAGTGTGAGACCTCGTGACCAGCATCCATTTTGTGACCATTTTGGGTCCACCTTGGGTGTAGCCCTGGCCAGGCTCTTGTCCTGCCCAAGTTGTATCCTGGAGGCTTTTCAATGAACACTTGCTTTATTTTCTAGGTCTATCCAGTCTCCGTTTCAGGTCAGCCTTCCCAAGGCATCAGTGCTAGGCACAAGATGGGTCTCACCACACATGTCCCTTCTTTGTCCTTTTAGGTGGATCCCAGACCTTTCCTGGGACTGAGACTGAGCCAGCAGCAGAGCTGGTTTTCCCCCGTGCAGCATTCTCATACCTCCAGAAATCCCTTTGCATGCTCCAGACGGTTTGGGTGTCCTCACCAGGGAGCTGGGCTTTGCAGGAGTCCAACAGCCACCGCCAGGGCAAGAAAAGGTGCTGGAAATGTAGATTTGTCAGGACTATAATCCGGGTAGGTCATAATGCCTTCCTTGTATGAAACCATCCACTTTCTATCCTCATCTGCTTCTCTCTGGTCCATCACAGCACTCCATCCCTGCAGGACGCACATCCCGCACATCCCTCAGGGCTGAAGTGTTAGCAGAAGGGATGGACTGGAAAAAGCCTTTGGCATGCTGATATTTTAGCTCTGGGTGACACACCCCGAACTATAATCACAACCTTCCCCCTGTGACACTCACAGCCCCCTCAGGCACCTAATTCCATGGGCACATTTGGCTCCACAGAATTCCCTGGGCCAAGCGTGTGTTGGGATAGCACTGCATTGCTTGGGAGCACTTTCCCACACCAGCCTGCCCCAGGTATGGTTTGGAGCTCCTTGCCTTGGCATGGTGACCTTTCTCACCTGCTCTCCCTGGGCCCTTCCCTCTCTGCCAAGCCCATGCCTGCACCGTGGGACACAGCTGCCCTTCCCTTCTCCAAGACCTCTCCTGGTTCTCCCTGCCTGGCTGGGACCAAGGAGGTGGGACCCCAGATCTTCATCCCAGGGGGAAGAGCCCTCTGTGCCCCTAGAGGGATTGTCACCAGGATTGTCACCAAACTGCCTTCACCTTTCACTGTCCAAAGCCACGTCCCTCCATTTCCCAGTCCTGCTGAGCAATAACTGGCTCCTCCTTTTGCTGTTCCTTTTCTCTCCTTAGCACCCATGTCGGAGGCGTGCCCCCAAACGCTCCAGGAAAGAAATAATGCTGAGGAAAATCCAGATATGCCTCTGTTTCTGCTTTGTCTCGGGCATTTTGTACGAGATCTCCCTCTTGTCCAGCTCTGTCTTCTCCTACTTGCCCATGGCCCAGCACTACCTGACACCTGAGCAGGTGCTGAACCTTGGCAAAAGCATCATTTTCCTGGAGACGACGGAGCGCCTGGAGCCGCCCCCGCTGGTGTCGTGCTCCGTGGAATCTGCTGCCAGGATTTACCAGGACAGGCCCATCATTCTCTTCATGAGGGGGCTCACCAACGAGACCGCCTTGGACATGAACACCAGCTACGCAGCCTTCTCCCTCCTGTCCTCCATGAAGAATGTCTTCATTTTCCCTCTCCAGATGGAAACCGTCTTCCAGGAGACCCCTCTGCTCCACTGGTACAACAAGGTGAGAGCCAAAACAAGTGGAAAACAGGAAAAGAGTTTTAACTAGGGGTGGGAAAAGGCTTTAACAGGAATGAGGAATGCAGGACTGTGTGAGATTAGTGACTTTCATTGTTTTGGTTGGGAAGAGATTCATTTTGGCCACGTTTTGCTGTGTGTTCATCTCTCTGTTTATGGCATACATGATCGGCCTTATCTGGAGAATCGGATTCTTTGGCAAAGGAAACTTCGGTAAAAATAGATTGCAGACGTGTTTTGAGAAAACAGCCTTAATAATCTTCCCCAACAGAAGCTGGTTGAACAAAATGAGCTGCCTGAGTACTTGATAGAGCTGCCTCACTCTGACGGAGCCGGAGATAGGGGAGAGATTGCAGGTTCTATAACAGCAACATGCAAAGCCACGGTGGGATCTGGTGAGCTCCACCCTGGAAAAAGTTCCTGGCAAACTGCCCACAAGTAGCTTTGGTCAAACTACTTGGGCAGGGCAGGCAGATTTTCTCCAAACTCTTTCTTCTCCCTAGAAAAAATGACTCCAAATGCCAACAAATGCTGATGAAAAGCCTCCAGCCTGGTTCAAAGAGCTGGGAGGGATCCGGGAGTGTGTTAAGTGGGTTGTGTCCCACTGAAATAGCAGGGAATGACTCATGGTGGCATTGGGTTAACACTGTCGGTGCCATCAAACCACCTGGGAAATATTCCTGCATTCATAATGCTAACAAAAGCATTGTTCTGCTCCAGCTCCTTATCTTATCCCAGTAAAATCCAATGGCTGGAGGCAGCAAAAGCTGCTGGTGACTCTAGGAATAGAGTAAAAAGCTAGCCTGTCATTTCTTCTAAGTGCAGCTAACAAGTAATCTAAGTTCCTGTATGAAACTGTTTTGAGAAAGAGAAGTTCCTTTAACACAACAATCTATTCTGAGGGTGAAAAATAAATGCATCTGTAATAACAAGGGATTTGTCCCATGAGAATCAGTAAAGAAAACATGTCAACAATCCAAGAACAGATAGATTTGATAGACAAGTAAAATGTCTTTACTAACCAACAGAATAATTAACAAGAAAACTATTAACCAATTACAAGTTGCCCTCAAGGTTTGTAAAAACTGTATAAAAGACAGCATGCGGCCGTAATCAAGGAGCCTTCTGAACTTTTATGGTGTCACTCTTTGAGTTGTGACTGTCCCAACAATAGGTGACATTTGCAGCCATGCAGGTGCAAGTTTATGGTGCAATTTGCAGCCCCATGGATGGATTGGATCCATTCCCTGCCAGCTGCATCACATCTGCATTTTGGTCACAATAACCCCTTGCAAAGTTATAGACTGGGGACAGAGCCCAGGCAAAAAGGGACCTGGGGGTACTGGTTGATGACTGCCTGAACATGAGCCAGCAGTGTGCTCTGGGGCCAAGAAGGCCAGTGGCACCTGGCCTGGATCAGGAATGGTGTGGCCAGCAGGAGCAGGGAGGTCATTCTGCCCCTGTACTCGGCACTGGTGAGGCCACACCTTGAGTGCTGTGTCCAGCTCTGGGCCCCTCAGTTTAGGAAGGACATTGAGTGCTGTGTCCAGCTCTGGCCCCTCAGTTTGGGAAGGACATTGAGCGCCGTGTCCAGCTCTGGCCCCTCAGTTTGGGAAGGACGTTGAGACACTTGAGTGCGTCCAGAGGAGGCAGCGAGGCTGGTGAGGGACTGGGAACACAAACCCTGTGAGGAACGGCTGAGGGAGCTGGGGTTGTTTAGCCTGGAGAAAAGGACACTCAGGGGTGGCCTTATCAATCTCTACGACTCCCTGAAAGGTGGCTGTGGGCAGGTGGGGTTGGTCTCTTTCTCCAGGCAGCAACTGACAGAAGGAGAGGACACAGTCTTTAAGCTGCACCAAGGGAACTATAGGTTGCATATTAGGAAAAAGTTTTTTGCAGAAAGGGTAATAAAATATTGGAATGGTCTGCCCGGGGAGGTGGTGGATTCACCATCTCTTGATGTGTTTAGAAAGACTGGATGTGGCACTCCAGTGCCATGGTTAAGTTGAGGTTAGGGTTGGGTTGGAACTTGATGATCCTGGAGGTCTCTTCCAACCCAGTGATTTTGTGATCTCCCCTTTCCCCCTCGGCAGGTGGTGCCAGAGCAGGAGAAGAACTGGGTGCATGTCAGCTCAGACGCCAGCAGACTGGCGCTCATCTGGAAGTACGGGGGCATCTACATGGACACGGATGTCATCTCCATCCGGCCCATCCCACAGCGGAGCTTCCTGGCGGCGCAGAAGTCGCGCTTCTCCAGCAACGGCATCTTCGGCTTCCCTGCCCGCCACAAGTTCGTCTGGGACTGCATGGAGAACTTCGTCCTCAAGTACAACGGCAACATCTGGGGCAACCAGGGCCCCTTTCTGATGACAAGGATGCTCAAAACACTCTGCAACCTCACAGATTTCCAAGGCACTGAGGACCACAGCTGCCAGAACATCTCCTTCCTCAACCCGCAGCGTTTCTACCCCATCCCGTACCCAGCCTGGAGCCGGTACTACCAGGTGTGGGATAAGAGCCCCAGTTTCAACCACTCCTACGCGCTGCACCTGTGGAACTTCATGAACCGCAACCGCAAGGTGGTGGAGGCTGGCAGCAACACCTTGGCTGAGAAACTCTACAAAACCTACTGCCCCACCACCTACGAGGACCTGATCCAGAATGCCAAACGCAGGGATCTCCCAAGCCCTGAGGACAATGAGTGATGTGGAGCAAAGAGGAGAGGGGTGATCCTTCCAGCCAAACACCATCCTCACTCTGTCAGTATCTGGCTTTGTAGGAGAAAGAAAGAACTTTCCATAACCACCATTCCTATTCCCTTGGAATGCCAAGAATGGTGGGGGTATCCATGAGACACAGCCTCCAATGACACCTTTGCCTCAAGTTCTGTTTCCTGAGGGGTGCTCATGAACCAAACCTTCCCAAATCTGACAGACTCTGAACCTTTTCATGAGCTTCTCCAAGGGAAAAGATCCTAAAGAGAGTGATGGCCTCACAGGAGGAATGTTATCTCTGCTCCTCTTGGAACTACTGGCAGCTTCCCATGTCAGAAAAGTTGGAAGGACAACAAACTTTGGACTGGAGCCTCTGGAGAAAAAGAGGAGAGGCCCAAACCAGTGTCTTTTCATGGTGTTTTCCTCACATGGACTTTACACCCTACGTTTTTGAGAGGGACTTTAGTGAGAGTGAAAATAAAAGGGTTCATAAACCACCACTCCTCTGAGCTCACTTCTGCCTGAAAAATGAGTCACATTTTCCAAAGATCTGTGCTCCCACACTTTGGCTTTTGCCAGGAAGTGGCTGCTCTGCCCTATCCTCCCAAGTCAATCCTGGCTGTAGAAAGTGTGCCTGGAAAGGGGATGCTGAGACACCAGAAGGATAGGGATGGCCCTCCAGGTTCCCAAATCCCTCTTAAATAAATGGATTTCAACTGACATGAGGGGGTCACAGTGTCTAGCTGTGTAAAAATCCCATTTAATTCTAACAGGGTTCCCAGTGAGCAATCCCCTTCCAGATACTCTTTTGTCCAGGATAATGCCAATCCACCCAATTCCCTGAAGAGAAGCCCAGCTTGCAGATCTCTACCAAGTCTCTCTGAGTTAAACTGGTTTTAGCTCAGGAGCAGAAAGGTGGGGATCAGTCTCCGTCATCCAGTGTTTGCCATGTGCACAATGCTATCTCCTGCAAACACCACAGCTGCTGGGCTGGCCGCAGCTCAGAATCTGGGATTCAGCAGGAGAAGGGAGCCCTCTGCACACAGGGTTTTTGTGCTCCTGTGTTCGGGCAAGGGGCTCCTTCTTGCCCTGTGCTCCTCCGGAGTCACTCCAGTGTAGGGGGTGGTGCCAAGCTGAGTGCTGGTGCTTGTTGGAGCAGGAGCATGACATGAGGCAATATTTCTCCTCTCCCTTCCCTGGTGTGACGCTCTCATAGCTCAGCCCCAGCCATGAATTCCATGCTCTGGTGTCATTTAGCTTTGCTCCACGCTCTGTTAGAGCAGGGTTTTCCTGCCCATGGATTTTTCTCCCTAACTTTGACCTCCCAGCAGTGAGGGGATGCAGGGGAGGGCCGTTACAGCCCAGGAAGTTCTCCCTGTTTCCCACATGGCTCTGGACAGCCCCAGCTGCTCCCCACTCCTTTTGGCTGCCCACACTCCTCACTCTGCTCCCATCCTCATATCTCCTCTCCAGTTTCTCTCTGTCTTTGGCCACAAGTGAGGATTTGCCCTTTCTTCCCTGTGACTCGACTCTCTGGGAGTGTCCATGAGGGGAGGGATGGGACTGGGGGACTTCACCACTCAAGCTCCCTTCACAAGTGAGCTCAAGGAAGAGGCATTTCAAAGGCTCTGCTCTGTTATCTGGTGGCTCCTCTGAAGATGAGTCCAACCCCATCCCATTTCTCTCTCCTGCCTGACAGGAGGGGAGGAATCCTACCAGGAGAGGAAAAATCCTCCCAGGACTTGTAGCAAAGCAGGGCACCAAGCACAGCCAACCCCACCAAAGTTCTCACATGGGAGGTGTCTCTTGTGCTCACCTCCTCTTTTCCCAGGAGAAGCTGGGAAAGAGCAGGAAGTGCTGGCTGCAGTTGGGAAGGGTCTGGAGGAGGTGGGGAAGCTGCTGGAGCAGGTCCTGAGCAGAGTCTGGGTCTCCAGTATCTGCTGCACTGCCAGGAGCACTGGGCACCAGCCTGGCCACCCACACTCGGTGCCTGTGGGATGCCCACACTGAGCTGGCTGCTCCCAGCAGCAGGAATGGAGCAGCACAGCTCTGGTGGGAAAAGGAGGAGAGCAGGAGGTGGAAGAAGCTGATTTTCCTACAGCAGCTCTTCCTGCAGCTGATCCCAGCAGCTGCTGCAAGGTGTGTAGTGGGAGGGTTTAAAACACCCCTGGGCACGGCGCTTGTTGCTGCATCCTGCCTGTGTATCCTACACCCTGGCCCCAGAAATGGTGCTAGCCAGCCCTGCTGCTTTCCCTGCTGCTGGTTTCTCACCTTCATGGAAATGGCAGATTCCCTGCCAGCCCCCGGGAAAATGTGTGTTTTTTGGAGCTGCCAGCTGCAGGTGGTCAGAGCTATGTGAGACAAGGGGGCTGTAAAGGGATCTCATGTGATCCCTGTGTCCTGATGGAGATCTCATGCCATGGAGAATTTAAGCATCCTCCAGATCAGTGAAAGGCTTCTGGATGCTCCTGGATTTGATTACGATTTTCTTTCCCAAGCTTTCCATCAGGAAGTCTCCTGGATGTGCCTCTCTTTGCCTGCTTCTGCCCCATCACCAAACCAACTCCCTCCTTCCTTCCTGGAGCATAAATCCACCCAGACCAGATCATTTCTGTTCATTCAGCCCAGGCACCCCTGAAGCACAGGACCCCGTTATAACCAGGACCTCACTGATCTCCTCATTTCACTGCTCCATTGGAAAAGCAGCATTTTTCCCTGAGCACTATCCCTGCCCCATCCCAGCCTCTGCCTTCCTCGCTGGTTTCAGACAGGAACAGCTCCTGATCCCTTCCATCTCCTTCCTCCCAGCACATTCATGTCTTTGGAGGTCTCCCCTCTTGCTTTAAAGTACCAAAGCCCTGCCTGCCTTGCCGGGCACATGAGGAATGTCCCTTCCTGCAGATCCCAGTCTTTCTGCTGGCTTTTCCCTCCTCTCCAGAGCCACAAATCCTTCGTGACCAACTCCATCCTCCCATCCCACATGCAGTGCCAGCACACGGAGGCCATTGAGCCAGGTGAGCTCTGAGGCAATTCCTGCTCTCACTTTCCCCAGCAGGTTGGGATGGAGATGCTGGAAACCAGATGGACTACAGGAGGCAACTTTTTATCACCTCTTTCTTCTACATTTCTGGCTGAATTCTCTCTGCCGGCTGCCTTTCCTGCGAGGGAAGGACTTTCTCTCTCAAGCACAGCCAATTTCCTCAGGTACATTTACAGCTCCTCGGTTTCCCCAGGGATCTTCTCCACACAAAGATTCCATGGGACTGTGGGGATGGGGTTGGGCTGGGGAGTTTGGGACAAGGTTTTGTTAGAGTGGGAAAGGATTCAACTTCCCCATGTCCCTGTTTTTGGACAAGGAATTGGGACTCTGAAAGCTGCAGCTGTGGGAGCTCTGGAGCCTCATCACAGCTTCCCCTGTGACCAGCACTTGAACGTGGCAGATAAAAAAGCTGGTTTTGCTCTTTGCTGGCAGGTTTCAACCCCAGCAAATACAACAGACTGTGCTTTGTCCCAGAGGCATTTTGCCTGCTGCACTTGGATCCAATCAGGGCACTTGGAATGCAGGAGAGGGCAAAGCCACACTGCTTCATGAGCCATCAATCTTTTCAAATTTGCAGTAAATAAATCAATAAAATAATCAGGGGCCACATGGCCATATTTGTCCTGGCTTTTCCTGTGGCTCAGCTACCCGCTTCTCCACCCTGAAACCCTACAGTGGCTTTGCTTGGAGCTTTAGTGAGGATTTCCCATCCCACCCAAAGCAAAATCCCAGTAATCCCAAAATCCCAGCAGGAGCTAGCAGATGGCACCACTGCTCCTGGCCCCTCTGCTTCCCTGAGCTTTTAGAGAGGCAGAAAAAGAAACAAGTGAAGCAAAAGGAGGAGGAGGTGGTGAAGCTGGAGGGGAAGCTGTGGGAGACAACTGGAATTGGAGAGGTGTCTTAGTTTGGAAAGACAGGTGTCTGCCAGGGAAAAAGCTGGAGCTTCCCCTGGAATGGAGAATTATTAGAATTTTGAAATCAAAGGGCTTTCAGGCAAAGATATGGGAATAGGAACAACAGTCCTTTACTAGGAATATTAAAAATGTAGTAGTACAAAAAAAAGCAAACTAACAAAAAAGAAAAGACTGACAGAGTCAGAACACGACCTGGCACCCTGCTGGTCAGGGTGTTGGTAGCAGTCCAGTTAAGTCCTCCTGGAGTGACAGGATGTGGATGTGGTTCTGTTGGAGCAGAGAGGATCCTGTAGAAGGGTCCAGTCATGGTGAGATGGGTCTGGTCTTCCTCAGGGAATGCAGTGCAAACAGGCTGTGCTGGTGTTCTGAATCTCAGGTTTTATCCAGGTAGGAATTCTTGGCTCCTCTCCCTAGGTGGAGCATCTCCCAATGGGATGATGTAATTGTATCAGCCATGCAGTGAGCCTGGATGGCCCATTAAGAGCAGATATCCCCTGGAGGGAGGATGGGTGGTGGCAGAGATAAAGAGCACTGCCCCACCTGGTTTAACAGCTGGCCCATTAACAGAACACACCTGCCTCCTCTCCCCCGGAGTTATGAGGAATGGGTCATAGAAGGGATAAAGAAAAAAAACCTCCCCAACCAGTTTCAGCAGATGGGAATGGAATACATCTTTCATTACAACCCAAGACGAGAGGGAAGGGAAGAGGAGAGAGCAGTCTGGGGTGAGGGCACTGCTGCCTGCTTGGAAAAGATTTGGGGAGGAGCACTGGAGCTCAGGCTGGGTGTAAGGAGTGCCCTTAGTGCTCATCCCAGTGGCACCAGGGCAGAAACCCCAGCCCTCAGTGCTTTTGTTTTGCAGCTGAAACCTCTCCTGTCCTGATTTCCCACTGCCTTCAGGAAACAGAGAGCTCACCAGCAAGAGGAGGAGAGCAGGAGGGATTTGGAAAGGTGGCAAGAGGAGAGGATGAAGCTCTGTGAAGAGGTGGAGGCCTGAGACAGCTCTTCCTCACAGCACTGCAGGCGAGGCCAGCAGGAGCAGTGCCATGGAGGGGGGAGCAGCACCCCACGGGCTTTCCCGAGGCAGGAGGGGATGTCCCAAGGCTGCTCCACCTGCCCAGGAGCAGTGACAGCCCAGAGGGGCCTCCCCCTGTGCCCCGGGGGCACACAGGTGTTAGGGTGGGAGGGGCTGGCTGCCCAATCTGGGCTCCTGTCAGACACACAGCTCCTTCCTCTTCCCAGACCTGAAAGTGCAGGAGCTGCAGACAGAGAGGTGGTGGGGTATGGAAACTCTCACCAAGCCAGATGTTTTCAGCTCCACCAGGGTTCAATACACCCTGAGGGTGGCCAGCACCTCACAGAAATGGCTTAAAATAATTTGTGAGACAGCTGATCAGGTGTGCTTTGAAAAGCAAAAGGTTTTAATAAGTGAGAAAATAACAAAAGATACAAAACCAAAACAAAAGCTGGGCATGGTGCAGAGAATCCTCGAGCACCTGAGCACCTCTGTGCTCCTTCTTAAGTACTTAATGTAGGAGATCTTTTGGCAAAAAGACAGAATCCATACAGAATCCACCCAATAGAAACCAGCTCCATTTCTGAGGAACAGCTACAGAGACCAGCAGGCGCCTTTGTCTTGGCTCTGAGCCACCCATGGTGAGAAGGGCATGGAAGATTCTGGTTTTTCTTCCTTAAAAGTCTTGAGGTGAAGCTGAAACCCTTTCCCATATTTGGAAACATTTGCCTGGGTGTTGGGGGGTGCAGTGCAACAGTAGGGTCCAGGCTGAGGGCCTGGGGGACACTGCCACAGGGTGGCTGAGGAGGTGCCCATGGGAGCAGAGGGGGGCACAGGTGAGCAGGGCAGTGCCCGTGTCCCCACCCCTCCTGTGCCCTCCAGGACATGCCTGTGGATGGAGATGGACCCACACCCAGGCAGCTCTGGGAGCATCAGCTTTGTGGGTGTCTGCTCTCAGCTCAGGACTCCTTCACCATCCCAGGGTACTCCAAGCCCTGTCCAGCCTGGCCTTAGACATTTTCAGGGATCCACGGGCAGCCACAGCTGCTCTGGGCAGCTGTGCCAGGGCCTCACCACCCTCACAGGGAAGAATGTCTTCCCAATATCCCATCTAAATCTACTCTCCGAGCATGGATGAGACTGTGCCCATGGCCACAAGAAACCCACAACGTTGGACAGGGTTTGGAGCACCCTGGGACAGTGGGAGGTGTCCCTGTCCATGGCAGGGGGATGGGCTTTAAAGTCATCTCCAACCCAAACCAGTCTGGGATTCCACGATTAAATTATCAAGGGAAATAACACCAGAAATGACTGAAGTTGTATCCTGTCTTGGCCAGTGAAAAGACCCAAAATCATCACCAGCAGACTTTGTACCTGGTGGCACATCTTCTGCCCTTTGGAAGACATCCCAATGATGAATAAAAATCCAGAGAGCTCCCCTGGCTGGTGAGGAGAAGAGGTGATGATGCCTTAAGTTTGAGCTTTCATGTTTTTCAGATTCTGTGCTGCCCAGGAGTGCAGCTCTGAGCTCACAGTCAATGTCACTCAGCTCTCTGCACACAGCAGGGACACAAAACAAATCCTTTCCCTGCTGCACACCAAGGACAACTTTCAGGCCCAAAAGCACAAACAAGGGTGGGCTGGGGAGACAAAACAAGAAGGATGAGACCTCACAACCTGGAGCTGTAATTGGACAATTAAACCCCAATATGCAAATGGACCAAAACTTATAAAAATGTAAGACTTTGTGACCAGTCAGCCATTTTGTGACCATTTTGGGTCCACCTTGAGCGTAGCCCTGGCCAGGCCCTGTCCTGCCCAAGTTGTACCCTAAAGGCCTTTCAATAAATCCCTGCTTTATTCTCTGGCTCTGTCCAGTCTCTGTTTCAGGTCAGCCTTCCCAAGACATCAGGGGCTGCAAACCCATTTTACCATGTTCCCATTTTCTCATTCCTTTTTTTGCCTCAGCTCCCATCCTGGGCAGCAGCCCAAGGCCGTGAACACCCAGGAAAAGAAGACAGGGAAAATAATAATAATAATGGGGAAAAAAAAAAAAATCCTTGGCTCATTAAGAGCATTTAAGCAGATGTTTAACTCTAAGCAGCCTTAAAATATTTGCTGAGCTCAGAGTAAGCCTAATTTCAAGCCCCATTTCAAGCCCATCCTGTGATGTTTTACTCTCTTTGGCACTCATTAAACACAAAGTATCACATGATAGCAGCACGAGTCACCCACTGGGGTGTCATCCATCAGAGCAACACTTTAAATTCCAGTTGAGAGCATCTTTTCCTTGTGGTCAGATCAGAGTGGCACACAGGGTGTGATAGGATGGCATCTGATGGACAGGTGACTGTGTTGTGGGAAGGAAAGGCCCGAGCTGGCCCCTCCCAGGTATGGCCAGCTGAAGGGACATAGCTCTTGGGGAATCTCCATACTCAATTTGCTCTTTTCTGCTCTGGTTTTGAATGCATTTCATAATAATATTCTGCAGAGAGAGGAAAGATTGACAAAAATTACCAAAAAATGATCTGTGATGCCCAGTCTGTTTCTTTACAGATCCAACTGCTTTCAGCAAACAAAGCTGAAGGTAATGATGGCATTTTGAAGTGAATCAATTTGGATGTAGATACATTTTTCATAACTCCCATCCCTTCAGAGCACAATCTCTTCTGTGTCTCCCTCTCTAGCAGCCAGGGAGTCCCTGCAGGGAGCTGGCTGTGCTTCCCCTCACATGAGCCATGGACTGGACACTTCCAGCCCTTCCATTGTCAGCACAGCTCACAAACCAAAACTGTCCCTTGGCATGGCAGCCAGATCCCCAAGGAGTGAGATTTCCATGAGATTTCCATCCAGTTTCACAGCAAAGGGGTGCCCTTGCCTCCTCCAAACCATGCTAATGGTTATCTGCACACAAACAAGGACCTTGGGCCTGCTGTGGGTCCTTCATTGCAGTTCAGGGGAATGAAATGGGAGATTTCTGCTCCCTAATGCAGGCAGAAAATAAAACCAGTCCTAAACCAGGGCTGGCTGTTGGCAAATACCCAAGGGGGGCATTGTGACATCCCCTTTGACCTCCTCCAGCCAGCAGCCTTGAGGTCTGAGGTTGTTCTCCAAGGACTGGGGCCATCCCCAAAGGGACAGCAGCTGTGTCCATGCTTTCCATCCCAAAGGGACAGCTGTGTCCATGTTTTCATATAGGAAAAGCAAGTGTTGTTTGTTAGAAATAAACAGGGCAGGAGATCGTTTTTACTCCTTTTAGTGCCTTTATTTAAAATTGGGGATGCTCAGGGGAGGGTCTCTCGCTGCCTCTGTTGCTCCTTCTGGACGCCTGGGGACACCACCGAGGAGGAGGTCCACGTCGTTCCTGCTGCTGTGCTGCAGGGCCGGGAGCTCGCCCTCACGGGGGTTCCCAGGAACTCGAAAGACTTGGGCTCGCTCTAGGGGTACTCCTCTGATCAACTTCTTTTGAGGTCGTGGCGACCTCTTTGTGGAGCTGAGCATGCTGGGTGTCTTTTTCTATTGGTCGAGTTCATTTGCATGTGGGGCGGTGTCTCGAGGTCTTGATGGACAGGCTGGCAGGGAGCAACAGAGGCCTAACCCGGAAGAGGAAGGGAGGGGCTTGGGAAGAAGGGCATATAACTTGGGTGTCAGAGAAAATGGGGTACAGCAAGGGTACAGATAAGAAGGTAAGAGCTTAACATGGGTTTTTAAACAGCACAATAACAATAACAATAACAATAACTAAGTGGCACAGTATAATAACAATAACAATAATTGAGTGGCTCATACAACCCTGTCTGAGGTAGGTTCTGTTCCTTTCATTGTTGATCAGGATTTGCTTCCACGCTGGGGCCTCAGCTCCTTTTTGACCCTCCCAGGCCTTTTCTCCTACAGGGACCTACTGGTATCATTGTCCCCCTCCCGACAGGCATCCTGTCCCATACTGAATTAAAAGCATATATCTACCTAATTACAAAAAAAGTGATTCAAGTCTCTGTTCAAGAGATTTTCTTTATATATCCGTTGTGAAAATGAAGGGAAATTGATCATTTGGTTTTAATTTAAAAACCTCTTTAAAAGTTCCAATTTCTTCAAAACGTTTCTTATAATAACAAGTAGAAATCCACAAAAGAGAAGATTATAAAGAAAGGTGATAGATAGAAAAGAGTAAACCAATCAAATATGCAAGGAGAAGTAGGAGAGAGTAATATGATTATAAGGGATTGGTAGGAGGTCACCAAAGTGGTGCTGATGAGGATCCATCCGGTGGTACCAGAGCTGAGACTGTCCCTGTCCTGAGAGCACCAGGATGCTGGGGGAATTCACAGAATTCCAGGGCTCAGGGAATTCACAGAATCACAGAATCACTGGGTTGAGAGAGACCTCCAAGATCATTAAGTCCAACACCTCAACTAATCCATGGCACTGAGTGCAACATCCAGCCTTTTTTTAAACACATCCAGGGATGGTGACTCCACCACTTCCCTGAGCAGATCATTCCAGTACTTTATCACCCTTTCCATGAAAACCTTTTTCCTAATATCCAGCCTATATTTCCCTTGGTGCAGCTTAAGTTGTATCGATGGGGATGGGGATGGGGATGGGGATGGGGATGGGGATGGGGATGGGGATGGGGAGAGTTCAGCTCAGCTGGGCAGAGCTGCTGGGGGCACAGGGCAGATGAATTCCCTTATCCCCTTGGCTGGGCAGCTCCATGGCCAGCACTTCCCTGGGAAAGCTGCCCCAGGCGCTGCTGGGATTTTGAGAAAGCTGTGGGCAGGAATTAATCGAGTTAGGGGAGGAAGATGCCTCTTTCCTAGAGGGATGTAGGCTGTGAGAGCAAGAAATTCCTGGCTCTGGGACTGCTGGGACTCATCAAGGGGAAGGGTCACCACAGCCCCTGCCCAGTCCTGGCTGCACTGGTACCAGCACCCACCTCAGAGAGGAGGCCACGCCGATGGGGAAGCTGCTGAAATGAAACCCTGCGGAGAAACCCAAACCTCCAGGAGCTGTGCCACCCCATCCTGGAGAGCCTATGGGTCAACAGGGTACGACTGTCCTTCCAGTGCCACCAGTCCTGAGCTGCTCCAGGGACACAATAACTGCTCCAAAGTGGGTTGGGTTTTTTGGTGGTGGTGGTGGTGGGGTTTTTTGTGGGTTGGTTGGTTGGTTGGTTTGTTTGTTTGTTTTGGTGAGTGGTTTGTGGCTTGTTTGTTTGTTTTGTTTTGTTTGGTGGGTTTTGTGTTTGTTTTTGGTTGAGGAGGTTTTTTTTTTGAGGGGTTTTTTTTTTTTATTTTAATGGGAGGGAGCGACCCAAACAGCAGCAAAACCCCACCCGTCTGGAAAACCCCCTCTGAGAGGCAGATGGGATGGTGGAGGCAGAACCACAGAGTCACACAGGGAATAAACTTCCCTGCTCCACCCCCGAGGCTGCTTTTTAGGATCTCTCCAGCAAACCTGCCTCTCCAGCAGCCTTCCCCGTGCTAAATTACCCGGGGCTCCTTCTCCCGGAGGGAAGGCGGGTGTGTGAGGGCACGGCAGCCCCCGGCACGAGGATTTCAAGGGAACATTCACCGTCCAAGTCCTCCTCATGCCGAGCGTGTTAACCAGCGGCTCCCGCGAGCATCCCCGAGCTGTCGGCAATGCAACACCACCACCTAGCACCGCGCACCGCCGCTGCAGGGGCGCGGGCAGCCCGAGATGCTCAGCCTCGGAGCATGGCAGTGCCGGGGTACAAACCCCCCGGGCCCCATTCACACAGGCCCAGGAGTGTCCAAAAACGTGAGGAGTGAGTTAAAACCCTCCGAGAAATTGAGATCTGTAAATCCACCCAGACACGAGGTAGAAATGCAAGTTTAGTTTTAAATAAATAGAGGATTTTTAAGTGCCTTAAAAATAAGAGCCTGTGTTAGTAAGGAAGAAAGAGACCTAGTACCTAGTATATAGCTCAGTGATATTGTCTTTTGGAAAGTAAGTTAAATTCTAGGAATAATAATTCATTATAATTACAATATAATAATTATTACTTATTATTATTTATTAACAATAATATTATTTCTTAATATTATTTTTAGTTTTATATTCTTCTTATTAATAATAATAATGTAGCCTTGCTAGGAATTCCTAGATGGAACAGATAGAACTATAGGCATAGAATTTGTGTACAAATTTACAAAAATTAATGAACATCAATTTTAGCTCAGGATAGGTCCAACGCTTTTGTAGAGACTTCATGTTTAAGCTTGATTGGCTAAAATTAGAATGGAATGCACTAAGAATATTAGAAAAGTACTCACTTAAGGAACACAGAATATGGGTGCTGTTGCTGCTGTTGCCTTCACTGCTGCTGATAAGGCACTATCACTTCTGCTTGGGACTTAGAGACTTTATGTTACAAGGCTTCTGCGTGCTGCTATGGACTCTGACAACTTTGCCTTCATGGGGCTGATTTAACCATGCAATAAAGGATTTCTTTTACAACTACCCAGCTTCCAGTCTTCAGTGAAGATGCCCTGACCTCTCAGCGTCCGGGCAGCACTTCTGCTCCGGGTGCCAAAAGCACAAAGGAAAAGCAGTGAGTCCGTGACTTTTCCCAAAGGAAAAGCAGTGAGTCCGTGACTTTTCCTGTGAATGTTTCCTGGAGGTGTTTTCAAGGAGCATTCCTGGGTTTGTTTCACTGCCTGGCATGTTCCCCTTTCCCTGGCACATTGTTTGGGAATGCTGAGGGAGTGTGGGAGGCAGCAGAGGTGCCCAAAGCCAGACCCACAACCCCCCCTGCACTTCTCATGTTTTACATCCCCAGGATGTTCCTGGTCACAAAACCCCCTCGAGCTGAAAAATCCCTGCCAAGAGAAAATGTTGCACATACCCCATAGCCTGAAAATTCCCAAAACTGACTCTTCTAAAACAGAATCTGTATCTTGGGATGTGCATAGCTGGGAAATGATGGGTGTCAGGGATCTTCCCTGGGATTGGGACAGGGCCTGGAGCTCGAAGGACGCTCTGAGAGATGGGTGGTGCTGCTGAGGCCTTGTGCTCCATGACAATGCCAGGCTCATTTGCCTCAGGTTATGAAGAGAATCTCCACTTGGGCCTGCAGGAGACTCCAGACTCTGGTGAGGTGTCAGCAGCAGCCCAAGGGTGCCCAATTCCCTGCTCTCCTCCAGCTGAGGGATGAGCTGGTCCAGCAGGGATGGGAAAAGCAGGCAGTGCAAGTGGCCCAGTGGAGCTTTGCCTCCAAAGCTCTCCCTCATCCCAGGAGAGGGGACACTGTGTCCTCTAAACACGTGGGCTGGAAGACCTGTGTCTTGGCCATGGGATGCTGTGCCCTGACCCAGTGGGCAGTGCCCCAGAAGCGCCCCCTGAAATGCCCCAGAAAAAGGTGTTTGGGGTGCTGCAATCTCTGCAGTTGCTCTCTGCATATTGATCCCATGTGGGCTGACCTGAAATATTCAGAAGAAGCCACTGACTGCTCCCAAAACCCTAGCAGGGTGAAATACAGCTCTGGCAGTGCTTGCAAATCCCTCTTCCCCCCTTTTCCTACATAACCCTACATCATGTGGGTTAAGGATTTCCTTACTCTCTCCCAGCTCAAATCCCACAGCCCCCTAGGCCTCTGAGAGGGTCACAGCCTAGGGGGACACCAGCTGCAATGGGGCTGAATCCTTGCTGATCCCCAGAGCTGCTCCTTGGAGCAGAGCCTGCCCCACAGCCCTCCCAGCACCCCCTGGAGCCCCCTCCAGGCCTCCAAAGCCAGAAACCCCCACTGAGGAGTCGTCCCATGGTGGAAGTGAGCCCCACCAGACCCTCTTGGTCTCCAGGCAGTGCCCTGGCCCTGAGTGTTCCAAGTGCTGCCCAAACACATTTGGGAGTTCTCAGGTGGTAGATGAGAACCAGAAGGGTTTGTTTGGAAAAGGACTGTCCTGGGGACTCCCTGCCCATTTGGGATAACTCAAACAAGAAACCAAAGCAACCTGAGAGCCTGTACCCACTGTGTGGGACTGGGGACAAACATGGAATTTCCCACTGTGGTTTCACTCCTTATTCCCTTCCCAGAACCTTGGCAAGGGGAGGAAGAAATTGTCTTTGGGTTTGGAAACAAAACTAATAAAAGATATAAAAAATAAAATATATGCATAAAATAAAAACTTGGAGAAACTGTGCAGAAACGTGGATAAGGAACAACTTAGGCTGAGAATGAGGTGGCAGCAGAGAAGAAGAGGAGCTCAAGAGCAGGTGAGGAAGAGGAGTGAGTTGTTGGCTCCAGGGGCAAGAGGAGTAGGATTTAAGCTCAGGGGGAGGTTTTTAACTCAGGGGGAGGTTTTAAACTCAGGGGGAGGTTTTAAGCTCAAGCAAAGCAATAGCAAACACAGACAAGGCACAAGTGGGAATTTTTGGAGACTCCAGCTGATGCCTGGGGAAGGCTGACTTGAAACAGAGACTGGACAGAGCCAGAGAATAAAGCAGGGATTTATTGAAAGGCCTTTAGGGTACACCTTGGGCAGGAAAAGAGCCTGACCAGGGCTACACCCAAGGTGGACTCAGAATGGTCACAAAAATGAGCAGCTGGTCACGAGGTCTCACACTTTTATAAGTTTTGGTCCATTTGCATATTGGGGTTTAATTGTCCAATTACAGCTCCAGGTTGTGAGGTCCCATCGTCCTTGTTCCTCCCTTCAGTCCATTGCTGTTTGCACATTTGGGCTGAAAGTTGTCCTTGGGCTTCAGCAGGAAAAGGATTTGTTTTGTGCCCCTGCTGTGTGCAGAGAGCTGAGTGACACTGACTGTGAGGGTAAGAGCTGCACCCCTGGGCAACACAGAGTCTGAAAAACATGAAAGCTCAAACTTAAGCCATCACAGCAGCCAGGTGTGTGTGGTCAGTGGATGTAATGGGCCTGTCCATGGGCAATGTGGGACAGGATCACAGCCACATCCACACTGCTCCTGGAAAACCCCTTGGATGCTGAGGCACAGAGATCACCCAGTGGAGGAAACTCTGCTAAAACCAGCCAAGAAACTGCAGGTATCCTGTACAAATCCACAGGGGTGCTTTAGGACATCATTTACATTAAAAGAATAAAAAGAAAAGCCATGTGGTACCTCCTTCCCAGCTCCTGCCAATCCGCAGGGCCACAGGGAAGAGTTTGGGCACAGGAATTCACACTTACAGCAGCAGATGTGGCCCCTGGCCCTTCATCCAGCTGCACACATCTGTCTTTCCCCTAATGTTTGTCCATTCACCTTCTTTTGGGGGGAGAAAAAAATCATTATTCACACAATTGGGAGCTAAACAGTAACTGCCAGAGAATCAACTTGGGAAAAGCTCTCTGGAACAAATCTGGAGATAACTGGAGTGATGTAATGGTGAAATAATGGAATTACTAGAAGGGGATTTACAACAACCTCAATTTATGGGGAGAACTGGTGTAATTACAGTGGTGGCAGTGTCAGAATTAAATTGCTTCTTACACAGGAAAAAAAATTACAAAGATTTTACCCGAGGAAGGCCTGGCACAAACACTGGGAAGATTTATTTTTCCTTATTGCAATAAAAATGAAACTCCAGGTCTTTGTCTGGCAAATTCAAAATAAAAATGAGGATTTGGGGACAATTTTCAAGCCATGAAAGTAGGGGAATGGTCTCCTGTGTGGTGTCCTGGTGTAATGATGGTGTTTGGCCCTCTAGGCCCTAATTTTTGGAATTGCTTTTTAGGATCTCTCCAGCCAATCTGCCTCTCCAAATCCTGCAGCAGTGACCTGGAGCCCTTCCCTGTGGATCCGTGGTGCCGGGGAGGGGACACATGGTGGGGACAGGGAAGTGACAGTGCTCTGCCAGCAGCCACTGGATGGTGCCACAGGACCAGGAACGAGCAGCAGCCACCCTGCAGCACCCCCAGGGCTGCTCCTGGCCTCCCCTTTTGGGAAGACCCCAATGCTGGGGCTCTCCCAAGGTTTGGGACCTGCCTGGTCAGTCACCGTGGAAAAATGACATTTCCTAGGTGGGATTTCTCCTCACCCTTCATCACACACATGAGCTATTGGAGCTCTGGAGCCTCAGCAGCTCTCCCTGGACATAGCAGACCTTCTGGCCTTGAGCTGTGCTATCAGATATTTTTTAACTTCACAAGCAAAAAGTGCAGCAAACCAAGCAGTCTGTAAATAGGGTTGTATTTTCTGGCAGGTTTTCTCTACTCTGAGGTTGCATCTTTGTTGTGAACATCACTTTTACTCGACTGCCCATTAGTATGAGCAGCACCAGGAGGTCTGTGACCAAAGAGCTGTGGTGCTCTCAGAGTAGAACATTCTGCTCCTATTTTCTGTATAAACTGATATGCAGGAGCAGTGCCTTGTGCCCTTTCTTAATTGCTCACATAGTGAAAACTCCCCTTTGATAATCTCTGTGTATTTGAAGTAAATTCAGTTGTGTCCCCTTAGGGCATAGGCACGACCCCATTCCCATGGGAAGTGGCAGCCCACAGGCTGGGGGCAGCTCTCCACACTGGGCACACTCGTGTGTGGCTTCTGGATTCTTCAGCAGCTTTCCTTCTCCTCATTTTCCTCTTTCCCCTCTTTCCTCCCTCTCCTCTCTGCCAAAGCTCCAGAAGGTGATGGGAAAAGCCTCATTTTCTGCTGCAGGAGGAAGCTGTCCTGAGTTCACTTGGACAGAGAGCCCAGCCACAGCTGCTGTGTCCTCCCTCCTTTCCTCCTCGAGTCAGTGGGAAATCCAACCCCAAGGATGACTCTGCACTGTGGACATGACCACATCAGCTTGATCCCTTCTAGAGCTCATCTGTGTAAATTCAGCTCATTTTCATAATTCTGGCTGTATTTTGGAGATTTAGCAGTGCATTTATGATCTTGGTCTCTGCTAAGTATGAAATTTGGGAAGATGTAACAGGAAAACTGGCACTCAATCCCTCTTCTCTTTTCCAACCCACTCCACGTTTGGTTCAGACTCTTACCCCTCCCTGTTTCCCACATTTCCAGGTGGGTTTTTATATTAAGAAGCAGGGCACACCCAAGTGAGGCTGAGCAGAACAAGGGGAATGAACTTAATTCCTCTGGGGGGAAAAAAAGTATTCTGCACAACTGTTCACAAATAAGCAGAAAAACCCTTTTTACCTGTAAAAAGTTACAGGTGGCAGTGAGAATTTGTTCCATGGGGGGAGTGACAGGAAACCTGGGCTGGGCACTGGTACTGTCCCCATCCCAAACTAATGGGAGAACAAATTCCTGCCCCAAAGAGCAAACAGGCAGGAGAAGGGCAGAAAGCAGGAGCTGCTCTGCCCCGACGATGTGGCAAACTCGGTGCCAGGGCAGGTGGCCGTTCATTCAGCTGCCAACAAGGGCAAGAAGCACTTTTAGAGGAATTTTTCTTATACCTCTGAGGGTCCAGCCTTTACAGAGAAATGGCTTAAGTAATTAGCAGGACAGGTCTTCAGGTGTGTTTTGTAAAAGCAAAAGGTTTAATAAATGCAAAAATAACAAACTTTACAGAAATAAAAGAAAAGCCGAGCACAGGTGCCTGAGAAGCTTCTGACACCTTGCTAAGACACCCTAAAAAGCCCTTTGAGCTCCTTTGTGCTCTCTCTTTTACGTTTGATGGTTCAGGTGGGCTGTTTGTCCCCTGGCCCAATGAAATCAGCCCCAGGCTTTGACTTACACTTTCAAAACCCAATCAATGCCTCTGTGCTGGCACTGAGTCAATTACTGACAAGACAGCAAAGAACTTTCTGGGTTCTTTACCTAATAAGGAGTACAAGGGGTGAGTCCCAAACCTTTCCCTCGATGGAAACACTTCCTCAGGTGTGGGGTGCATTACTACACACTTTTCTGGTGGATTTCCCAGCAGTTTTCCTGCCTGAGGTGCTTTTGGTGAGCTTCAAACACCAAGCCCAAGCAGTGGTGGAAAAGTGGGGGAAAACTCCTAAATTTGGGAAAGTCCAGAAATAGCTGAGAGCCTTGTGTGAAGAGAAAGGTGACACTGGTACCCTGACCCTGAGGGAGTTGAGATGTGAGAAAAGAGAATTTGTTCCATGTTGGGCATCTTGAACCAGCATGTTCCACGGGAAGCTGGGATCAAATCCATGCTGCTGCTGTGCCCTGCCAGCCTGGGGCTTGCAGGTGGTGCAGGGGGCTGGGCCAGGCTCAGTCCATAGGCTGGAAAACACATCCCTGTCCTTGCTGCTCAACCCCCAGAGGCTTTTCTGCCTCAAAGGCAGAAAATCCCAGGACAGTTTGGGTTGGAAAGGACCTTAAAGCCCACCTTGTTCCACCCCCAGGGACGTCTTCCTCTGGACCAGGTTGTTCCAAGCCCTCTCCAACCTGGCTGAAAACAGCTCCCCAAGTTTTGTTAAGTGGTAGATGACGCAATCCTTGCATCCTGCTAGGATTTGGAGGAGCAGGGCCTGTCCCACCCCCCTAGTTTTCCCTGGGCATGGTTTTCCAAAACTCAGTCCTCACCCCTCTGCCCTGCCTGCCATCCCTTCCAAACTGCTGTCCTTAAATTTCCACAGCTTTTTACTTACCTCCTCCTAGTTTTTTAACTGTTTAGCTCAGTACAGCACAGAGGGTTTTCCACGGTCTCCACCAATTGTTGACACTTCATTTCTCCTGCCAGAAGTGACTCCTTTGGCTTTATCCTCTCTGGAGTCTCTGGGAACAGTGAAAACAAGCCCAGGGCCAGCAAGATAAAGACCTGGTCAATTAAATGAAGAAGAAATCACACAAATCAGCAGGTTTGTGGGTTTTGTTTTTCCCAATAACTTTTTCTTTATGGGCTCCTGTTACTGGTAACATTTTTATAAATCATGAATATACAAGGGAATATCAGTAAATATTCAACCCACAGCACTAACAAGCTCTGAATGCATCACAGCTCTCCCAAAGCTGAAGAAAAATAACAAAGGAAAATAAAAACCCTATCAAATTTATTCAGCTGGAATATCTCACTCAGAGAGCTATTCTCCCATAATATTTGGGGCAAGCACAGTGTCATAAATCTTAGTGCCATTAATCCATAGACTCATTCATCTCTGCTCAACTCCATAAAAGCAATAACCTTGTCACTATAGGGAGGAAGATTGGGCTTTTAATTGCATATAGATTTCAGGAGAGTTCTTATCTCCTAGTCCAATTTGTAGCTCCAGTTTGTCCCTTGGTCAAACTCCATGCAAATCCAGTGTGCTCTCACACACTCCAGATGCTGCAGGGGCTTGGAAAGAACCTGTTCAGAGCTGTCAGATAATGCACCCAGCCTTTGCAGGCTCGGCTTTATTAGACAATCCTTGATTTAATTAACTCCTCTGAATGGGAAATGCATTTTTCAGAGGACGATCAAATTCATGGAAACAAAACCCCAACAGCTATTCATGAGTTCCCTGACTCATCTCCCTCAGTTCTACGAATGCTATCAAATCCATCCCTTGCAGCTGATGGTCAATAAAGGCAAAATAAAAGGTGGAAGAGGGTTCCTCCCTTACCAGGAACAGCAGCTGGAAACACTGGATTTACTCACAGGGCCACATGTTCTGCAGTCTCTGGGATCTGTTTTTTTCCAGGATTTACTCAGCCAAGCAACTCCAGAGGCCCAAACCCCCTTGCTGCTGTGCAATTGGTCAAACCAGCAAGCCCAGTTCAGCCCAGCAAATGTGGAACTGCTCCTCCCACAGAGCCCACAGCCAGGCAGGATGGATTTGGTGCAGTGCTGTGTGCTCCACACGTGCTGCGCCTTCCAGCAGCTGTGGCCCTATGCCATGGATCTCAGAGCCCAAATTCACATCCTTGAGGGTGAAACGTCTCCCTGCAATGCACAGTGTGGGGAGCAGGGGTTGTGTTTGGGGTGGGTGGCCTCAGGCAGCATCTGGGCAAGTGTCCCCCTTCCCTTTGCACTGGGGGCTGTGGATGTGGCTCAGGGGTTTGTCCTTCACACAACAGCACTGGGACATGAGGAGCTGTCACCAACACACTGGGTCATCCTCAGAGTGCTTCTGGATCTCTAAGTCCAAAAAATAATTAGGGTATCACAATTATTTTTTTGTAGTCTGCTGGGCTACAGAAGAAAGCTTGGAAAAGGGAACTTTGGCCTCAATAAAGACCCAGAGATCTCCCAGGCAGGTAATTTTGGCTTCAAGGCTTAGAGAAGACATCAGCTCAGCTGGAAAGGGGATACTTGGGTCTGAGTCCAGGACAAGGAATCACAGAATCATGGAACGGTTTGGGTTGGAAGGGGCCTCAAAGCCCATCCAGTCCCTGCCATGGGCAGGGACACCTTCCACTGTCCCAGGTTGTTCCAAGCCCTGTCCAACCTGGCCTTGGACAATGCCAGGGACCCAGGGGCAGCCACAGCTTCTCTGGGCAGCTGTGCCAGGGCCTCATCACCCTCACAGCCAAAAACGTGTTCTGTATATCCAACCTAAATCTCCCCTCTTTCAGTTTGAAGTCATTCCCCCTTGTCCTGTCACTCAAGCCCATTTCAAATAACCTCTCTGCATATTTTCTGTCAGCTCCTTCAGGGACTGCAAGGCCACACTGAGGTTCCTGGCATCACAAAGAGACTCCTGATCTCTTTTCCAGGCTGAACAATCCCAGCTCTCCCAGCCTTTCCTCCCAGTAGAGCTGCTCCATCCCTCTGATCACCCTGGTGCCTCCTCTGGACTCTCTCCAGCAGCTCCAAATCCAAACCCTGAGTTCTCCCTGCAGTTCTGTGGCTGTGGGTGGGGATTCTCTTGGTGCTGTCATTCCCAACAATGATGTTCACCACCCTCTGTGATGCTGAGCACAAGACAAGGTCCCTTAGGGCCACAAACACAGGAGCAGCCGTGACACCAGCTGTAGTTACATCACAGCCAGGCTCATAAATAAATGATTCTCTGCTCCAGAATGGGATTTTATTCAGTGGAGTTCACTGCATTAAAATATTTCATCCTGCACGTTTTCGGCTGAGGCAAGGAAATGAAAACTGATCCTGGGAGATTAGGAGCCTGGCGAGGGCGGGAATTCCCGGATACTGTTCTCTGTCAGCTCCCCATAAGGTTCCTGCCCCTAATCTTGTCATCTACACGCCTGCAGACATCAAAGTGTGACCAAGAGATAGCCGGCTTGGGGCCTTTGTCACAGCATTTGTGCAGCAGAAAAATAAAATGTAACTTTCCAAGCTGTTTCCTCGGGAATTTTTTTTAGTTCCAACTCAGTCGTAAACCTGAATTTCGAATTTGTCTGGGTGTTTTCCTGCCTTTTGCATTCCCCTGTGTACCTTTCCTGCAGCACTGCTTACGTGTTTCCTATCTAAATTAAACATTCCTGGGCTTTTCAGCCCCTTTCCAGTGGAGGCTGAGAACATGCCTGCAATTTTTCTGCCCTCTAGGAGCAATGAAGTGTTCAGAAGTGTTTGATCTCTACCCTGAAACTTGCACTCTACTCCTCAGCAAGCCCAGGGTCCCACCAAGCATCTCTGACTCCATCCCATCACTGATTTGGGGTCCCCCAATAATAATTAATCTGATTTTCTGATGTTTTCTCTCATCGTGTGACTCCTTATGTCTTACTAAGGAAATAAAACACCCAAATATTTTCTTTTTTCCCTCAACCACCCATCTGTGTGCATACTCCTCTCAAAAACATGAAGAACATGAGCTGAGGGGTGTTGGCTGATCAGGAACGTTGGAGCTGATTTTTTTGACAAGAAGAGAACAACTGGAAACTGTGATTCTGGTCTTTCTCTTTTTTAATATTCACGTAAAAAAAGAAAATATCAACCAACAAAACAAACAAGCAAAAAAAAAAATCCAGCAGGCAAAAAAAGGCAGAAAGTCTAAGTTTATACTGAGAGATACAAACCACGGAAAAGAGTAGCAATGTTTTTAAAATAGAGCAGCATCTACCTCTGCAAAATAAATTCTTCTCCTTTAAAAACAAGTCCTTAAACCAAGTTCTTTGCTGGAACAAAGGGGAGGGTCAGTACTGACATCCCACAGGGATTTATCCCAGGTGGCCAACATCCAGCCTGGGCTGCTGTTGGCTGGAAGCTCTTCCCACCCCTCTGCATGGTGGTTGTTTCCTCCAACCACCTGCCAGGTGCTCCCTCCTCCTCCTGCTGACCTTCCCCAGGATCTCCTGGCCCTGTGGTGGGGGTTTGCCTCCATGTGGTGGTAGAGAACTGGTTGTTATGGAAAGCTGTTGGAGAGTTGAGGGTTGTGGAGGCTGACGTTTATGGAGCAGTGATGGAGGTGGGGATGGGGGGATGCAGTTTGTGCTCACTGGGAGCACAGCCTGCCCCCTCTAATCCTAGCAGCCACCAGAGATGCCAGCTCAGCTGGTGCTAACTCGACCTTCCAAAGGTCCAACTCTGCAGGAATGTTCAGCTGTGGATTCTCACCCTTCCAAGATATCAAACACTCAGGAAACACCACCAGCATTTCACCAAAGCAATTTTGCCTGAATTCCTTCAGAAAACTTGTACTTCTGAGGAGTGGTGCTCAAGTCCACTGCAGATGCCATTAAAATGGTTATTTTGGAGGGTCTGGACCCTTTTTCCTCTCTAATTTATTCCTGTCTTCTATTCATAGGCATTGTCTAGAGCTTTTTTAGGATGTGCTCTGAAACCAGATGGGAGGACCTACTAACAGCTCACAGCTCTCTCTTCCCTCAGAAGTTCTGACATGTCTCCCTCTCCCCCCTTAAATAAACTGCCTCTCTGATGGATTGGCTGGAGGAGGCAACATTCCACTCTGGAGTTATCTTCCCATCACTGGAGGGAGAATTACCACGGGGAAGTCCTGATGCTAGTGTGGAGTTACACATCTAATGCTCCATGGGAGTCCTGCTCCCACAGTAACTCTAATTAATTCTAAATGAGAAATTCTCCTGGCTCCATTAAAAATGACATCTGCGGGAACACCGGTGGCACACGGAG
Organism: Acrocephalus scirpaceus scirpaceus; assembly: GCA_910950805.1. Classification (NCBI taxonomy): domain Eukaryota; kingdom Metazoa; phylum Chordata; class Aves; order Passeriformes; family Sylviidae; genus Acrocephalus; species Acrocephalus scirpaceus. The sequence goes on from OU383781.1 coordinate 21,100,614, forward strand.
GTTGGGAGCTATTAGTGCAGGAATAACAATGGATTATGCACGTTCCCTGGAGAGAACTGAGGAAATAAATACACTTTGCTATCACAGGCTCCAGCAAACAGATGTCTAAGTAACAGAAATCAGATGAAATATCAGAGCAGATCAGCGTTGGAGTACAAGCAGCAAAGCAAAGGTGGGACTGGGTAGAAAAGTCACCGGGGAGGAAAATGCCATGACCACAGGCTCTGTTTGCTTGGGGCACAGCCAAGGGGACACAACTGAATTTACTTCAAATACACAGAGATTATCAAAGGGGAGTTTTCACTATGTGAGCAATTAAGAAAGGGCACAAGGCACTGCTCCTGCATATCAGTTTATACAGAAAATAGGAGCAGAATGTTCTACTCTGAGAGCACCACAGCTCTTTGGTCACAGACCTCCTGGTGCTGCTCATACTAATGGGCAGTCGAGTAAAAGTGATGTTCACAACAAAGATGCAACCTCAGAGTAGAGAAAACCTGCCAGAAAATACAACCCTATTTACAGACTGCTTGGTTTGCTGCACTTTTTGCTTGTGAAGTTAAAAAATATCTGATAGCACAGCTCAAGGCCAAAAGGTCTTCTAGACATAGTCGTATTTCGAAGGGTACGAGCGTCTCCCATCCTCACTTCGAGGAGCTTCTTCATATCCCCCACCCTTCCTGGCCTTGGGGTCAGCTTCATACCCCGAGCCAACCTTGTAGGGCCCCGTCCTGTAGGAGATGTTCCTGCCCGAGGCGTTGTAGGACACGGCTTTGTAGCTGCAAGAGACACAAGAGGAACATCAGCCTCTGGAGGGGCTGTGACTGCCCAACATTGCACCCTGTGCTCATGATGGGTTTTAGGGAACTTGGAGGCACTCAGAGAGCTCAGCCCACCATCCATGGGAACCTGCAAGTACCTTTCAGGTTCTTTCATACACATACATTTTCTTTCCCTTGAAAAAATCATTTCTGGAGTGATGGACCCACCTGCAATAACTGGCTGTGTTGGGGTGCAAATTCCTGGTGATGTTACACCATCCCTGGAAGTGTTCCAGGCCAGGCTGGACATGGTTTGGAGCTGCCTGGTCTGTGGAAGGTGTTCCTTCACATGGCAGGGGTGAAATGTGATGGGCTTTAGGTGCCTCCCAACCCGAACTGCTCTGGAATTCTACAATTCCATGTAAACCACAGCTGAGCTGATGTAATCTACCCCTGCTCATGATCTGCTGGGCAACCTACAATTCATGGGCCTGAACCTACTAGCACAGGGCAAATGTCACATTTTGGGGTTGGTTCTCATGTCCTCTCTGTCTGTGTGTGAGTCATGGGACAGGGAGGGCAAACGTTCACTTTGGACCCACAGAGGGCAACTCTCTAACCATGGACTTCAGGCAGTGCTGGCCTTGGCAGTGCTGAATTAATGGCTGGCCTCTGATCTTAAAGGTCTTTTCTCAAGGACTCTGTGTTTCCATCGTCATGAGGACAATCATGACAGGGCTGTTACACACCCACACATCCTGGGCTGGCTGTGGGACACCTGGACACCCCCCCCGGTTTCCTGCAATACCTTCCCATGCCCACCCAGCTCAGCTTACCGGGATTCTTCTGGGATGAGCCCTTTGCAAGCCAGGCACATCATGATGCCTCCCACAAGGGCCAGGCCCCCTGCCACCCATCCGACAAAGAGGGCTGAGCCAAAGGTGTACCTGCAAAACAGGCAGGGATGGTTAGGGCTGCCAAGAATACTGCCATCCTCCCTTGGACCCCACAAGTCCCCAGAAGTCCCCAGAAGTTCCCAGAAGTCCCACCTGCAGTCTGAACCCCAATGGCCTCCCTATCTCATTCCAGAGACATCCCATTCCAGACATCCCAGCCCATTTACCTATCTCCAGCCCAGAAAAGAGGCTCTGTCTCCTAAGAATAATCTTCCAAGTCCTGCAACCATCCCAACATTCCCCCAGAGTTTTCCAATCCTTTAGCAGCAGCCCTGAGGGGGATTCCCACCGTGCAGCACACAGAGCCAGCTGAGCACCCACCTGTTCTGGACGTTCTGCATTCCCTGGTACATGTTGGTGGTGGACATCCAGAAGTTTGTGACCAACATGTTGGCAAACACGGACACTCCAGTGATGGCACACAGGCCTGAGGTGGGACAGAAGGACAGACTGAGAGCCACACCGTGCAAGAAGTCACCCGGGACCTCAGGGAAGCATCTCACACCTCTGGACAGGTGGTGAGACACTGCTCAGGGCCTTCAACACGAAGGGGGACCCACAATGTTTTTGAAGAAAAGAAAAACACTTTTCTTCCAGGTTTTCCATTTACAATCCAACATCAGGAATACAAATTCACACAATACAATCCCAAGTCAGACCTGCAGGAATCTTTCTCCTGATGTGTTTTGTCACAAAAATGAGTTTAACAAACAGATCATTGTACAAAATACCCAGCAGTTAATTTTAAACATTCATTTTACAATGAAAAACATAGACCAGAAATTCCCTGACAGAATTTTTTTTAATGGGAAATCATACACTCTGTCAAGTGAAAGAGGAGATGTCTTTGGTTCACAGCCTGTTGATCACCAGATGTGGAAGACCAGCCCCAGGAGGTTGAGCTTCTTCCATTCATCCAAACAGGGGATGTCTGGGATGGCCATCCCTGACAATTCTGGCCGCAATGCCAATCTTTGGTTTTCCTCAGCAGGGGAATTCACAGAGCAAGAATCACAGACTGGTTTGGGTTGAAATGGACCTTAAAGATCAAGGATCAATAGGAGCTGGGGTGCCCAGAAGAGCTGAAGTCCAGAACTTTTGGCAAAACCCCTCACATGACAGTTTTACTTTGTCTTTCATGCCACTTCCAGTGTCCAAGGCCAGGTTGGACAGGGCTTGGAGACTTGGTCCAGTGGAAGGTGTCCCTGCCCTTGGCAGTGGTGGAACTGGATGATTTTTAAGGTACTTCCAACCCAACCCATTCTATGATTCTAAAATGAGAGATGTAAAATACAAAATTAAAGCTGTGTGGCAGAAGGTGGGTTCCTCCTTAGAGCTTATATTTTTGAAGTTGTGTTAAATGTCTTATATCCCAAGAAAAGTTAAGCATTGGGATTTGAAGAATTTTAAATAGGGACATTCTCCTTCCCTTTGTTAGGATATAGATTTAATTTTATTTTTATCTCAAAAATAATGTAGGAAAATCTGTAAATTATGTATTAAGCATTTGCAGTTTTGAGGAAGCTGGGCATTCCTGCAGCCTTGTAGGCTGGTATTTAAAACCTACAAACCAGGCTACAACAACCTTGGGAATCTTCCTAAAATTATTATGGATAAAGCCTGAAACTAGAAAAAGTATTCTATATAAATAAAGGCTATAATAATATATGGCAACAACATATATAAACCAAATCGAGATATACACTTCCTTTTGCATCTGTGGGATGTTTTTTCAGCCTTCCATGTTTTGTCCATACAAACTTCTAGTTTGCAGAGTTTTTTTGTTCGCTAATCAGAGGTAAAAAAACCATTTGACCCCAGGAAATCAGGCTGGAGGACAATGTGTAATAACTTCAGAATTGCACCAAGATGTGCCCCGTCCTCAATTCCAGGGAAATGCAAAGCCTTCCACGTGGAAGACATGACAGTTCCCACTCACCAGCAATGATGAACATGATGCCAGAGGTCAGGGTCATGTTGGCTTTGGCAGTGTCCTCCATGCTCCCAATGCGGATGCATTTCAGAGCAAAAATGCACACGAGGAGGCCGAGGATTCCCAGGACTATCCCCACGATCATGAGGGCCCTCACAGCCTGGAACATCGCTGCAAAACAAACAGCAAGAGCCTTGCTGAGTGGCTGAAATGGGATTTGTCAGAGTCTGGGGGATTTTCAAAGATTGCCTCTGTCTGAAAATAGAAATATTAAAGATGAAAACCTAGGAAAATGGGCACTGGATCTATTCTGTATTATCTAGGACACCTCTGGAAGAGTGGCTGCTTGACTAAACTTCCCAAAGAGTTTGATGGTTTAGGCAGCATTTTTTTAGAAATGTTCATTAGTATGCCAGTTGTGAAATTCATGGAGAAGAGTTAGTGAGGAGCTGGGATAAGCATGGATTGTTCCATAACCAGAGTGTTTGAGAAGGGGCTCTTGTTTCCTCCCCAGTCAGCAGTGGAGGCAGACAGCTCTACCCAACTATCCGGGATATTTCCAACTACTGCATGTCTCAAAATGCAGTTCTGTATGATCCCGCTTCCCAGTGAAGCACACAGAAAAGAGGAAAATCGCCTTGACAAACATTCCACAGAGAGCAGGACAGAGCATCAAAACTCTGGCAACCATCTGCCTCACCATATCCTTCCCAGGGTTATCTGGAACATCAGTCCTGGATAAATCTGTCCATGTTCACGAATGAAACATCCAAATACCCCCACCCTGGATCTGCTCAGCAGCATGCCATGAGCTGGGAATGCTGGTGGGTTGTGCCCACGGGAGCTGAGGCCTGAAAGAGGCAAAAACCTTTCAGACTCCTCTTGGGTGGAGTAGAAAAGTGGAAGGAAAAGTAAAGGGAAACTTCCACCCTTAAAACTGAAGAAGTGGTGGGGAAAAGACAATGTGAATACCAAGGTGATTCTCTAACACAGTGGCACATATCCCATCTCTTTTCCAGACACCTCCCCTCCCCGCTTGTGCAGGAGTCCCTGGCAGAGACGGGAAGGCAGCAGAGCCCTCGGGGGTGCTGGGAGGTATTTCAAGGGCAGTTGTGATTTGGCTGGGACATGTTGCAGCCTCTCCTTGCCCTGCCACATGTTCCCACAGCCCTGGGTCTGGCTTTGGTGCTCCCCATGCACGATTATTCCTCTTCAGGAAGCAGAAAGTGGGCTCGTGATGGAGTGAAACAGGAGGAAAACACATTCCACAGCCCCAGGGACAACTCTGCCCTGTCTGTCACCCCTTTGCTGGGTGACGGCGGTGCCCAAGGGGGCAAGGAGCACAGAGCCCTTCCACAGGTTGGGAGAGGGGTTTGCAAACCCTTCCCAGGAGGGTGCAGGGTGCCTGGCTGGCTCTCCTGTGGCCTGTGGGGTGTCAGGAAGCGGAGCAGAACCGTGCTGGCACTGTGGTGCACACGGAAGCAGGCGGGCTGCCATTCCACAGGCCGGGAATACAGCACCTTCTCCCATCCAGCAGTCCCACTGCCTCAGCTCCTATGACTCAATTTGCCCTTATCAGCCGATAACGAGTGCTAAGGAGCCGGGGGCTTTCAATCTCCCATTCATCAGCCCCCAGGTAGGAGCTCATTAGTTATGATCCGTCAGGGAATGGCGGATATGCCTTATCAGCCCTCAGAGGTTGTTCTGCAGCACCTGATGGGAAGCAGAAAGAGGAGGAAATTTCAATCTTCGTTTGTCTTTGCAACCACCAAAGTTTCTTTGCAAATGCCTTTGTTTCAGGGCAGGCAGGAGAGGCTGATAATCCAAGACTATGGATCGTGATAGAAACTCCTTGTCCCCAAGACTTCATTCCTGCAGGTTCCTGGGTGTCATCACTGCAGTGTTTTCAACCCATCAAGCAGTGACCCCAAACAAAGGTCCCACAGAGAGTTTGTTCGTTCCAGGGAGAGGTGCCTTGTGTGCCCATGGAAGGACACAACAGGCAGGGCCAAGCCAAGCAGCCAAGGATGCTCCACTTTTGCTGGAGCACTGACCTGAATCTCCATTGAAAGGAGCTGTTGGAAAGGGGCGGGGAGAGGACCACAGCAGGACATGACAGAAAAAATGCCAGATAACCATCAGCAGCCATTCCTGCCTCCATGAGACTGAGTTATGCACCATCTCCACCATGAGATGGAAAGGAGAAGGGAGTTCTCCCAGGCCTGCTGTGGCACCAAGACCTTTCCACTTGGCTCACGGGACTTGAAGTGGGAGCTGTTTGGAAAGGCAGCGCTGCAGTTTCAAGGGAGTTTTGGCATCCATCAAAAGTCCTCTGAAAAGAGCTGCTTTTCCAAAGGTGAATGACCTCTGCTTGGAGGAAGGAGTGGAAGGGCTTAGGCAAACAAAGTGGGAGACTAAGGAAAAGTGGTATCGGGAGCAGTAAGAAGCAAACAGCCCTGGAATTACAAACCTGGCTTAGGCACACACCTTTGGCACGAGGGAGGATAACTCAGCTTCCATACAAGGGCTGGTGTTCCACAACAAGGGAATAGCAAAAGCACCAACAGAAATAGCTTCTCCACCAAAATAAATGCCAGTGATGGGAAACCACAGCCTGCATCCCTGTTTTCCAGAGGTAAGGGAAACTGGATAGTCGTCTTCCTCTCCCATGTGAGTGGTAAGGGATGAGCGAGGTAAAACAACTTCAAGTCATTTAAATGACCATCACCTGCATTTCTGTCACTAATACATAATAAAAAGGTGGAATCTGACTTTATGAACAGTAATGATTGATGGGATATAGAAATTTTAGGGAAATTAAGTAAATTCCAGCAGGGACATTTTTTCTATATGTTTGAAGGAATTAATCAAATTAAATGGATTCATAAAGATAATTCTGACAGGATATCTCTAATGACAGAAATTGTCTGTGAGTGCTTTGCACATTTCTTTATTGCCATATTACTTAAAAATAACAGAAAAAGTAAAATCTTGATTGGGATAAATTGGCATCAAAATGATGGTTCCCATTTCCTGATGGCTCATTTAAAACACAATCACCTGCCCACAGCATTATGAAGAGATATAGTGGTCAACATTTTGTAGAGATAATAGGATAAATCTAATTTTTAGTCTTTAAAATAAATATTCCTATGGGAGAAGTGATTCTAAATGTCAGGTTTGCTCTTCCAAAGTGGGAAAGAATTCGCCTGGCAATCCTGAAGCTGGGTACACAGAGACACATTTGTTCCATGGCACCCCTCGGAGAGTCCTCAGCAAAGCTTGAGGGCATCCCTGAGGATATAGGGCTGGAAACCACATCATTCCTGGATCAACAGTTACAAAAGGCCTGTGCACAGCAGCACTTTCTTGGACTTTTTGTGATCATGCACCACTAGTGAGAAACACTCCCAGGGCCAAATTTATTGCTGGGCTGGGCTGGGAGCACTGGAATACCCTCACATGCAGAAGGGTGGGAAAAACAGCTCTTTTGGGAACATTAGCAAGCAAACAGAACAGCAATACACCTCTGCACTCTGCTTCTGTAGGCACTAACACTGCCCAGGTGATGGAGAGTGACCGAACACACCTTTTCCTTTCATGCTCTTCCCACCCACTCCTCTCACAGGCAGGTATCTCCCACTCCAGTCCTGTCTTTGGAAAAACAGTACATTTCAATTATTTCCATTACCCTATAACACCACACAACTGCATACAGCCCTTTTCCTTGTGTTTTCATTCCAAGGGACAACACCTGGGGGTTTAAACATCCTCGCTCTCCTCACCTCGGTGGAGCTGTGCTGATTGATGCCAGCAATGGTGCTGAACCTGTGATGTTCACCCAGAGATCCACTGCACACGCTCCTGGTTGTAACCCCTGCCAATAATCCCCACCACAAAAATTATTTTGGCAACAAATACGCTCCTCTTTTCATGCTCATAGCATAACACTGGAAATGTTATTCCTTGCAAAGTGCTTTAAGATATCTGCTCCTCCTTTCAGATGAAAACTGTGCAGAGCTCCAAGAGAACCCCTGGGTGACAGCCGGAGTGTTTTTGCCCCTACCTGGCAGCCCCAGGATGGTGAAGTACGGCCGGCACTCGGTGAAGCCGGAGCTCTGCCGCACGCAGCTCCTCCACAGCCCCTGGTACTGGAACACGGCCGTGACCGGGTTGTCGTACAGGTCCTGCGTGCTCCACATGTCCATGGCCGTGGCCATGATGCTGCCCCCAACACCCAGCAGTGACACGAGGAACCCCATCACCTGGCAGATGGTGGTGGACATGGCGTGTCCCTGGAGAGCAGAGGTGACACGGCCCTGAGGGAGCCGCGGTCCTAATGGGGCACCGCAGTCCTTCTGCCCGAGCCACCAGCACTGCAGCTGCCCTTATCAGATGCTTTCCATTGAGAGCTGTTTGCTCAAAGTGTTTTTGCAAGATAGTCCAGTTTCACTCTCGCTGCCGGGGAGGTTTGTGCCGGCAGGGCCAGAGATAGGAGCTTTTGTCCTTTAGGAGTGCTTGCCCTTCCACGTTTAAGCAGCCGCGCTCTGCCGAGTGTTGGGTAACCCACTTGGGGCTTGGCCAGCCCCCTGAAACCCTTTGCTGCCCATTGGGCCTCTCCTGCCTGCTTGGCACAGTGCAGGGACCGTGTCCCCGGGGGAATTCAGCACCTGGCCCAGGCCACCACCTCCCCATGCCTCTGCTGATGCCACCACACAATCTGTCCCTCAAGGAGGTGTCCCCACAAGAGGCGCAATGGGAGACAGGGTTCTGTCAGAGGATGTGGGGCCACCAGCCCAGCCCAGGGATGTGGCTGCTCCTTGCAGTGCCCTCAGGCATCACTGAGCTTCCATTGGATGCTGACCATGGCACAACCATGGGCAGCAAGCCAAGAGCCCCAAACTGATCCAGCAAAGCTCCTCCAAGCCCATTGTCCACCCACCCACATCCCCACTGCCATCACGAGGGCACACTGGAACCCATGTGGGAGGGAGGAGAGTATAGGGAAATACCACTGGGAAATAGCTTTTCTGAGGGGGTGCATGTCCATATTGACTGGAGGGATGGTCCTGAGAAAGGGGTGGGGGATGTACAAAGTGGGGAATTCATTAGCACAGTGGAGAGGTGCTGTGCTCGTGGGAGCAAAATAAATCCACTGTGCCACTCTGCCAATGGAGTCAGTGAGGCACAAGGACCTTCCAAGCTTTACACTCATCCATTCTCATCCAGTATCCCCCTCCAATTGATTTACTTCAGTCCTGACCAAGAAACAAATTCCTATTTTACACTGTCCATACTACAGGCACCATCCACACCAGCACCGGGATGTGAAGCCATGTGAAAGCCACCAGGAAGAGAGGAAAGGCTGATTTGTGTCCATGGAAGAGCTACAATGGGGTTATTACACCCTGAGTATTGCTCCTGCCTTTTGGAGAACAACCCTCCAGGACATCGCTCAGCTTGTGAGGCTCTGCTGGGGCAGCCAGAGCACAATTCCATGTTTCATGGCAGTCACAACCCTCTCAGGTCAGGCACAAGATGTCTTTGCTTCCATCAGTTCTTTTCAAATGTCATCATTTTCATTCACTTCAGCAAGTTTATATCACAGGAAGGGTCAGTTCTGACCTACCTAAAGTTGCCATCAAAAATAATAAAGTGAATGAAAACCATAAAAGGGAACCCTCAAGAACCAGAGGTGGTAAAGACCTGCTCATCCTCTGTAAAAGACAGGGAACGCTGACCAAAATTCCTCTTTTTGGATAATGATTTGTGATAGACCGAGGCTGGAGAAGACTTAGAAGCTGAGACAACTAGGGATGAGAAGGTTCTGGAAGACAAAAGCACAAAAAGTGCTAACATGTAGTCAGTTCTCCATCCCATCCCTTGTGGTCCCACAGCCAGAGCTGTGTCCCAGTCTAGAAAATCCGTTTCCATCCAAGCCCTGATGCTCCCCAGCAGCTCTCCGGGATGACTCCTGTCCTTCCCATGCAAGTCCTTCCAGGACTTGCCTTCTTGTTTCTGGCCATCCAGTTGTAAGAGCCCACATCCCTTTTCCTGAGCTGAACTGCATCAGAACATGTCAGAGGGAGTGATATTCCTTTGAGATATAACCCCTATTCCCAAGTGTGTGCAACAATGCACAGAGAAATGAACCCACAGACTGGTCATAGCTAAAAATAACCCCTGCAGAAGAAAAAGGAAGGAAAAGGGGAGAATTAAAGGGGTGAACATATTTTTTCCAGCTTTTTTTTTTTCCCAAACAGCTCTGCCACCTTTTAAGTGATTGGATTTTTTCTGCTCAGTTGGACATCTGGGTGATTGCAGGAATACCAGTGGTGGTGGCCCTTCTATCCCTACATCCACATTTGTTTTGCTGGGAGGGGACACACCCCTCCTTCCTCCAACCTGGCTGCTGGTTCCAGCCACGTGCAGCAGGAGCTGCTCTTCAAACCAACAGGGACCATTTCTTCTTCAGTATTTCACATCCCAAGCTCTGCTGATCCCCCCAAGACACCTATTGGAAAGAAGGCCATCCCTGGATGTGCCCACATCCAGTCCCTCACCACAGTAGCCCTTCCCTGGGAATGGAATTTTCTTCTGTGGATGGAGACTTTGTTTCTCATCATGGCTTTTACTCAGGGACATCAAAACCCCAGAGCAATGGTGGAGCAGTCAAAAAGCATCATCAAAATCTCCAGGTGTGCAGGAAAGTCCAGGAGAACCAGTCTGGCTTTGACTTGCAGGGCCAGATGGAACCATGTCTCTAAAGAAGAGAAACCAACACAGGCTTGGACATTCCCCACTGAGCCTTGTGTGCTGTCCCCAGACATGGAGCCGAGGAAGGAATCTTGTTGCTGATGGTCATGCTGCAGTCCTCAGTTAAGAGTTAAACACCCAGCCATGCTCAGCACTTCACTTGCTGTCATCTTTGAAGAATTACTGTGGTTTTCGGGGCTTCTGTTTGCTCATCCCTAAAAGTATTGGCTGAAGTGTCCTCCAGCCATCCCATTGCCATTTCTCCTGCTCTGACTAGAACCATACTTGGAAATAGTGGGCACTCAAAGCTCCCACACCTTCCTCCGTGGAAGCTTGAAGCAGAGTTCTGGAGACAAAATCCAAACTTGTTTCCTTCCCAACCCTTCCCCAGCACATTTCCTTTGCCTTTCTCAAATATTTGGATTTTAAGCTTATTTTTAATGGTTGTTTCTGAGCTGCCCATGATAGGGAAAAACACATTCATCCCATTTTCCCAGATAACAGAAGATCCCCTGGGAGTTTAATCTGAACTGTTGGCTCAGAGCACAACCCAAGAAGGAGTTGGGCGAGAGGAAAGCTGTGGAGCAAGTCCGAGCATCTTCACCACAACCTGATGCTCATCTCCAGTCACCCCATGGAGATGACCAAAGCCAGGATTAGCTGAAGGATGGGAATCTCTCTCCAAGCAATCTGTGGATTGTCTCCAGCGGCTGAACGCTTAGCCAGAGGGTTCCCAGTCCCTGTGGAAATGCTGAGCTGTGTCTGAGGAAGGGGAATGGCGAGGCTGCAGCTCAGCAAGGAGCAGAGAACAGGGCTCCCCTGGAGCATTGGGCCAACTCCAGTGGTTTACCCAAATGAGGAAAAGAAGGGGGCTTTGTGGCCGCTCCCCTGTGCCCCTTTATTCCAGCTCATAGTTGCTTTATCTCTCCAGGCGTTGACTCTGTTATCTCAAAGCCGGTCCTTGTGCCCAGGCAGCTCCTGAATGTTATCGCTGCCTCTCCCACAGAAATCACCTCCAGCTCATGTTTGCTCTCCAATTTGCAAACACAGCTCACACCCTGCCAGTGGCTCACACCAGCCCGGCCTGCTCAGGCCCAGACTTAGCAAACCCACCCTTCTCCTCCTGCCCCTGCCTTGGCGGGACCGCCTCAGGGCCCCTGAGTGTGTGGTCCACAATAAGAAGGGCAGAATGGCCTTCCTGGGATTCAGTGAGGGAATGGGTCATGGAAGGACCCCATCCCAGCTCAGATTCACACCACTGGGGGTGGTCCAGAGGGTGCTCTCAGGTCCCTCAGCAGAGCTGGGGTGCATGAGGCCGAACTTGCCTACGCATCCATGAGCTGTAGCCCAGCCCCAAATCTCCAAAGCCTTGCTCCTTCCTCTTCTGGCCCTCATCCCAGATCCCTTAGGATTTTTTTTCCTTGTCTCTCATCCTTTCACGGTGTAAAGGCACGAAACAGTAAATGTGACAGATGCACCCAGGTCCCTGCCACCTTCTCTCACCCTGAGCATCACTGGGGTACCTGAGGCCTCTCTAAAGGTCTCCTGTTGGCCCTTTCCCCATCCCCACACCTCCCTCAGCTCCAGCTGTGAGTGCAAACCCATCGGAGCCTCACACATGTCCTGGCAGGATATATCAAGTCTCCAGCCTACCTGGGCCACCTAAATCCTTCTGCACCCAAAATTTGACCTCAAAAGACTTTAAGCAGGTTGCAGCAATTGCCTGCAGATGTTTCAAAATTCGGAGCTGACATGGCTGGGTGAAAGGATTTCAAGCAGCGAACAGACCTTGAAAGAGACTTTGCCATGGCCATCACTGGTGGAGGATCATGACATGGCAATAGCACTTCCCATCCTTACAAACTTTGGGCATGGAACAGCTCCAGGGAGCAGAGATGCTGTTGCCTTGGCAAGTGGCTGCCCTGTCTCCAAAATCAGGTTATTTGCTATGGTTATGCCACAAAATGGCTGTGGGTTGTATGAAATGAAAGAAAACTTTGTCAGAGCATCGATATAGATGGGAAAAATCCAGAGAAGCCAATGTTGATGCTTCCTAGATATGAATACTCCTCGGGAAACATCTATGCACTGCTGCTACCCTCACCAGCTAAACTGAAATTTATGGAGAATTTGGACAGTCATGGTTGCATTCCCACGGGCTCTTTTCCCTCTGAGCTCTCTGAGATCTTGGGCATTTTTATCAGTTGGAGAAGTTGAAGAAGTTGCTCTCAGACTGCCAAAGTTTGCCATTGGAAAAGCAAAAATATTCTCCTATTTTGAGCCAACAACCCTTTGGTCCATAGCAGAGAGATATCTCAGCTCTTCTGAAGGGGTAAAAAGAGCTTTGGACCTGAGGGAGAAATGTCCTTGGAAAAATTGCTGGAGACAGCTCCCTGAACAGGGACACTGACACAGAAACCTGGAAAATCACTGCCCATGAGATTGTAGTTAAGCAAAGTTGCGAGAAACTGCAAAATTCTGATTTGAGCAGAAATCACCGCATGATCTCCACACAAGGTGAAACCACCAGCTTTGCCTAGCTCAACTTTTGCTATTTATCCCTTATTTGTGTGCTCAGTTTCCAACTATGTCCTCCAGACCATCTCACACCACAGAAAGGAGCAAAAAATAACAGGAAAAAGCAAAATCAGAGCAAATAGGTCCAGTCCTCCAGTGCCACATTTCACCTGAGAGCGACTGTTTATAGCTGAGCAGCCAGAGCCATAAACTGCTGGGGCAATTTCTCATTTCTATTATCTTGATTTTTCCTCAATCTATTTGAAATTAAAATTCCCAATTAAATTGAAGATAGATGATGGGCAAGACAAGTTTAATCTTTGCTGTGGGAGCGAGGGATTGAGGTGAAAAAAACCTTGGAACCCAAAACTTCCTCAATGTGCTCGGGTCACCTCGCTGCTTTGCCAGAGTCCTATTATTTTTATTCACTCTGGCACTATTGTTCCCAATATAAATTGCCATTGTCAGGATAATAAATAGGGGCTGATAATGGAAATGCTGACAAACCATTAACTCTGGGGTAGTTTGTGAGGGGGTTTTCATGGAGATCAAGATGCCACACATTTAAAATAAACATGGGGGTGATGCACTTAAACAGTATCTGAGCAAATTAATAATAGGATTTTTAGCATCATTCCCCCCCCCTCTGATTGGAGTACCACTTTTGCTGGTGGTGGGTGGGAAGAAATGCCCACAGGAGCAGCTGGATTCGGGAGACAGAGCCAATCCATAAAGCACAGCAGTGGGATGTGAGGCTTTGCTCCAGCTTCTCCAGAGACTGGAAGTGTCAGACAATCCATAACAGGACAAAAAACAGGAGCAGGGAGGGGGGTGACTACAGAAGAACAAGCCCAGTTCATTAGAAAGAAAGGGAAAATTTCCACCTTGTTTTGTAGGGCAATGCTGAATAGCACTGGTCATGGAAAGGATCATTTGGGACAAAGCACATAAATATTCATATTCCCTCACACTGAGCCCACACCATCCCACCGACACCACTGAGGGTGAGGGCAGGAACTTTGGGGGGCTCAGCCATCCACCACCTTTATATTTTATGGTTGTCCTTTATTCCTTGGGCTCTTCTATATCCCTTTTTGTAGGTGACTGCAGTAAACTTGGCAAACACAAGTAGGAATTCCAGTCTAAGATGAGGGCTTCATCAGAAACCCCAGTATTTAGGATAGGATGCTCATTTCTGTCCATGCCTGGGAGGGACCCACTGAGCTTATGGGATGGAGCTGAGGAGTCAGGGAAACAGAGAGCCCCAAGATGGTTTGGGTTGAAAGGGATTTCTGGGACCATCTAATTCCGCCTCCTGCTGTGGGCAGGGCCATGGACACACCAGTCTCCAGCAGCCCCTCTAAATGCAGGAGAATCCTGATAATACAGAAAATCCTTCCCCTCAACGTTCCCACTTTAGAATATCAATACCCATGCAACAGACACCAGTGTGGAGGTTCTGGAACTGCGAAAAAACTGTCCCTAGTTTTCTGCTTTTTGCTGTAGGGCTGAGGTCAGCAATGGAGGTGTTTTGAAAGAACAAAATCCCCCAAATCTCAAGTATTCTGATTTCTTCAAAGATTAGACTAGTTCCCAAAGCTGAACACTTGAAACGTTTGTTTCTTTTGTAGAGTTACAGTTTTTGTCATTTTAAGCTTCTTGAACACAAGAACTGAGGAAGAACTGCAAGAACTGGAAGAACTGCAGTGTCCTGTGTGAGCGTCTGTGTGGGGAGGGTTTGATTTTTACACCTCAATTTACTCCTCACATGGTAATTTTAATCTCTTTAATCATTAAGGTTGGAACAGACCTCTAAGATCAAGTCCAACCATTAACCCAGTAAGTTTTAGCAACCTGTCCTGCCCTTTCCTCCCTGAGTTTTCCCTTGGTGAAGCTGCTCAGCTTTGCTGACTGAGAGAGCAGCGTGTGAATGCCAGCCCTGCACAAACACCCTTCTTTGGATGTCATCCTTCAGCTGGATGCCCAGGCAGGATCAGGCTCATGTAGGAAAATGCATCTCTGTACCTGAGAGCCCAAGCAGGGACATTCCAAGCACAGCTCCAACAAGAGGACGATGCTCAGGGACATCCCTGGCCCCTGCCTGGGGTGGCTGCAGCACAGCCAATGCTAGACATCAGCTGGGAATGAGGATCCAGAGAAGGATCCAGAGAGGAGCAACATAAAAACACAGCTCAGGAGATGAAACACCTCCCCAGCTGGTGTCTGAGACCACAGCCACCCCGGGTTATACTGGTTTGATTTGTGCCTTCTCATGAGAGAAGCAATTTTTGTGCACAATGCCCCTTTCTGTGTGTTTTGGAAATGCCATTTTGCAGAAGTTCTGCAGTGATATAATTGGCCTCTTCTCTCCATTCTGGCTGTATCAAAGCACAGAGGCCAGATGGGTATAAGAGTCTAAGTGCCTTTTTTCTCACCGTATTAAGGCAAGAAGAAACCCCAGATAATCCTGTTGTAACCTAATTGTTTGCACCCCGAGATACTCTGGGCACAACCGGGACAGGAATGATTCCCGTGGCAGAAAAAAACTGGAACCAAAGGAAAATTAGGGAGAAATCCAGCCTGGTGGTGTTAGCCCGAATAGAAATACAGTGAGCTGAACTGTGACATATCCTCTTAGGAAAGGATCTTCTCCAGTGACAAGACTATTAGTGGCTTCTGGTGGGAAGCCACACACAGCCACACAGCTGGGGCAGGAATCCAAGCTGGAGCCACCCATGGCACAGGGCACGAATCTCCCCATGGAGCAGCCTGGACAACACCTCAAGATGCATAATTATAATGCATAATTAACTGTAATGAGTTTTGCTGAACCTCAGCTTGGCCATGGGAGGGGGTTTGCCTTGAAGTATCTCCAAGGACCTGTTTTCCAAACAGGGTGAGCTGAAATTTGGCTTTTTCGGCTGAAACTTGGGTTGCCCACTGAAAATCGCCCTCTGCTGACACAGAGATTGTGTCCTGCTCCCTCCCACCCCTTCCCTGGTGCTGTCGGGCCCTACCTGGCAGCCCCAAGATGGTGAAGTACCCGCGGCACTCGGTGAAGCCAGAGCTCTCCCGCACACAGGTGCGCCACAGGCCCTGGTAGTTGAAGACGGCCGTCACTGGGTTGTTGTACAGGTCCTGGGTGCTCCACTGGTCCATGCAGGTGGAGGCGATGATGCCCCCAATGCCCAGGGCGGACACCACGAAGCCCATGGACTGGCAGATTGTCACCGACATGGTGCGGGAGCCTCCGCAAGCCGGGTGTGGGGCAGGCAACCAGGGCGCCGGGGACTTTTAGCTGGAGGCACTGCCGACGTCACGCCGGCAGCCAGGAGAGCTCTGGGTGCACCACGCCAGCCTCCCCTGGCCTTTATCTGTTTCGGTGAGATAATTTCCTCGCTCAGTACCAAGAGCCATTTGTTCCACCTCACTCTCTGTTTACCTTCTCCCTCCAGGCAGAGGTGCAGCCGGCACGGCCAGACGGGACCTGCGGGTTCCTCTGGAGAGCTTCCACAGGAACTCCAGGCACTGCAGGAGACCAGGCACAGAAATCTGGTGAAACATAAAAATTATGGAAAGCCTAAATCCTTTCCTGGCAAAGAGGATGCTTTTGAGCCAAGTGCAGAGGTTCAGATTGGATATTAGGAAAAATTCCTTCATGGAATGGGTTGTCAGGTGCTGGAGCAGGCTGCCCAGGGAAGTGTGGAATCCCTATCCCTGGTAGGAATTCATGAATGTGAGAATGTGGCACTTGGGGACATGACTGATCTGGGAGTGCTCAGGGAACAGTTGGACTTGATGATCTTAGAGCACTTTTCCAACCTGAGGTTTTCATGATTTATTAGCATGGCTCCGTCTGGCTCAACCAAAACCTTTAAGCCAAGGTTATTGTATAAAAAAGGGGATCTTGCAGCAATGGGTGTTTGGGCAAACCTCGGGAACGTTGGGCTGGGAGCCCATGTGAAAGGCAGCGCTTGCTGACGACTTTAGGGTGTGAACCTGCAGTTTGTTGTGGGGGGACCAAGGGGAAAACATAGACAAAACTGTATATCCTTATTTATTATTGTTTTATAGCCCTCATCCAAACAGGAATTTGGACTTGTTTCCATGGACAAAGGAAGATGGCAGGGCAGACCTGCTGTAAGACCAGAGGACCCTAAGAGGCCTGGGCTTACTGCAGAAAATGCCTTTGTGGGGTAATGCCTTGTTTGCCCATTCTGCTCCATCCCTCACCACTTTCTTCCTAGCCCAGTTTTCCACCTGTTTGTGGTTGGAGAGGAACAGGGAATGTGCAGAAGAGGAGATGAGGAGCCCTGTTTCAGCAGTGCCAGGTACACAGAGCATATGGAGGGGGGATGGAGGGACCCTTGGGAGAAGTGGAGCTCAGTGGGGTGACAAGGTGGTGGAAGTCGAAGGTTGGGAGGAAGCATGAAGGAGTGGGCATCTGTCACCTGGCTGAATTCACCCTTGCTCAAGGAGCCTGGAGTCTCCCAGATGCCTTGAGGACTTGCCTGTAAAGCTGCTTCTGAGGAAGATCCAACCTGCTGTGGGAGCAAAATGTCCCAGAGATTATTTTGGTCCTGCACCTTTTTGAGAGAACCAAGCACAGGACCGTGGGAAGTCCTGCAGTCTGTTCTTGTGCTCAAAGCAGAACAGATCTTCTCATGAAGCTCCAAGGGAGATGTCGCTCTCACTTAAGATTCCAGAGCTTCAGTTATCAATTCCACACAAAAGTGTTGTGTTCAATACCGATGTTTGTTACACATAATTCATTAAATTAGTGCCCAAAATTAAACACCAGCCAGGGAAAAGACAACTCCAAAGAGTCATCAGCTTTAAATGGGACACTACCCCATTTTCCCTTTTTTCCCCAAAAGAACAGGATTGGTGATTCATATGCTTTCACAGCCACCTCTCTCTCCCAGACATTTTTTGGGCCCAGTGACACCCAGTCCTGGTGCCACACCTCACCCACTCCATGTTGGGGCTGTTAATTACTTTCAGTATCGGTCAACAGAACTTAATCACAGAAAGCTTTCCCAGTATCACGTAGCTAAATATAGAGCCTGAGTCCAGAGCACAAACACACTCCCTGTGTTTGTCACCACCGGGATTGCCTGGAGACAGAAAAGACTCATGGCAGCCAACAATTGTGTCCAATACATTAACTCAAAGGATAAATCCACTTGGAAGGTCTGGAAAAAGCATCTCCGCTTGGTACATGCCAGTCCCTGGGTGGGGAGTGCAAGATACCTGCAAAGGCGCAGATTTTGTCCAAATTATCACCCGTTTATTTCAAAATGTGCCAATGTACAGCAGCCAGAAGAGTAGGGTCTTGGTGTGTGAGCAGAAGCATTCCCAATCAAAAATGTCCTAACCTTAGCAAAAAGGACAGTTTTCTCCTCTGGGAGGATCTCACAGTGAAAATAGCCAAGAACTGAACTCCTTCAACCACCAAAACTTGACATGACCTGTGTAACTCATCTCAGTTATCTCACATGACAGGGTCACAGCAAGGACAAAGCTTTCCCTGGGTGTTTCTCTAGGGAATGACACCCAACGCTGCTCCAAATCCCTCCAGCTGTGCCCACTGCCCATCCCCCATGCTGTGAATGCTTAGGTGGGAGATGACACCTGTTAAAAAGCAGAGTTTGTGCTGATCTCTGGGATTTAAGTGATCTAGCCTCACTTTAGCCTTGCTGCTGCCCATGGGAAGGGGACTGCCCCCCGGTGCTGCCTGGAGCCACCAGCCCCTTCCCACTCTCCCTCTGACACGTCTCCCCACCACCCTCACAACCCCACCGAACCTCCTGCTTCCCGCACGGCAGAGAAGGTTTCTCTTGAATATGGGATTTGTCCCTGCCGAGGAGGACGCCTGGACTGCCTAATTATTCTATTCATAAGGCGGCCGTGCTTTCAAAGGCATCTGGGTGACCTATCTAAAGCTAAGTGAATCCCTCACCCCGGAGGAGCCCCGCTCCCCCTGATCCCTCCGGGGAGCCGGGGTTGGGTGGCGGAGGAGCTGCCGGGGGAGTTCTGCGGAGCCGGACAATGAGGAACACATTGACAAAGTGTTCACATTATTGGCTGATGGGTCTGCATCAGTCACTCATTCACAAGCACAAGGTCTAAATTGCAGAACCAATTAACGGCACTAATAGCCCTTGCCTGAATTAATCTTTGAGACAAAAGAGGAGAGAAGTGGAAGAGCTATTAGCAAATCAAGCTGTACCATCCCTGCTTTATTGCAGGAATCTAAGTGTCTGTATTTGGCTATTATGAACTGACTGCAATTACAGCCCTCATTTAAAATGATTAAGTGGTTATAATTATTTTTCAATTAAAACTTAGATCTTCCATTTATACAACATTGCAGGCTTCAATTAAAGTCCTTTTTCCTTTTTTTTCCTTTTTTTTTTTTCCTTTAGGAAAAAAGTACCACTGTGCCGAAAGACTCTTGCATCTCTTCTGGCCATTGAGAGCCAAGTAATGTGGTAATAACACCTTTGTTTGCATCCCTTCTTCCCGGCCTCCTGAACTCCTGTGTGGCCAAGGAGATAAACTGCCAGGCACAGCACCTGCCAAAGGTCAGGAAAAACGAGCTTGGAAAGGCCTACAAGCCTCTAATACCTCTGAAATCATGTAACCCCACCTGGAAATGTGGCTTAACCACTCTCAGGGCTAAGCAATGCTGTAGGAGTTATTTATAAAAGATTTGGGGGCTGGAGGGTTCTCAGTTTGTCTGGGGCTTTTTGGAAAGAGCAAAACCACTGGAAAACACAGAACTAGGAAGAGTGTGGCAGCAGATGAGCTCAGGAGAAGTTCTGCCAAGCCTGGCTTTAAACATCTGAGAAGAGAAAAGCCAAAATCTTTGTATGAAATTAGGCCCAGTGAAAACTTTCTCTAGTTTTCGTTTCAAAATGGCATTTCCATTTCTAACTGTGCTTACTAGAACAGGAAGAGGTGAAAAGGAGAGGGGAGGGGAGGGGAGGGGAGGAGGAGAGGAGAGGAGAGGAGAGGAGAGGAGAGGAGAGGAGAGGAGAGGAGAGGAGAGGAGAGGAGAGGAGAGGAGAGGAGAGGAGAGGAGAGGAGAGGAGAGGAGAGGAGAGGAGAGGAGAGGAGAGGAGAGGAGAGGAGAGGAGAGGAGAGGAGAGGAGAGGAGAGGAGAGGAGAGGAGAGGAGAGGAGAGGAGAGGAGAGGAGAGGAGAGGAGAGGAGAGGAGAGGAGAGGAGAGGAGAGGAGAGGAGAGGAGAGGAGAGGAGAGGGAAATTCAGAAATAATGTGGTGGTCGAGCCAAAATGTATTTTCCTGTGATTTTCTTTTTCTAGCAACTTGGCCCAAAAAAATTATTTATTCTTTTCATTACCTACATGAGGTTGAAGAGCTCTAACAGTGTTACTTGGCCATGGCTTCTGTCACCAAGTTTGACTTGACAGTGTCAGCCATGAGGTGAGAAAGGCAGCTGCCGAAAAAGGGCCAGATCACCCCAAAATGTCACTCGTTCCAACATGATGTGACCTCCAGCACAGAATGGCACAGCCGGCTTTGTCCCAGAAATGCTGGGCACACCAGGAAATTTAGAGAGAGGGGATGTTTTGCAATTCTGCAGGGAGGGCTGGGTGGAGGGGGTGACTCAGAGGGGCAGGGTCAGACAGGAAAGGCAGGCAGCAGTGTCACCCTGCTTGTTCCAGCACATCACAGCAACACCCACAGCTTCCTGCTTGTGGGGTCTTCGAGGAGCTACAAGCAGCACTTTCCCTGCACAAGCTCATGAGCTCCACCACCACAGCTCTTTGGACAAGTCCAAGCACGAGCAGCTTCTCGGGAAGGGTGAACTTCACACAATCTCTCGCCTGCTTCACCCCTGCCTATCTCCAGGACGAGCTGGGGAAAATGCGTGGGCAGGAGGAACTTTTGTCCAGCACAAGGAGCTCAGCAGAGTCATGAATCACTGGTTGCTTCCCTGGTTTGCACTAAGGACCAGCCACACGAGGGGTATTGCTGCAAGATTCAGGGAAAGCCCTTTTTCTATCCAACCTCAGCTCAACGCTGCAGCCTTTTGTGTTTCGACCAGAGACTTCAAACTGCCCTTTACTGAAGGGTGCCCAGCTCAGGTGCATTCAACAGGGGGTTCCCGGGGCTGCAGTTCCCAGAACTGGCACCTGGACACATGTCCAGACCAAGCTGGGGGGGCTTTGGCCAATGTATCTTCTCTAGATCATGGAATGGCTCTGGTTGGAAGAAGCCCATCCAGTCCCACCCCCTGCCATGCCCAGGGGCACCTTCCACAATCCCAGGTTGCTCCAAGCCCTGTCCAACCTCACCCTGGACACTTCCAGGGATGAGGCAGCTGCAGCTTCTCTGCACAGCCTGTTCCAAGGTCTGTTGGTGTTTGGGAACAGGAGATTTGGGAGTAAATCGAGTCACTGAAGGAAGACAACCCAGACAGAGACATCTGTGAGCAAAGCCTTAAGCGTGGCAAGAAAGAACAAGGACCAGGCTGCAGATCCTTGTGTCACTGACACCATTACAGGGTAAACTCCTGTGCAATTAACTGCAATTAAACACATTCCTGAACAGCAGATCTCCTGGGACAGCACTTCCCAAGGAAGAATGTAAGTACTGCCCAAACTCCTGTGAGTATTTAGCTTTAACTACATGGCTTTGAGTGATGGCAAGAGTGGTGTGACAGAACAATGTCAGTATCCTCGATGGAGCACGGGGGGATAGTCCCAGGGACGAGCTCCTACAGCCACACAGGGCCTTTCCATAACCTCCTGGTCCAGAAATGGATGCTGTTGCTGCCAGCCAGCCTCATTTCCTTTCTTTCCTGGGTTTGGATGGACATGTGTTTTCCGGCTGAAGGAATTTATTGATCACTTTGTCATTTCCCCTCCCGCCTTTGTATACAAATACCACTTTGTTTGTTGTCCTTCTGGGTGACAGGAGTTATCCCTTCATCATCCCTGGAAGTGTTCCAGGCCAGGTTGGATGGGGCTTGGAGCAACCTGGTCTAGTGCAAGGTGTCCAGTTCAGGTGGTGAAGAACAAGAGGCTGGTTAAGGTCCCTTCTATCCCAAACCATTTGATGATTCTCCAATGTCACTCCACAAATCATATTCACTAGTCTTGTATTTGTTACACAATTTCAACTCCATCCAGTCTACAATGGTTGGTTGTTTATTATTATTATTATTATTATTATTATTATCCCTCACCACAAACCCTGCTGATAAACCACTGAGGGTGAATATTTAATGACTTAAAAGCCAAGAAAAGCAGAGACTGAGATTAAAAGTCAAGTGAAACTAAAGAATCTTGTTGTGAGACACTCAGACTTCAGTGAAAGAGGGCTTGCCTGAAGAAATTCCATTTAGCACACAAAATTACTTCAGAGACAGTGTCATGCTGCTCCTCAAACATCCCAAGGCGTTCTGATGAACTGAATCCTGCCATCTTCATTAATTTTCATACTGGAAACAAGCCATGGGAGAGCCTTCTGTTTGTGAGAGGGAGACAGGAAGAACTAAATAAAATAAATACAGATTATATAAACTAAAATATATAAATTTGATGTGCAGTGGTCACCTGACAAATCAGATCAACTCAGTTTTGAGTGACAGAGCACTGATGTTTTTCAGCTTCTATGTATTGAAGAAATCACAAATGGTTTTTCAATCCCAGGCTCTGGACGTTGATGTTGGAAAGCTCTGGAAGCACAGAGGCTGCAGGGAGTCTGGAGCTGGAGTGTTCTGGTTGCCACATCCAAGGCAGGAACAGAGCTAAGCCTGAGCTGAGGTCAGCTTATCGCAGGGATGAGGCTGCCATTCAATGGTTTCCAGGATACAAAATGGTTTTTCCCACTGCTCACAGGAGACACAATTCTGTGTCGTGCTCATCCACATGTCCTGGTGCTCTACTTCTCCAGAATTTCCCAAAAACCTGTCCTGATGCTTTATCTCTCCAGGATTTCCCAAAACCACAATGTTTTTCAATCTCTTGGCCACCACCAAAAACCTCCACCTGACCCCCACCAGCCATCTCTGAGCTCAAATCCACTTGAGCCACCCCAGGACCAAATCCTAATCACCAGCCTTCTTGCAAAACCTTCTCTGTTCCCAAACCTCCCTTTGCAGTGTGGATTCCCACCAAAGCAAGAAGTCTGAAGAGATTCCCTGGGAGGTGATTACCAGAGGGAAACCAGAGCGAACACAGTGACATCCCAGCTCCTCTCACCTGCCTGCAAGACCCCAGCATGGGTCAGTGCTCCTGCTCAGCCAAGGAATGACCCCTGCAGCTCCATCCCACCCCTGGAATGCTGCAGCCATGAGGTGACCTACTGGAATGCCATCACGTGCCAATCCCATCATTCTTACACACAGAAATCCATGTTAAACCTGCTCTAGCAGCAGCAGATCCTTGCAGGGGGAGGGAGGAGGGTGATTTTTACCATTCAAAGCCCAAACAGATGGCAAATTCCTGTGTCAGGCTTTGTGGCCAGCATCGAAAGGCTCAGGCGCATCTGTCACAAACAGCATTCCCAGCTTTTCCTCTCCAAGCCTTTGTTTCCTTCTCATTGCTTTCACACCAACAGATTCCCCCTGGAAATTCAGGAATTGTGCTTGCACATAATGCAGCCCTCAGCTTTCTCAGGACCTAGAGCCTGGCATTGAAGTGAACAATTGTGTGTCTCCAGTTGGTTTGGAAAGACAAAATTTACCCTGGCAAGGCTCTCCTGCACTGGGGGGCAGAAAGAGCCTGGGCACTCCTCTAAATCATCCTCTTATTATTATTTTCTTGTGTTTCCTTCTTACTCCCAAGCAAACCTGCGTGGCCCAGACTGAGGACCTCTCAAGGTGCCTTTCAGTCAGTTTTACAGGGCTCTCCATAGAGGGAAAAACAAATGAGTAGGAGTTTTCATGACTGATTTTAGGATGGATAAAAGAGGGAAGATGCAGCATGTGAGGAATGAGGGTGGATGTCCCTGCAAGGCTTCAGCAAAGTCCACTGGGGACAAGGGGCCAGCAATCAACTCTTCCACCATCCCCTGACTGAGTCAGGATTTATTTTCTTTTCTAGGTCAGCTCTCCCCACAGGCCAGGAATTCCAAAGCCATGGTCATGCTTGCGCTGCAAGAGAAGGAAAAGTCCTTCCCCAGAAAGAAAAGAAGTCCCCAGCCCATTGGGGGATGTGCCTGCAGATCCTTTGCAATGCATATTTGCATTTTAAAATCATTAATAATGATTTTTTTTTTTAACTAAAAGCATCCATTGATGTTCCGTGTAGGTAGAAAAGAAATTCACAAAGGAAAGTGTAGTTTCACTGTAGCGAAATCCATTTTCCCCTTGTTTTTGTCATGTCTGTATCCTTTGCTGCTGACTGTTGCTCCTTCAAGAAAAGCAGGTATCCTTCTTATTTTTTTAAATAAAATGTTCAATTTTCTGTTTATAAAATTCTTCAACTCAGTTTTTAGTTAAACTTTTCTGGAAGGTCAACTAAAGTGGGGCTGGCACATAATTCCAGAGAGGAGATGTGTCTGTGCAATCCCTTTAATGCAAGGCTGCTTGAACCCCCATTTCAGAGCCTTGGGGTGTTTAATACACACCCCGTGTTGATTTTCCAAAAGAAAAAAAAAAAAAAAAAAAAGAAAGAAAGAAGACAGGAATGTCAAATTATAATTTCAAGGTTTGTGCAGTCTGTTCTCCTCTCAGGTGCATTCTCCCATCTCCTCCTCTTCACTGGGCAAACCAGGGTAAACTCCAGAGTCCCCCCTGGGTTTTCCTAATCTTTTCTTCCTATTTTTCTTCTACATCAGTTTTTCAAGTGGTGGTTCTGCTAAAAAACGTCATATCCAAAGTAATGACAAAGTTTCTCCAGCAGGGATCACTTTGACAAAAAACCCTGTAAATATTGTAACTGGCCATATCCAGAATATTTCCAGGGTTCTGTGTTTGCAAAGCAACAACCCACAAATATTTGGGGAAATAATTTCCCTCTGAGGCCAGGCTGAAGGAGGAGATCCTGCAGCCCCTGAGGATGGGATGTGACCAGAGCCTCTCACTTTGTCACTGTGTCACTGTAGGAGCAGCCTGACCCTACATGGGATGTCTGCCTGGTGCTGGCTTAAAATTGATCCCAATAAAAAAGATCTCTGGGCCGTGAGCTGAATACTCAAACACTTTAAATTATTTTGGCTTGTTGGGAATTGCACAATCCATGGAGGCTTCATGATTTGCGGGAGTGATGGGAACACACCGAGCCAAGGTGGGGAAAAAAAAGGACTTTTTATGATGGAGAAGAGAGCACAGATGAACCCTGCAGACCCAAACTCAGGGGAAAACTTCCCCAACAAAAGATTTTTGGAAAACCATCAATAAAAGCACCGAGTGTTTGAACGCACATGGCAGCAGCCCCAGCCCTAAGGGCAGACCAGGGGGACAAGAGGGACATGTGGCCCTTGTGGGTGCCTTCCCAGGACATTTCCATGGCTCTGCGATCTCTTCCCACCTCCTTCAAGCCCAAAAACCTCTCAGGCAAAACAAGGCGGCCACAGGATGGCAGCAGGAACTCAGCGATGCAGCGCCAGCCTGCCTGACGGGCTGCCTCTGTTCCGGGCAGCAAATCCAATCTTTTCATTGTCTGCGGGAAATTTCTGCGGTTTTCCAGGCAGGGCCTGCTCTGGCCTTGGAGGAGATGGCGCAGGGCTGAGGCCCGGCGGCGCCCACACAGCCGGGCGGCCCTGAGGGCACGGCCGAGGGATGGGGTCAATTGCTGGGAGAACTCTGAGACACTGCACAACCACCGAGCGCTGATTACAAAATAAACGTGGTTTTGGAAAGGCTGTTAGCCCACCTTCCTCCTCCTCACCGCTGCTCCCTCCTCCCAAACTCTGCTTAGCCAAGCTTTACACACTTAGCCTTTCCAGCCTTTCCGGCCCATTTCAGGGGCGTTGCTGCTCTTCTCCCTCTTCCCTCCTTTTTATTGACTTGTCAGGCTGAGCTGTCGCCGGTGGCCATGGCCTGGGCAGCCCTGAACGCACAGCCAGGCACTGGGAAAGGAAAAAACCCCTCCAGCCGCGGCAGGGACCAGCGCTGGGCCACTCCATCCATGTCTGATCTGAATTTCCCGTGTGCTTCACCACGCAGGAGTGGCTGGGGCTGTGCGAGGAGAGCGGGGATTTCACAGGCTTCAAATCGCTGCTGCTGCCTCTGCCCTGTCTCCCTGCTGCTTGTTCTCATGTAACAGCAATTCTGGTTTACCTTTAAAAGGCAAATATTAGGGATTTAGGCAGGCAAATCAGGTTGGTAGCCATAGCACTATAACGGTTCGACCTTTTTTTTTAAATTTATTTACATGTTTTGGAGACCTTGATCAAGTGTTTGGAAAAAAGAAATAAGATTTAAATTATGCATACAGATATCCCATGATCATGGAATCATGGAATGGTTTAGTTGGGAAGGCTCAACTTAAGGTCCCATCTCCTGCCGTGGGCAGGGACACCTTCCACTATCCCAGGTGGCTCCAAGCCCCATCCAACCTGACCTTGGACACTTCCAGGGATGGGGCAGCCACAGCTTCTCTGGGCACCCTGTGCCAGGGCCTCACCACCCTCACAGGGAAGAATTTCTTAATGTCAAATCTCACCCTATTCTCTGCCTGTTTAAAGCCATGGTCAGTCTCTAAATTAATATCCAGCCAGAAATGTGGTTTATTTGATATTTTTTTTTTAGTCAAATTTAACCTCTTCACAGCATTGTCAAAAGCAAGCCATGTGCATTTCCTGAAGCCAGATTTGGAATTTTTAGTTACAGACCTTCACCAGCCCCACTGGGGCCTCT
Source organism: Acrocephalus scirpaceus scirpaceus (assembly GCA_910950805.1). Lineage (NCBI taxonomy): Eukaryota > Metazoa > Chordata > Aves > Passeriformes > Sylviidae > Acrocephalus > Acrocephalus scirpaceus. Next base: position 21,127,374 of record OU383781.1, read on the forward strand.
GATGTTCCACCTGGATGCAGAAGGAGACAGTTCCCTGTATCCAGTCCTGCCCTCCTCCATGACATCCTCTCTTAAACTCAACCACTTCCCTCTGGCTCTGAGTACCCAAGTCTCCAGGCCCCACTCCCAGGGATTTGCAGAACTGCACAGGAAGCATGGAAATGGCAAAAGAGACTGGTGCAAAGATACCATTCCCATTTCCCCCAGAGGGTCTGGGTTTACCTGTGAAATTCTTGCTCTCCAGACTTTACATCCAGAGCTCACAAGATTCCCAGCCTAACTTTTCCCTTCCCATTTCAGTGCCTGCAGGTACAGGGAAGGAGATGATATTCAGAATTAGATAAGTTATTTGGGCATTTTCCCCCTCAGCAGAGGAGTTTTGCTTCCTCCCCTCCTGTGTGAATCTTTCCCCTTTGAACAGTTTCTCTCACCTCCTTTTCCTGTTTGAGTCCTTGACTTACAGGGAGAATTTAACTTCAAAAATTCCCTGCAGGTTTTTTAAGGAGACCAGAATGACAAAAGCAGAGGGAAGCAGACCATGGATTTCTCCAGACTGTGTGACAGTACCATGCCCTGGAGATACCTGGGTGCCACCATTGCCCCAAGCCTCAGGGCTGGGGACCACAAATAAGGCTGGAGAAGGGGAATACAGCAGCAAGAGCTGCTGGTTGTTCAGGTGGAGTGGCTGGAAAAAGTCCATTTCCATTCTGACCACTCCAAACCATCCCACCCAGTGAGGCTGAGCAGAGCTGGAGGAGTGCTGGGGAAAGTTACTGGGATGTGGCAGCACTGCTGACCCCCTTGGAGAGAACAAATGCCTCAGTATCTGAGAACTGGGGAAAGAATGAACTCCTGGCAGCTCCAGTGACTCCAGCCCCTCACCCACGGAGGTCACTGGATGCAGCCCTGCCCAGACCCACTAGTGACACCAAATGTCATTCCTCATGTCACAGACGTCTCCACACCCCTGGGAGCTGCTGGGTTTTCCATGTTCCCTTTAAAAAAGTCCATCAGACGTAGTTGAAGCCCATTTCTGTTCACCAGGAGTCTGTATCTGCCTTTAAACATTATCATCAGCAGAAAGGCCTACAGAGGAAAGGATGTAGAGCCTCAGTGAGCCATGTCCCTGAAAAGAGCCGTCCTGGGGTGATCCCTTTGATTTGGCCCTGAGAAATCCCATCAAAAGCTGCACTAAATTGCTGGCTCATAGGAAAATAGAAGTCATTTCATCCAGGCTTTGTGGGAGATACATCCCCCCTTCGATACAGCATCTAGCAAGGCCACAACTTAATTGTTGTTTTGTAGATGAATGTGATATCTTCCCAATATTTTTGCCAGTGGTGGGTACTTTGAGCTTCTTTTACTTGCAGGATACAAAACCAAGCAACATCATATCACTACCCAGTTACCAAGGTAACTGGAGAGAAAGATAGAAGCGTCTGGGGTTGCACACTTTGTGATCTCCCTTCATTAGCTCATTTCTTGACATCAGCTGCTTTCCCAGCTCCATTTCTCCCTCTGCCCGCAAACCACACAAGAACTGTGAATCCAAGTCTCTCCTGAGGAAGATGATAGTGCTAACAGGCAGAAAAACTGTTCATGGGCTGTTTGTCACTGGATCTTTGTTCTAGAGGACATTTGCACCCCTTGAAAGGGGGATGACTGTGTCACAAAGAAGGAACTGGCAGTGCAGTTGTTGTCACTCTGCCTCAGTGCCCCAAGTGCTGGGTTTCATACTCAAAAGACCTCCGTGTCCAGAAGCAAAGCCATGATGTCCACCTTTCCCCCACACCTGACATTAATTCACTCTTGGGCTCATGGAAATGGCCCAGCTGACAGCTGACAGCTGGGATTAACTCCTCCAGGATCACAGTGTCATTGTCACTGCACTGGAAAGGGTGGGGTGCTAACACCAGAGGAAAATCCAGCCAGGAATCCAACCTGATAAAGGTACAGTGATAGCAACACCTCCCTAGAAGCAGTGTTCAAAAAGAACCCAGGTGATTAAAATACAACATAAATAAAACACATTTGGGAGCACACAGAGAGAGGCTCAAATGCTTCTCACAATTTAGGAACAAGAGAGTTCCTCAAGAGAGTTTTATAACTCATTTGATGGCAAATTGTCAGGAGAAGCTGGTAAGTTTCTAGGAAGGAATTCCTTGCCATGAGGGAGGTGAGGCCCTGGCACAGGGTGCCCAGAGCAGCTCTGGCTGCCCCTGGATCCCTGGAAGTGTCCAAGGCCAGGTTGGGTGGGGCTTGGAGCAACCTGGGACAGTGGGAGGTGTCCCTGCCCATGGCAGAGAGTGGGACTGGATGGGCTTTAAGGTCCTTCCAAATCAAACTAATCTGGGGTTCTGTGACCATCCTTACTATGGAGGGCCACCTTCCACACACCCTCTCTGGTTTTCCATCCTGGTCCCTGTCCTTAACTCCAGGCATTTATAACTTGAATCACACCCATGATGATGTCACTAAGATGTCACCAAGGATGTGCATGCACAGAGCTCAACAACCAGTGTGTCACGGCAGCACCTGGTCACACATGTCCCAGGCAGTGCCAGGCAGGTGCTGATGGAAAAGACATTCCTACTGCAGGGGAGGCCATCAGGGAATGGGGGACTCTGGAGAGGACCCAGAACAGGGGATCCTTACCTGGTGACCCACACAACCCTTGAGCTCCCACCCAAGCACGTGAGGATGGAAGAACAACTCCAGCCTTTGTCACCTGCTGGAGTGCAAGGGGTCCTGGGGCTTCATTCTTTGTCCTTGTCCCTGCCGGTCCCACTCAGCATTCTCAGAATTATCTGGAGTAGGGTGATCCTCCAATGCCTCATCCTGCAGGTCATGGATCATCTGCATGAGGATCTGAACAGCCCTCTCTGCTGGAAGGTGTCCTTGGCCATGGCAGACATGTGGAATGAGATGGCTTTGAGGGTCCCTGCCAACCCAAATCATTCTGGGGTTCTCTGGTCTCTGTAGGAGAGAGGCTCTGCTCCATTTCCCTCCACATGTGGGATCAGGACTGACAGGGGCCATCAGTGTGGCCCTGCTGCTCCTCTGAGCAGCCAAGCTCCAGCTCTGGCAGAGAATTCTGGCTGGGGCTGGTGTCACAGGCCAGCAGTGCTCTCAAAGGGACATTATTTACATTATTTAAAGGGACATTATTGTGCTCGCCATGGGCTGCAGGAGCTGCTGAGCCAGAGATTCCCTTGCCTGGCTCCACACCCCACCAGACACACACTAAATGCAAAATCCATTCTGAAAACAGCCAGCTACGGACAAATGAAGCTCAAACTGTCTCTGCCTTCCCTGTTTTGCTCTCTGCAACCCCAAAAATGATAACTGATAAATGTGGGAAATTTGAGGCACAGAACTGGGGTGCCTAACACACCCCCTTGACAGCCAGGAGTTTCCACCTCACTGTGCCCTCTGGGGGGGCAAGTCACCACCCTGGGGACTTCAACTCCCTGCCAGCTCAATATTCCGTGGGTGTCCCCCTCATTTCAGTCACACTCGGCAGATTCCAGCCCCATGCTGCCTCCTCAATTACACCCCAACGCTTCCAGAGCCCAGGAAGGGTGTGCAAGCCAGTAAGGAGCACACCACAGACAAGGGAACACATCCCAGGGAAAGAAGGGAATGGTAGCTCAAGAGAAAATATGTGCAACCTTCTCAGTGCCCAGGGATAAGAGGCAACAGGAAACTGATGCCTGGGAGGTTCCACCTGGACAGGAGGAAGAATAACTTTCCTGGGCAGTGACCGAGCCCTGAACAGATCCCAGAGAGGCTGTGGAGCCTCCCTCACTGGGGATATTGCAGATCTGTGTGGACACAATCTGTGCCATGGGCTCTGGGATGGCCCTGCTGGAGCAGGGAGCTAGCATCAGGTGACCACTGTGGTCCCCTCCAGCCTGGCCCGGTCTGGGATTCTGTGAATATTTCTGGAATAATGGGTTGGGTTTGTCCCAGCAGCATTTCCTGGGGGTGACAGCAAGGTGTTCACTGGTCTCTGGTGGCTTCAGGGTTTGGTTGAGTGCTCATTTTTGGCAGGGTTGGTCTGGGTTGGGGACAGGCAACAGGAGGCAGCTCCATTCCTGTGACACTGCTATGCCTAAAAGACAAGCCCAGGGGACAAGTCAGATAATTTAGGAACCATCTGTCCTGCTCCCTTTAGCAGACACCTGAGGCATGCTGGATGTGCTGTGGGGAAGGATATGGAAAAGCTGGGAGTGGGATAGTTCTGTTAGCCCCTTCTAACACCAAGAGATGTGTGTCATTGCTGAGCTCATGCCGTGTTTCAGAGCACACCAGCCCATCCCACTGCCCACTGGGAAGAAGATGCTTCCTGGCCTGCTTTCCAACTTCTTTCTTTTAATAATGCTGTTTGTCTCCCGAGCCATGCATTCCTGCTTTTCCATCTTTCCCTTTGAGAACGAAAACAAGGACATGTCACTTGTCTTTTTGTACAAGGATCTCTCTGGACATCTCTGAGAGGGGGAGAGGGAGCAAAGGAAACGAACCACACAAAACAAAGTGAGGGAACGTTTTTAATTGGAAGTGTTTTGTTTTCACCAGGATTTTAACTTTGGAGAGAGCCTCACAAATACTCTCTCAGGGTCCTCTGCTGAAGGGCTTTATTCTGCCGCAGGCGCCTTTCATGGTGCAGCACAATAGCTTTTGTTTCAGAAGTGTGGGGCAATGAGGACCTTGAATGCCAGAGGTCTGTATTATATCCATAACTGTAGATTTGGATGGTGGAACGGAGGTTGGGGGGAAGGTGAGAATGAAAAATTTCTCCATTGTGTAGATGGAGTCCTTCCAGCAAACACTGGCACAATAGGAAGCACATTCTTAAGAGCTGAAGCAGACTGTGGATAAAGACTCCCTCATTTTGTACATAATGGTCCCTGTGCTTTAACCTTGTACAGCTGCTATGACACCTGCTTTTCAAAGCCTTTGTGGCAGAACAAGCAGAGCTTTGTCTGCCATACACATTCTGTGCCACACATGTTAACATTTCTCTTTTTGTATTTACTTTTGTTTCGCCCACCTTCTCTCTCCCTCTTTTTTTCCTTCTTCTTTTTTTTTTTTTTTTTTTTTTAACACAACAGTTATGAATGAATGGCTGAAAAGTAATTTCAGCCTTGATTCCGGCATCGTGTCCAGTCTGGAAGTCTGGAGATATTGTAATGCAGAATAAAGGGCAGATATTAGACTGGGGAGTGCTGTGTTCCCTTTCTAGCAAAGCCTCAGCCTTTGTGTCTCCTTCCTCCCTTTTCCCCCCATTTCCCTCCCTTCCCACCTCTCTGGCTCTGGTTTGAAAGGACAGGCAGAACCCACCACAGCTCACGTCTCCTCCAGCAGGAAGAGCTGCAGGACTCTGTGGCTCTGGCTCCCTCACCCCTGGGACTCAATGGGATTTGTCTGGGATGGAGGAGGGAAGTACAGGTCACCATTCTCATGAGGAGATGGAAAGGGTTTGCAGCACCAGAGTCCTCGAGTGGCTTTTCTTGGGCAGAGATCCAACCCTGAGCAAAACAAGCCTGCAGCACTTGGGATCTCTGGGGCCTTCCCCTCCCTGTGCCATCTGCAGTGGAAGCAGGGCAAAGACATTGTCTTCTTCTGCACACGTCACAGCTTCCCCATTCCCAAGATTCCTTGGCTGAGAAGATGCCGGCCCCAGGGGGCAATGGGAATAAGAAAAACTGTTCCTGATCTGTCGAGGAGTAAGGGAATGATGGCTCTGACCCGTGGAGCAGCTAAAATCCAGATCCTGAGGTCTGATAATGAATCATGTAATGACAAGGGAATTAATTGATGGTGCCACTCCAGGGAATTATCTGGAGTTGGGTGGTCCTCCAATGCCTCATCCTGCAGGTCATGGATCATCTGCATGAGGATCTGAACAGCCCTCTCTGCTGGAAGGTGTCCTTGGCCATGGCAGACATGTGGAATGAGATGGCCTTGAGGGTCCCTGCCAACCCAAATCATTCTGGGGTTCTCTGGTCTCTGTAGGAGAGAGGCTCTGCTCCATTTCCCTCCACAAGTGGGATCAGGACTGACAGGGGCCATCAGTGTGGCCCTGCTGCTCCTCTGAGCAGCCAAGCTCCAGCTCTAGCAGAGAATTCTGGCTGGGATGAGCTGGGACGATGCTGGTAACTTCATTCTCTCATGAACACAACAGGAACCAGAGCAGGAGGGGATGGCCAGAGGGGAGAACGAGTGATCCAAAGTTGGTTATTCCAAGCAGGATGCACTGCCTCTGGGAAGGACAACTTAACAGGTCCAAGGAGCAGCAAAACCCTTACTAACCACCCCCATTCAAATTACCTGGGCTTTATTATTCCATTTGTTCTTGTGGCTTGGGAGGTTTCCTTTGGTTTATGGCTGCAAACCCAGCTCCGTTCAAAGGCAGGTTTCAAGGGACACAGGGAAACGTTCTCCTCAGTTAACCTCCCTTCTCAGAGCATGTGGAAGGGGTGGGGAGGATCCCCAGTGATCCAGACTCTCCACCAGATTCAGCACTGGTATTCCTGTGGCATGAGAAGAGACATCAATGACAGTGAGAGACCTGGGGCAGGAGAGGTTCCCAGCTTCCAGACACTACACTTACATTTTCCTTTTTTTTCAAAGGCAAAAAGAGGCCAAAATCTGAAATGAAAGGCAGAAGCCTGGCTTCTGAAATCCCTGTTTGAGTCTCAGTTTTTCATGAGAATAACCCAGACATTTATTTCATGCTTGCTTTCATTTCTAATTATTGGCGGGAAGTGCCAAGCACATTCACTTGATCTTTAGCATGTTCAGACTTGTTGGGCAAGGGAAAAATCCATGGATGTGTCCAGAGGACATCCACTGCCTGCAGAGTGTGAGCAGCAGGCAGGACAGCAGGCAAGCACATCTGGAGCAGAGCTGAACACCGAGCTTCAAGGCTTGGATGCTGGGAGAGGTCCATGGGCACAAACCCTGCCTTAAGACTGTGTTCAGCAGAGCTGCTGCCTGATCTGGGAGGCTCAAACAGTACTCTGCTGAGCTCCACGTTCTTCCTGAATCATCCCATGCTTCCACGACCTGAATCCAGGCATTATTGCTGTTTAAAGTGTCTTTCTCATTAAACTGGTTTGGTGTGAAGCTCGGACATGGGAACCTTCCAAGTCCAGACACTGAGAGCTGAATGCAAAATAGCTGAATGAGAATGAGGAGAAATGAGAACTGCTATAAACCAGGTCTCAGGGTGTTCTCACCTCCCTCAGGAGCCCTCAGCAAAGGATGCACTGGGCTGTGCTGCACAAGGGTTTGCTGGAAGGGAGGTGTGAATCCCAGCAGGGTGAATTTCAGCATATCCTCAGGAGTAGGAGTTCTTCTTCATTAAAAAAAAAAAAAAAGAGGGAAAAGAGCCAGAGTGGGTGCAAGTCACCCGTTCACTATTCAGCCCTCCTTCATGTCAGACCCCCACGATCAGTTCACACCTCCATCTCTCAGCTGTTAATGGAGCAGGAGACAATTCCGGCACGGAGCCATCCAGAGCATAATCCTGCCATTTGAAAGCACATAAAGGCACTTCATAGCAGCAAGTGTCAATAGCCACTCCCCTATTGATATAACATCCCTTCCCTCCTCCATAAACTCTGGCTGGCAAAGAAAATAAACAAGGGTTAGATGAAATCTAACCCCAGCATCGCTATAAAAGATGCTTCATAAAAAATAATAAAATAAACCAACCCACAAAAAAAGTGATGTTTAATCTGCTAATTCATGCTCAGGGCCTTGCTCCTTGTTTAGGGAGTGTGTGCAGAGAGCAGCTGGGATTCAGGAGAGGGGGAAAACACAGATCAGATCCTCCACCACCAAAGCTGCTGGGAGACCTGGCAGACACCAGATAAAAGATTTAGTGGGAAGGGGAAGAGGCTGAAGCTGAAGGAGCCCTTAATCCCCAGTCTCACTGCAGAACACTGGACATCCCCGCATCCCATGCAATGTTTGCATCCCACAGCAGCAAACACGGATCAGGGATGTGCTGCCAGAGGAATTTGGAAGGGAACCAAAAGCCAGCTTGCTGCAGACACACAGCTCACACTGGGGCTTGCTGCAGCCTCAGCTGGGACCCCAGAGATGCCCCACTAGATCTGCCTCTTCCACCCCACCTCCCTGCCTGTGGGCAATGGCAGTGAAGAAGGAAGAACTTCAGGACCTAAATCAAGAAACACAGACCACAAAATATTTCTTTTGGCAGCTGAGGTTCTGACAGCCTAGAGATCCTTGCAAGAGTGCATGTGCAGGGCTGCCCCATCCCTGGAAGCGTCCAAGGGCAGGTTGGATGGAGCTTGGAGCAACATGGGATAGTGAAAGGTGTCCCTGCCCGTGGCAGAGCATGGAATTGGATGGGCTTTAAGGGCCCTTCCAACCCAAACCATTCCATGATTCTGGGATTCTATGCAAGGGCTGGCCAGTCAGGATCCTCATGTCTTGCAAGGTGCAGAGTCCGTGAGGAATGTGTGGGGCAGCTCCTAGGAGTATCTCAGGAGAAGGTCTGACCTGCTGGGAGGAGGAGGGCTGGACACCCCTTCCCTCATCCCGCCTGAGTGGGTTTATCCCCCACAGTGCCCCAGCCCAGGTAACTGTACCCAGCAACATCCCTGAGATGTGAACACCAGCCTAGGAATCTTTAGGGATTCTAGGAAATCTGGGATCCTTGGGGTTTTTCAGATCTAACCTCTGCCTGTCCCTCTGTGCTCCTCAGGAAAAGCATGGACCTGGAATGTCTTTGAGATTCCCAAGATTTCCCCACTGCCACACAACTCCCTGAACCGGCTGCAGGAATTCTCTTGGCTATCAGCCATCCCACTTCACCTGGGAGAGGTTTAGTTCTCACACAGAGCTCATTAAACCCATCCTGAGACCCACATCACACAGGGTCACATGGAGCATCACCAGACTTGTGCCCTTTTCTGGATAACTAGGACTGGGATTTGGAAGAAGTGTCTGTTGGAGGCCTAGAAATTTAGAATTTGGGGGTTAGAATTTGGCAAAAACCATCACAAAGTCCAGGTTCTGGAACATTGCAGACCTTTCCAGGAATCCTTGCAGAAGCTTAATTTCCTTCCTGCCCATCACCCTGGGCTGCTGGAAGTTTTCAGAAGACCTTTCCCTTTGTTTCTAGGAGCTGGGGATTTTTGGGAGGCTCCTGGTGTCCTGTATGGGTAATAGACTATCCTGAAAGAAAAAAAAACAATTACAAAAAAAAAAAAGTAAATTACTGCAAAACTGGGAGAAGGCACCTTGGATGTCCTGCTGGAGCACAAGGGTGTACTTAACTTGCAGGGAAGCAACCCAGAGATGTGAGGAGGGGCTTTCAGAGGCCAGGGAGGGGGTGAGGCAGTGGTGACTTGGCTGTGTCTAGTTTATCCGTGGGTCAAATGAAAGATGATTTGCAAAAAAGGAGCCCCTGATTGGTTAATGAACATCTCTCAATTTACAGCAGCAGAATGCTGGGTGCCATCAAATGCAAGCCCAAGTTAAAGCTATGACTGCTTTAATAATCAATGACTGCAGAGTATTTAAAAAAACAGCAAAGCTTTCAGGGGCTTAAGACTTATTGCTCGCATTTTCTCAGCTTTCTTAAAGAAAAAAGGGGTGTTGTAGAAAATGGTCAAATTTATCATTTATAGCAAAATATTAATGTAGCAGCAGGAGACTTGATGTGGCCATCTATCTCCAAGCATTCAGACTTCAAAGGAAGCATAAACACGAAATTAATGGTTTGTCTAGTGTAAAGGAAAAATAAATGCAAATGTAGCCTCATTAATACCAAGTGGGTGACTTCTTGGTTTATGGGGTTTGGATTGATTTTGTCAAAGGCCAATAGATTTATTAAAAATGTCTTTTAAATTTAGCATCCCTATACCCATTAGTTGAAAGAAATAAAATTCTCTGCAATCGCCACCACCTCTCCTCCTCCTCTCCCCCCCTTCCCTGGATGTTGTTTTACCTAAATAAAGTTCCTGCATTAGGGCTCACTTTGCCCTGAAATATGTCTCTTGTAGGAGCTGCTATAAACGTCAGCATTTTCCCCGGCGTTGGTTTATGGGCAGAGTGAATTTTAATGGCATCATAATCTCGCTGCAATCAATTGTGCTCCATGGGAGGGGAAACCTCGGGGAGTGGCCATTAACCACAGCTCTGCATCACTGCAGGGCTCAGGAGCTTCCAAAGGGAATTTTTTCTGGTTTGTTTTTTTTTTTTTTAATACCTGCTCGCCAAATGTTTGTTCTGGGCAGTTTCATCCCCTTTCCCATGGCTCCAAGTGAGCTGAGAGGATGCTCACCCCTCAGGATGAGGTTCTGGCTGGGACATCTCACATCCATCCCTGACCCACCTGAACAGGATGGGATGATTTCCAGGTGTCCCAGAATAACAATGGCAGCTGGTGGCTGCCACCCCTGGAGTGACAGAGTGACTGAGCTGATTTAATCCCCCCAAGGACCCTGTCCCAACACATTCCATCACCTGCACCAAGGCATATCCCCAAAAACAGACATTGATGCACACCATGGAGGTTTTTTTAGGAAAATACAATAATAGAACCCTATAGTCCCACATCACGTATTTTTGGGTGGCTGCAGGGCTCAAAATAACAATGTGATGTTCCAAAATTCATTTGGAAGTTGTCCCAAACCTAAGCTCCTTGGTTAAAGTTGATTTGTTCAGGCCAACCTAAAGAAAAGACTTGCAAAGGTGTTGCTGTATTCCTACACCTGTATGGACAAATGGGACAGCATCATGGGAGAGAAGGAAAAGGAGAGGAACAAGATCTGGGCCCCAAGGATGTGATGGATCGAGTAAAGATGAGATGAGGAAAATGGGTGAGAACAAATCCTGTCTGGGAGGGAGGAGATCTAAACTCAGAGAAGGCCTGGAAATGGGAAGTTTGAAATTCCTGTGAACAGAGAGGATGAAATGCAAGGGAGACATATCCCAGATCCCAGAGTGGGCCAGGCTGGAAGGGACCACAGTGGTCACCTGGTGCCAGCTCCCTGCTCCAGCAGGGCCATCCCAGAGCCCATGGCACAGATTGTGTCCACACAGCTCTGCAATATTCCCAGTGAGGGAGGCTCCACAGCCCCTCTGGGATCTGTTCAGGGCTCGGTCACTGCCCAGGAAAGTTCTTCCTCCTGTCCAGGTGGAACTTCCTGGGGTCAGTTCCCGCCCCTGGCTCTGGTGCCATTGCTGGGCCCCCAGAGCAGAGCCTGGGCCCTGCTCTGAGCCTCCCTGCACACAGGGACACCCAGGGCTGAGGCCCCTCTCAGCTGGGGCTCCTCTCCAGGCTGAGCAGCCCCAGCTCCCCCAGCCTTTCCTGGGCACAGAGATGCTCCAGGCCCTTCAGCATCCCCGCAGCCTCTGCTGGCCCCACTCCTTGGAATCATCACACTCACCACACAGAAAAACACAATATGATTTATATTGCCCTGAAAAAATAAAAATTAAGGCATTGGATTACCTAGAAATTGAAGTTTTACAGCCACCTGCACACTGGGTTAAAGACTGCCAAGGGATGCACCACCTCCAACCCAGTACAAGATGCCACTTGGGTGCAGTGATTTATTCTGGAATTCTTGGCCACTCCAGATTTGCAAATTTTTGTTCTATCAGGAAAAAAATACCACATGTAAATAGGCATTGGGCTCTAGAGGTCTGTATTGCAAGAAGCAATGGTATATTTGGAATATAGGTGGAGACCCTTCAAATCCAATTGATAGTCAGGATGAATCCACTCCAGCAGACACAGGAGACATAGATGTTGGGCAATAATGGCATAATTTCCTATAAAAGCTATCAAAAAAAAAAAAGTATGGAAATGCATTTATTATGAGAAATAATGAAAATCCACAAGCTGAAGCTTTGTTAAAGACAGAAATATTTTCAGTGCAGGAGTCCCTGACTATCCAGAGCCCACCTGGTAAAGGCCCCTGTGCCTCTGCCTTTCCCTGCCTGGTGTGTGAATTCCTAATAAAAGTGACCCCATCTGCTGTCACTATCCATGCATAAATCTCAGGGCTGACAGCGATTAGCACAAGACAAACGGTCAAAAAACGTAACACTCTCCTTGACCTAGAAATCATCAATTCAGGAAAGCCTCTGCAAACAGCCTGGAACCTGTCAGCAGGGCTGGGAGGGGAACAAGTCTCCCGGCTCATTTAAATCTTGTGGATGCAAAACATTTGTCCTACATGGGCAGGTCGAAATCCAAGCCCAAGTAAGAGCAGAAAGCTCAGCACAAACCACACACAGGTGCTTTGTTTCCTCCAAGTTGAAACAAAATATTTACAGGAAAAGAAACCTGATTAGGTTCTCATTTGCATGCACATCCAAATGCAAGCTCAGCTTCAAGGAGATGTTTTAAACTGGAAATGCCATTGCAGCCTGTGCAGAGCAATTCCCAGTCACCCACACAAGCCAGAGCTGACCCTTCCATGGAAACCTTCCTGGCTGGGCTTTTCTGAACACACAAAAGAGCTCAGGAAGGAGCTGGACCCATTGGGAAAATGCTTCTTCTTGTGTTTGTGGTGCTGTTCCCCTCATGGCAGAGAGGAGGGATCCTGGCTGAGCCCACACAGTTGGGAATGGGTGTTTCCAGTCCTCCCTCAGACTTGGAATGCCAAGATTTCAGCATGGCCAAAGCACAGATCCCAAAACACGCAGAGACCCTGGTGCCTGAGCACCTCCAGCCTGGATTTGTAGCTTGGTGTTACAAACAGGAAAGAGACTGTGGAGAAACTGGGAATGTGAACAGGGATTAAAAAAACACAGCAAAACACAACAACAAAAACAAGCACAAGCAAATGGTTAAACAAGAATTAGGGCCAATCCTCCTCCTCCCTCCACCAGATTTGTTTTGTCCCTCATAGGGAGAGTGGGAGAATTTGGGTGTCTGATGGAGAAAAAACTCAATTGCAAGGAAAATCTGAGTGCACAAGGAATGCCAAATCCCCTAGGGGTAACCCAGAAAATTAGGAGGGCTGTGTGGTAATGAAGAATTAGGTGGAACAATCCCTTATCCTGTGTCAGCTGTTACCCAGGACGTGTGCCTGGCACGGGCAGTGCCCCTGGCTCCATGGAGCCAGCCAGTCCCAATCATTCCCTCCCATTGGCACCAGCTCACACCTCCCACTTCAGAGTCCAGGAAAAACATCACATTCCAGGAGTTCAGGGCACAGCACACCCCCTGTGCAGAGCCAAGCACTGGGAGCAGGGAGAGATGGGTGGTGTGAGCATTTCAAATGAGCATTTCAGGGATGGGGTCAGGAAAGCTGCCACCTGCTCCTGCTGGAGCGCAGGGACAGCTCATTCCTGCTGGTACAAACTGGGAGCCTGGGTGCATTGGGATTCCCCACCCTTGCTGATACAACCGTGGGTCCCTGCAGGCAGCCCCAAGACACCAACCAAGGCTTCCCTTGTTCCCAGTTTGGGATGGACTCGACCCTTTGGAGCCACAGCAGGTCCAGATCTGGACACAACACCACAGCTCAGCTGAGCCTGCTGGCCTGCCTCTCCCTCTGTGCCCTTCTAGCTCCTCTGGAGCCAGGATCAGCCCTTGGAGCAGGCATTGAGCACCGGGAAGCTCCCAAGCTGGTGCCCTTTATGAGAGCATTTGTCTGGCTGCAGAAAGAGCCAGTAAATACCTCAGGCTGATGCCTTAAGTGTTAGCTTTCCTATTTTTCAGATTCTGTGCTGCCTTAGTGTGTAGCTCTGGGCTTCATATAAAGTGTTAGCAAGTTGTCTTCACAGTTTAGTCAGACAAAACAATCCTTTCCCAGCCTGAGAACCAAGGACACCACTGCAGCCCTGAACCCAAAAAGCAGAAACAACGGTGAATTGAGGAGAGCAATCTGGGAAGATGGACTTCATAACCTGAAGCTGTAACTGGACAATTAACCTCAATATGTAAATGGACCAAAACTTAGAAAAGTGTGAAGAAACCTCATGACTGGTCATGCATCTGGTGTCCATCTTGTGTCCATCTTGGGTGTAGCCTCAGCCAGGCTCTTTTACTGCCCAAGGTGTGCTCTTTAAGGCCTTTTAATAACTATCTGCTTTATTCCTTTAACACTGTCTAGCCTCTGTTCCAGGTCAGCCTCTCAAGCCATCAAGGCTGCTGCTTCTCCTCCTTCCCCAGTGCTCCGGGGCCATTCCCTGGTGCCCACACTGGCAGCAGAGGATTCTGCTGCTCTTCCCTTTCTTATTTCTTCTTTCTGATAGAGCCCAGAAAAAAATATGGATTCCTGCAGTGAGTGCATTTCTGCTCAACCTGCAGCACCTTTAATATTGGCTTGCAAAGTGAGAGACGTCTTGGCAACCACGCAGTTGGACAACCCTTTGAGGTTTCTCTACACTGCCACTGCCATGGTCCTCACTAGACGGCTGGAAATGAATCCAAAGCAGAGAAGAGCTGCTCTGTGCTGAGAGAGATCAGTTTATGCAGCAGTCATTGCACAGGGAAGATCACCATATAAGAAAAACAAGATTATGGGGGATATTTCTCTTCCAGCCTTTAAGTATCAGGAAAAAAAGATGAGCCATGCTTAGGGAAAATTCTCAGAATATCCCTCCTAGCCCTTTTCATATTTTAAAGGCCCTAGAGTGTCAGGACAAGTGAGAATGCCACTTCAGTGGGATGGATCTTGCTGGGATGTTCCCTGACAGCTCTGTGTGATCCCATCCCACTGCTTCCATCCAGGCTACACTGGAGCTTGCACTGGGCTCCCTCTGCCTCCTCCAGGCCCATTCAGATCCCATGGGAAGGAACACTCTTGCCTGAGTGTGCTGCCTCTGCTGCTGTCTTCCCAAAGGATTCAAATGTCATTCCTTGCTTTGCTGTGTTGGTACTGCTCCTGATGAAGTCTCACAAGGGCTGAGTCTGCCTCCCCTCCCTTCGAAAAGAGCAAAACTGTGGTTTTTATCCAACAGCAAGTCAAAAATCCATTCCACAGACTCAGAGGAGGTTGGGTGTTCAATCAGCCATGGTTGGGTAATGGACAAGTCTGGTAGCTGGAACGATTCCCTACAACATCCCAATACATAAATTAATATTTCCTCCCTTCTGTGACATCCAACAGACCCTGGCCCATCCAACAGGGCAGGTCTGGAGGTGCTGCTCCCCGTGTCCCTGGCCAGGCAGCTGCAGACCTTCCCACCTGCTCCGAGCTGTCCGAAGGGTCCCCACGCTCCTCCCGCCGCGGCAGCTCAGGAAACCAGGTCTCCTTCCAGCGTGTACCAACATGAGCCTGAGATAATAAACGAGGCCTAGAAGAAGAGAGAAATCATCAGGGCTGTTAATTTGACACCAACTCTTTTGATCTCCTCTTCAGATCATAAGGGAAGGGTAAGTGTGCTTCCTTTTAATCTTCACTCCCGCACTTTAAAGGCCTCAATAATGTTCCCACCAACCAGATCATTTTCATTTGCAACTCTAATTAATCTGTGAATAAATATGCTTCGGAGAGGTGGATTGATTTAAATGAGGGCTGTCTTTTCACCTTTAATCTATAATGCTGCATTTCTCTCTCTTGAGAAAATAGCTCCTAGCTTGCACTCTCTGCCTTTCTCCCCAAGTTCATGCAAGGCTCTTTCTCCTCTTCTTTATTATTATAAAATAATGGCTTCAGCAGGTGAATAAAAGGTTAGGCAAGTTTGACAAAAATGGGAAGCTATTCACCCTTGCTACCTTTAATCTACTGCATTCTCCTCCTAATGAGTACAAATTACCCAAGCCATTTCACAGAGCCTTTCTCTGGCATAATACCTCCGGCAGCCCATTCTCACAAGGGCGGGTTTGTATTATTAGTATCAGTATTATCTTTAATCTTTTGTGGTGTGAAGAATGAGGACAACACACGGATCCACACCAGGCAGTGGGAGCCAGGCCCAGGGTAGCTGGGCTTTGTGAAGGAATGGGTCCTCCAGCAGGAGGACCCTGCACCCTCAGAGGATGGAAACCCACAAAGAAATGTCCAAAGCTTGACTTGCAAAGCTTGGCTGAAGTTTTCTCTAAGAGTCTTTAGTGGCTTCAGCCCCAAAACCCATCCAGCTCCACAGAGAAATGGGCCAGACAGTTCCCATCTCTGATGTGAATAGTCCTCAGAGGGTCCCACTTCAGGAAGGTGATGGATCTGAGGGGTGGTGGAGCCCTCTCACTCACAGGGATGTTGGGCAGTGACCCTTGGTAGAATTGAAGGGGTATCCTGGAATCATTTAGGCTGGAAAACACCTCTGAGAACGTTGAGTCCAGCCAGGCCCATCACTAAACCCTTTCCCCAAGCACCACATCTGCGCATTTTTTTAACACTTCTGGGCACAAAAGCACAAGCTCTGAGGACAGAAGGTATGATGAAGAAATCTAAGGTAAAACATCCCCCACAGCCTCTGAGAAACCCCAAATGAAGGGAAGGTCTTGAAGGAAATCTTTCAATGTCCATCTCAAATTGCCCAGTTACTGAGGAGAAACCAAATGAGGGTCACATGCCAAGGAGAACCTCAGAAGATGTCACATCCTCACTGATGATCTGGAGAAGGCATTCAAGATATTTCTCCTGGAGGTACTCAAATCAGAAAAAGATGTGAAGAAAGTCAAATCGGAAGGAGATGTAAGGGACAGTTGCAAAGAGACTACAGCATACGGGGTTTGGGCAGGAAAAGCACAAGGCTGGGATCAAACATCCTCATCCCCAGAGAGAAGAGCAGCCTCAGAAGCCACACGGAGGGCAGGGACTCTGCCTGCAGGTGAGCACTGTGTTGAAATGCACTCACAGTGAAATAAGGAAACAAACAGATAATCCAGAAGAAGTCAAGGAACAGACAATCCTCAAGTGATCCAGGTACTTGAGGAATTGCCTAAGAGGCCAAAGCAGGAAGCAGGACAAGAGCACTTGCTGCTTCATAGTGATGTGCAGAGCTGTGGGGAGTACTGGGAACAAACTGGGAGCATTACCACTTCTCCATGGAAATCCCCACATCCACTGGCCCTGCCAGATCCATGGGGCACAGAGATCAGCATCAAGCCACATCCCTCACTGGCAAGAATTGATGCCACCCCTCAGCATCCGTGGGCATCACCATCCCCTGCCAGCTGGGGTGCAGGACAAGGAGGGCTGGACACGGCTGGGGAGGAGAACCAACCTGGGAAACTCCCCTCTCCCAAACTTGGCCAGTGCTCTGCAGAAGAAATGGAGTTTCCACTTGATCCAAGATAATAAAACATTAAAATATCCTCCTGGAGCAGCATGAAAACCTTGGGTTTGCTTCAAGCACTGGCTGGGCCGTGGAGGAGCCCAGGCTGTTGCTGCAGCCTCCATTGCTCCTCATCTCTGCTGGTTCAGGTCCTCATTACTTCGGTTATATTACATGTCTTGCTTTTATTCTTTACATTTGTCACTTGTGATTATTATTCTGCAGCCTAAGAATGCCTGATATTCAGAGGCTCTTTGTTTCACCCTCATTATGCACACATATATGTTCAAGGTCGCCAGTTAGTCTATTATTCAAGTGGGCACTTTTTTTTCCTGTTTCATCCCCCCCTCTCCCCAAAGAGGCTCGGTTCAAGGTCTCCCATTCTCCGCTTTCTCCCTTAAGTTTTACCATTTCTCTCCCTTAGAAAAACATTTTCCCTTGCCTCACATTCTCCAGTAGCTTCCATTCCATTCAATCCCTGCTAATATATATCTCCAAAAGCAGCCCAGGGCAGACCCCACGTCAGCTGCTGCTGCTGTTTTAAAAGAATCAAAGCGAGCTCTTTATTTCCTTCCACTCTCCAACAATTTCTGGAGTCGCAAACTTCAGTACAAAGCATTCTTGGAGGTGGCCAGGAGATTTCCAGAGCATTTGCAGCAGTCCTGACAAAATCTCAGGCTGCTCTGCGGGGATTTGGGTGATAACCACAATGGAACACGCTCATTCCTGCCATCAGACAGGAATTTTGGCTGCATTGCTGTTGTCTTGCTTCCAACAAAAGGTGAACCAGCAAGGGATCACCCAGCACGCTTGTGTTTAATTTGGGATGAACAAGGAAAATATGATTTTAGCCCCCTACAAACCTATTTGTTTGTCAGGCAATATCCCCCTCAGCAAATCTCCCTGTACTATTAGTCATCTCTCATTATCCAGCTGTATTTTTGTATGTGCAGGGAACAAAATGATGGAAATGCTTTCTGAGCCCTCCAAGGAGGAGCCTCACAGCACCCATTCCTGTGAGTGAGGTTCAACTGTTATTCCAAAGGGTTGCACCTTGAGACAACCATTGAAACGAGGAAATTCAGGCTGTTCCACCTGGGATGGGACTCACCAGAGCCCTCTGTGAGGTACCCAGGAGGAAACTGCACTTCAATGTGTAGGATAAAGCTCTTGCCCCAGGGAGAGGAGCCAGTTTGGGAAGGAGGTGCCTTCTCCAGGATGGGCACTGCAGCTGCTCCATGGATGGCACAGCTTGGCTGGGAATCACAGTCACATCCCAAGAAAAGCTGTCAGGAAATAAAGATGCAGGCAAAGAGTTAATGGGAACCATTTGCACCTCTGTCAGCAATCACAGAATCATGGAATGGTTTGGGTTGGGAGGGACCTTAAAGCCCACACAGTCCCACCCCTGCCATGGCAGGGACACCTTCCACTGTCCCAGGGTGCTCCAAGCCCCGTCCAGCCTGGCCTTGGACACTTCCAGGTATCCAGGGGCAGCCAGAGCTGCTCTGGGCACCCTGTGCCAGGGCCTCACCTCCCTCACAGGAAAGGATTTCTTATCAATATCCCACCTAATTAACATCCCTCTGGCAGAGGGAAGGTATTCTCCCTTGTCCTGGCACTCCAGGCCCCTGGAAATTGTCTCTCTCCATGTTTTTTGTAGGCTCCTTCAGGCACTGCAAGGCCACAGTTTGGTCACCCCAAAGCTTCTCTAGGCTGAACAATCCCAGCTCTCCCAGCCCTTCCTCCCAGCAGAGCTGCTCCATCCCCCTGATCATCCTGGTGCCTCCTCTGGACTCTCTCCAGCAGCTCCATGTCCTCCCTGTGCTGGGCCCCAGGGCTGGGGCAGCTCTGCAGGTGAGGCCTCACCTGAGCACATGGGCAGAGGGGCAGAATCCCAATCCTTTTCCTGCTGCCCACGCTGGGGATCAGCTCGGATACCCCGGGGTGGGGGCACGGGGAAGATCCCAGACCATGGGGAAGATGTGCAGAGAACACTCTGTATTTGTAAGGGGTTTTACAACATTTCCTGTCCTCAGGCTCAGCCCCACAGACCAGCTCTGTCACCGTTGTGGCACATAACCCCGAGAGCCAAATGTCATTTTCCATGGGGTCACCAGGAGCACTTTCAAACTCTGGGGACTTTACTGAAGTCATGGAAGCAGGAGGTGAATTTTCTTCGCACATGGCCCCACGTGACACGAGACCCAGGCCAAGACAAGGAATATTCTGCCATCTCTTATGCACATGGATTTTTTTTTTCATTTAGGAGCAGAAAGAATTCATTTCCCATCCTCTACACCTCAGCATTTCTCAAGGCCCTCACGCCCCAGGTTACCCTTACCACTTGTTTTATTTATAATCTGCTCTACCCCCTCTTTCTCTTCTTTTTCTGCTTTATTTTTTTCTTAAATATATTTTATTTTTTTGTTTGCCAGGCTCAGTCGCAGCACAAGGACATGGGGAAAGACATTCTTTCAATTCTTTGGGCATTGTGGCTGCCTGAAATGGGAAACAAGACAAAGCCAGAGGAGAAAAGCTTATTATGGGCAGCCTAGTTTGAAGAAAATGAATCACCCAAACAGATAGGTTTCAATGATCTCAGGCGAACTCCGCTCTTTATTCCACATACCCGCGTCTAATTGTTCCAGAAAATGTTCATCTGCTTCATAATGACAGCAATAATGGAAATGTGAATTTCCTTATGTGAAATAAGGAAAAAAAGTTTATTCAAGGGTCTGCTTTGGAAAGTACAGCCATAATGCACTTTCTTCTGGGGATTTAATAGAATTTTCTCTCAGAGAAATTGGATGGATAACAAGTAATTTTTTTTAATTTGAAGACTATGTGAGCCAGAAGAGTTTCCTGCCATGAGAGAGGGCTCATGGGGTAAAGGGATGGGGCAGTCTCCTGCTATTGGAGAAGGGACAGGGTGGGAAAACTCAACAGCAACATTTGCCCTGCCTGCAGCCTGTCAGGGCCCCTCCTGCTCTGCCCAGCTTTTGTGGGGGGGTGCAAACAACTGCCCCAGTTTGAATTCAGGACCTAAAAGTCCGAGCACAACTCTCAATCCCTCCCAAGGCCCCACTGGGCTGCAGTGCTCTCCTCGGTCACTGAAGGGTGTATAAGCAGGACACCTCTGTGTGATTCCCCTGGGCAGGAAGAGCAGAAAGAATCAGGCTGGGGGAATTCCACGGCAGGCTGAGCAGACACCTGAGTCAAGACAAGCCCAGAAGGAGCAACACGAGAACCCCAGTGTCTGCAAGGCACAGGGCAAAAGAGCTCACTGAGCTTCCTGGAAGGACCTCGAGAACTAAACTGAAAGGGGAGCAGCTACAATTTCCCTTGGACACTTTGGAGACAAAGGGAGGTGGCACCAGAGTGCGTGGATTTGAGTTCACACTCTGGTGAAAATCTCCTCTCAGCCCTGCAAGTCCATCTGGTGCTCTCTGGGTGCTGATGGTGCAGAAGGCAAAGCAGGATCCTCCTGGCACTGCAGCCCACTCAGTGCCATGGAATCCAGGGATGGTTTTGGTTGGAAGGACCTTAAAGCCCATTCAGTTCCACCCCCTGCCATGGGCTGGGACACCTCCCACTAGCCCAGGGTGCTCCAAGTCCTGTCCAACCTGGCCTTGGACACTTCCAGGGATTGGGCAGCCAAAACTTCTCTGGGCAACCTGTGCCAGGGCCTCACCACCCTCAGTATAAAAAAATTCTTCCTTCCATCAAGTCTAAACCTCCCCTCATTTAGTTCCAGACCATCATCCCAGGGCTTAGCTGTATGTGAAGTCCATCAGCTCCGAGACATGATACAAAGTGTCCCTCTAACTTAAAATCCAAGCTCTCTCAGTTCTGCCTCCAGTCCCTTCCTAAGGCTGGAAATAAAGATTTAGGTCACACTGGGCACACAGGAATATTTCCCGTGGTGGGGAAGCAAGGGGGTTAAACAAGACACGGAGTTAAACCCTTGTTTAAACTGAAGAGATGTGAAATTGTTCCCTGTGGGAAACGTGGCAAAGCACCCAGCATGTCCCTGTGTTCCTGTCTGTCAAACAAAACCGTGCTGCACTTTCCAAGGAGAACATTTTGACACGAGCTCAGGCTGGAGGCAGGGTTGGAAGGGAGGCTGGCTCCCATTCCATTTCCTTGAGCTGCAGGGAGGGAAAGGCTCCATTCAATTCCACAGGATGCTGAAGGACGTGACCAACTTTGAAAGCCATGAGTCATCCGACGGGAGCCAGGCAGGAGGAGAACTCCTGCAATTCAAGCTGGAATTGTGCTCAAGTGCTTCAAGAGACGAGGCCTGAGGAAACAGGCTGGCAGGTACAATTTTCCCCCCGGAGAAATTATAAACCTCCTCTTGTTGATTTATTTTAAGGGGAAGAAAGATTTCTACTCTACGAGGTTTTTTTTTCTCTAAAGGACTCCCTGGGCTAGTCCTTGTCTTGATGCGAGGAGCAGTCAGGGAGAAAGACAGAGGATCTGCAGCAATAAGAATCTGCAGAATTTAGGGTATTCTGAAAGAGGACAAGAACAACCAGGAGACAGACAAATACATCCAGTGGGTGTCTTCCAGCTCAGCAGCATAAGTTGGCTTGGGGAGGTGAGCCAGGTGCCCCCCTGGAATCCCCAAACCCATCTCCTGAGCAAAGCTCCCCCAAACTCTATTTCAGCCTGATTAGGCACCTGGGTGGCCCAGATGAGCCCAGTTCCTGATGGCAGGAGGCTGCTTCTTGCTGGAAAAGCACTTGGGAAGGACCAGAAGGAAGGGTGACACCTCTCATTTTCTTCACATCAGGATTTTGTCTGACAGCACCTCTCTGTTCACTGTTCCCACATGCAGGACTTTTGAGGGAGGCATGACCAAGTTCCTTGGGAAAGCTTCAGCTGGGACACTGGTTAAAACCTTGATGTTTACCTTTAAAGTTGTAATGCTTTAAGTTTTATAACAGTAGCAACCTGGCTTTCCCAGGGAATTAATTGTGTGACTTCCAATGGAGTTTCAAAGAACAATTCAGGAAATAAGCTCCTGATTTCTAGCATCATTTACAAACGAGCAAAAAGCACTTTCCCCCCCACCCATTCAGATTTATCCCAAAAAGGTGTCTGTTGTCTGAACGGAGACTGTTTTAATTGGTGCCCAGTTTACCTTGGAGCAGGTGTCTCTGGAAGCATCCAGGACTAACCTGGAAGGTCTCATCAGCAAAACAGTCATCTGAGGCCAGACACTTCACACAGCAGCACTGAGGGCTGAGGAGCCTTTTATGTCAGTGGAAATATAAGTTTGAAAAAGGCTTAACTCCCTTTTTAATTTTACTCACATGGAAAAACTAGGAGGAAGCCTTCCCACAGCCGCATTCCAGCTCAGCTGTGCCTCTGAAACTGCCTGCACAGAGATGGGTGCCCTGCTGATGTATTTTACCTCTGCATTTTGAGCCTTACCTAGGTGAAAGGAGGGAATTCCTGTGTCACAGGTCCTGTGGAAACCCTCAGCTCTTGGGAAAACTACAAATGCACAAAAGGTACTAAAGAGCTCCGTGTCACACCAGCACTTCAGTAATCCTGGGATAATTAGCTGGGCTTGCAGGGTGAGCTGTGTCACCATCGAGGAGAGCTTGAAATTGCCCCCGGGATCTCGAGGGGCTGAGGGCCCTCTGTAAAGTGGAGGAACAAGTCTGGAATTTGGGGCTGGCAAGAGCTTATTTGTAATCTAAAAGCTCTTGGTGAAGAAATCACCGAGTGAATCCTACCATGAAATCACCATGTGAGGACCAGGAAGGAGACACACTTTGACATGGAAGTCACTTGAATGAAGAAAAGAGCAAGGAAGAACAAATATCCACCTGTGTTCATCATCAGGGCACCAGAATCTTAGTGCCTGTAGCCAACCCTACTCTGTGTAACCTTTTCTCTCCCTTCCCACTTAAAATAGCACTCCAGATCCTCAGGGATATGAGAGAGGGATACAAAACATAAAGAAGGATCTCCTCTGGAGACATAGAGCAGAGATCACCTCCCTCCAGGAGGGACCCATCCAGCACTAAGAACATTCTCAGCCTTCCAGAGACCATTTTTTAAGCCAATCAGGGGTTCTTGGTGAACTCCTCCACCTGTGCCAAGTAGGACCAGCTGCACCCTGCATGCTCCATCACACCCTTTGCTCAGTCAACATCACATTCCCTTAAAGGGAGTCTGCAAAAAAGCTGGTGAGAGTGACAGGACAAGGGTTTTGCACTGACAGAGGCAAGTTTAGATGGGATATTTGGAAGAAATCCTTCCCTCTGAAGATGGTGAGGCCCTGGCACAGGTTGCCCAGAGAAGCTGTGGCTGCCCCTGGATCCCTGGAAATGTTCCTAGTGAGGTTGGACAGGGCTTGGAGCAGCCTGGGCTACTGGGAGTTGTCCCAGCCCATGGCAGGGGGTGGGATTGCATGAGCTTTTAGGTCCCTTCAAACCCAAAGAATTTGATGATTCAATGACTCACTGTAATGCAAAGCTTTGCTTCCTCCTAAGATATAAAATATATGTTTTCCAAAGGGTTTGGATGTGCAGGATTGGTGAGTGAGGGGCTCAGCCATCTCTTCCACGCCTGCTCCTCTTCCTGCTAATAGATGGTGAGCATTGAATGGAATCTCTTGCTGAGTTGGGACTGGGATCTGACTTCTTTAGACAGAAGAAGACACAGGGTTTGGGTTCTTTAGGCTGCTTTGGCATCCTCCTGATGGGCCCTGATGGCTGCATGGATCCCACACTGCCCCAGCTCCCAGGGACTCCCCGTGCCCACGACCATCACACCCACAGGGCTCTGCAAGCCCATTCCAGGTGCAGCCCTGACTCTTTTTGTCTTTCCCCCACCTGGATTCGCTGGTGCTCGGGGTTGGTTTTTCTGGAGGTGACTCCATTGTTCCTTCCTCCCCTTCACACGGCCGGGCCGAACGCATGGAAGGTCAGTGAGAAATGAAGCTGCTTTTATCTGCCATCTCCCACCAGCCCTAAGCTGGGTCCCCTTTCTCACACTGGGGCCTAGCCAAGCATGAAGGAAAATAATTTTACCCAATCTCTCTGCTCTAACGCACACCAACCCCCCCCCCGCCCTCCTCTTTTCCACAACTCCCCACCAATCTAAAGGGAAAGAATTAGGGAAAAAAAAAAAAGAAAAAAAAAAGCCCTTTCCACAATGAAAGCACAGCCAGATAGAAATCTTGGTGAGGCACCACTCTAAATGTGACTGCAGCTTTCAGCCTGTCCTCACTCAAATATCACCAGCCCCACTGTTTAGTCTCCTGCTATAAAAATAATAATAATAATAAATAGTAACCTGGTGATTACTCGTGTTCCACATAATTGCAACAGGCAGAGGAGAGAGGAGTGATTAATTTGCCTTGTGAATTATGCATTATTTCCCTGACTCCTTCCTCCCCCCAACCCAGCTCCCAGCACACTTCTCCGGAGCTTTATTATGTATATTTGTGGGATATTGTCACCTGTCCTGGCTCTGCTGGAGAGCTGCTGTGGGTGGGTATCGGTGGAGGCTCGGTGTTTAATCCACTGTGAGCGCTCTGGGTTTGTTTTCTGCGGTCACCAGAGAAGCAGGAGGAGCAAACCCACCCAGCCGAGGCTGAGAGCTGGCCCATGTAATTCCCAGCACCAGCTGCAGGATTTAGGGAGCCACACACAACTTGCATAGGCAAGACAAAGGCACTCCAGGCACAACAAGCAGGCTGCTCCTCAGGCTTGAAAATGCTGAGTGGAAGAGTTCCTTCAGCTCAGCCAAACACCGAATGTGTGCCTGCATTTCCTTGTGGGAGCATCCCTGTGCTCCAGGTAACAATCCAAAGGCCTGATGCCCTGGGCAGAGGTGTTTTCCTCAAGTCAGGGCATAAACAACCCCTCAGTGTTCAAAAAGAAAGCAGATGTGGCATGATAATTAGGTGGGCATGGTGGCACTTGGTCAAAGGTGATGATCTGGAGGTGTTTTTCAGCCTTAATGGTTCTGTGATGGTGTTTGGGTGTCCTTTGTGTCCCAGCAGATACAGTTCAGACTGGTGAGGCTCATATCCCTGCCTGGGTGTGCCTTTTTTGGTTGTGATGGAGGACATGCAACTCTTGGAGCAAGTGCAGAGAAGAGCAATGGAATTGCTGAGGGGGCTGGAGCACCTCCACTGTGGAGTCAGGCTGGGAGAGCTGGGGCTGCTCAGCCTGGGGAAGAGAAGGGTGTGTGGAGACCTCACAGTTCCTTCCAGCGTCTGAAGAGGCTACTGGGGATCCAGAGAGGGACTTTTCATCAGGAACTGGAGTGACAGGACAAGAGGAAAGGGTTCCAGCTGAAAGATTTAGGTCAGATACATGGAAGAAATTCCCAGCTGGGAGGGTGGTTAGGCCTGGCACAGGTTTTCTGGAGAAGCTGTGGTTGCCCCTGGATCCCTGGCAGTGTCCAAGGCCAGGTTAGATGGGGCTTGGAGCAACCTGGGATAGTGGAAGGTGCCCCTGCCCATGGCAGGGGCAGGAACTGGATGGGCATCAAGGTCCCTCTCAACCCAACCATTCTGTGATTCCATGATTCTGTGCTCCAGACCAAGCTGCAGAAAGGGCCTGGAGAATGAACAACTTGGAGATGCACAAGGATGCCAGATACCAACACTGCCTGTCAGTTCAAGTTCCACCGATGATCTTCCATCCAGGAAGATCATGCACCTTCATCCACCCCGTGTCCATCATTTGAGACCCTGAGTCAGCAAAGCACTTAACCATGTCCTTCCCTCCCAGCTTCTGCACAGCTGCTCCCAGGCTCCAGGGTGAAGGAGGGTTTTCATGATTCCATGAAACCATGACCCAGGTAGTCACACCAAGTGTTTAGATCCCTTCCTGGGGTCCCCCAATCAGCAGAAACACAGCCTACACGGCAGCACCAGCTCTTCAATCTACTGGGACACCTTCTCCTGCCACCTGACTGCTGGGGCTCCCAGGAGACGGGGATTCAGCCTCCAGGGAGGCATTCAACAGGAAAAGCTGATGTCCCTCCAGTTTTGATCCCTGGGGTTACCTGCAGAATTATGTGGCAGAGATCTACTGGAGCAAAATCCGTCCCCCTGCAATAATCCTGTGGCTACAGGCCCCAGCAGCCTCTCCTCATGGTGCTTAGGGGACTGTGGTGCTTCCCAGACATCTCCTCGCTCCTCCCCAGGAGAGGCTGGATGGACAAGGCGTGGAAAGCACCAGTGAACCCTCCTCTAGATCTTCCTAAGGAGATTTTAGGAGAGTTCACCTACTAAGGAGAGGCTGGATACGAATTTTCAGGATCTAAAAGCTGATTAAAAGCTCAGATAAGGTCAGCTTTCCCAAAAAGCTGCTTTTGAAAAGCCCTCTACTTCCCTCTTTTTCCTTCCTCACCATCCAAAAAATCCCTCTCCGCCTTGCTGAAGGTGAAAGGAGCTGAGCCGCGGAGAGCTGCCAGCGAGGGAGCTGCCCGTGCTGGGCTGCAGGGTGGATTTGTTCCCGCTGTTCTGTGCCCGGCTGGATTTGTTCCCGCTGTTTTGTGCCGGGAGCGTGCAGCCCCGAGAAGGGGCACGGAGTGCCCCGGGCCCTGGGGACAGCGCTGTCCTTGCGCTGCCATCAGGTGCACACAAAGCCAGGAGCCTCTGCAGGAGGAGAGCTCTGCAGAGCTGAAAGGCGATTAGCATATTCCAGGGGGAACTTTTTTGCTCAAAATGAGAATAAACAGAACTGAAGGATTACAAAACCAAACATGGAACATTACATGGAGCAATAATTGCCTCCTATTATTTCCCTGCACTCACCAAAACAGCTATTTAGACAAACAAAAGAGCAAAGAAAGGCAGAGACCAGTGCTGAAAGTTGTTTTATCTCTGCTAATCCCCACTGCTTTGATAAGTCTGTAATAGGATCATTTGGCATCTCCAAAGTGCAGCGTCTCAGGAAATTTCTCTGTGCAGGCAGGTTGTGCTCAGGTGTCTGTTCCCAGCTCCCAGCCACGGGCTGATCACAGAGTCTGTCAGGCTCTGGGCACACAGTGGAGGGGAAAAAAATCCCCCTCTGTTTTTATGCATGGATACAGGGAACTTTGTGCA
The DNA here is from genome assembly GCA_910950805.1 of Acrocephalus scirpaceus scirpaceus. Taxonomy (NCBI): domain Eukaryota; kingdom Metazoa; phylum Chordata; class Aves; order Passeriformes; family Sylviidae; genus Acrocephalus; species Acrocephalus scirpaceus. The sequence continues at coordinate 21,154,684 of OU383781.1, forward strand.
CCTGCTTTAGCTGGGACTGCTTCCAGATATTATTTTATTATTGTTTTATTAGTCTTGTTGTTGTATTTCATGACCAGGCTGCACGGGCCAGTGTGAAATCACCATCCCTGGAAGTGTTCAAAAGCCGTGTGGATGTGGCACTTGGGGACATGGATTAATGGTGAATACCAGTCCTGGGGAATGCTTGGACTCAGCAGCTCTATTCCAACCTTAACAATTCCACAATTCTGTAGTAATCAGTTTAGTTAATGTGGATGTCTTTGGTCAAATTTGGGTGCATTTGCCCATATTTAAAGTAGCCCATTCCACAAATGCTGTCAGTCATTGGATGGCCACAGAAGTTGGGATCAAGGAGCGATCAAGCCAGACACCAGGGCTGTGCTGCTCCATCCCAGCTGCTGGAAACAGCAAATATCCACATTTTTCCTGGGTCCTTAGGGAGCTTTTCTGGGTTGTTTGATATTTTTAGTCCTCACAACCTCCTTTCCCTCTCCACATTATGTTGTTTTGTACCTAAGACAGTCACATGCTCCATTTTTTATGTGCTCCAGGAGGTGTGAGTTCCATGCTGGTTCCCAGCCGTGCTCTTTCCCATCTCCTCCCAGCAAGGACCCTGTTGCCATCGCTGGTGGCAATGTCCCCATCTCCCACCTGCTCCCAACCCACATGGGACAAGAAAGAACTTTAGTTTTCCTCCAAAACAGGTTTTTCCCAAAGATGGGACACAGCAGAGACCCAAAGGGGTCTGTAGCAGCCTCCCAGTCAAAGCTGTGGTCTAAACTGGTGGGGACATCAAGTGCATGGTCGTGGTTTTGTTTACAGGACTGAGTCAAGGAGAGAAATTCCTCAAGGCCAATCCATGTCATTTGTGCCCAGCTTCATCCCCAAGTTAATTTTGCTAATATGCAGTGCTAGAAATTCGTCTTTGCCTGGAATTTATACTCACTCTCCCATTTTTTTCTTTTTTGCCTAATATTTCTGTGTGGAAGAAGAACATGCCCTGGTTCCACCAAGGGGGCAGAGATGGATACCTGGAGTTGATCTGGTGGAACATGGGGGGCTTGGGCACTTTTTTAATGTTGGATTTAAGATCAATTTTAGCCATTATTTGCCATATCAAAGTTTATGAGCTGTGCACAGAAACTTAATTGCATCAGATTTTTCTGTCAGGAGCTATGCTTTTCTGTCAGATTTTATCTCACAACAAAGAATGGTTCATGCACTGCTGCTGGCACATAAGAATTCATCTGCAGCTGCTGGGGGATAACATTTTCTCCATCAGCTGCTGAACTTTTTACCTGTACAGCATTGTGCCAGCACAAGAGTAGGGAAGAAAACACCTGGAAACAACCCCAAAAAGACTCTCTTTCACAGAATTAAGGTTGTACCATAACCATGCTCCATCTTAGCCAATTCCTACCAAAAAAAAAAGAGGTGAAAATCAACTCCTTGATTTTATATCTCACTGATGCTGCTGTGCAGAGGTGGTGCCATCTCAGTTGTTATCCCTTACACACAGAAAAAACCTCCTCATTATGTCCCTTCACCTTGGACACAAGCAGCTGCTGCACTGAACCTTTGTTTATGCAGCAGAGGGGGAATAAAGCAAATATTCTGTGTGGAAAGTTGTCAGTGATGGGAAAATGTCAGTGCAGGAGTCCTGAACTGGGATGGGTTTGACAGAAAACAGAGATGAACATGTGCCACACACACAGGCAGGAAAGCTGTATTTATTGGGAAGGAATTCTCTCTGACCATTGAGGGGTTTCCCTGGCAGTGGGAAGGGAGAAATCCTCTGATTTCCAAGAAGGGAAGGGGATCTGCCCCTGGAAGGAATATTGTCAACAGCCAGAACAGGCTGCCCAGGGAGGTGGGAGAGTCCCCACCTCTGGAGGGATTTAGAGCAGGTGGATGTGGCACTAGGGGACATGGGTTAGTGGTGGCTTGGAATTGCTGGGACTCAGGGATCTTAAAAGTCTTTTCCAACCTAAACAATTCCAAGATTCCACAAGAATTCTGTAGGTGTTACTCCCACCCCAGAGCAAAATGAACTCTGCCTTCACACCAAGCCCTGCACAATGCATGATGCAAACATCAGTTCCTGCCCCAAAGACCTTCCAGTCTCATCTGCCAGGGTTGGAGGGGAGCAGTTCCAGGTCTGGTTTGTATTTCCAGGGAGCACCAGGGCTGTTCCCAGGTGTGTATTCCCCGTGGGTGTCTCGGGAGATGTGTGCTGTTGGCTGCACCTTTTCACAGCCATAATAAGAGCTGAAATGAAATATCAGTGCCCCATCTCATTCAGCATATCTCGATTTCAAATCTGGGTTTTGTGAAGAATATTGCGAGTATAATATAGCCCCCTCAGTAACCTGCTCTGCTTTATTACACAATCCACACAAGTTTTCCATTTTTTATTGAATTGGTCACTCAGTCATACTAAACATGGCAGAAAAAGAACAGGAAATAAAAATGAACCAGTAAGTAAAAGCAAGGTTTCCAAAGCTCTTCTTACTGAAAGGAAAGCTGGGGAGTTCTTCAGAGTTTATCCAGGAGAAAGCCACCTTGCTTAGAATAAAATTGTGCAGTGGAACAGAAAATAAGATGTTACTGCAAATGAAATGTATTCTTTAGTGGCAAAAATTAAAGATGTCAGAGGAGATAGGCTTGGGCTGCATCCATCTCCCCAGCTCTGCCCTGGGAATGATGACAGGATAGAAATGCATGGCCAGCCCAAGCCACCCATCGAGGGACTGGGCAGGACCACCTGGTCCCTGTGCCACTAGCCTGTCCCTGCTCACCTAAGAGCTTTTTAGTATGTTGGGAAAGTGAAGATGTTTAGTTTGCCGTGACATCTTATTTTCTGTTCTGCTGCACAGTGTTATTTTAACCAGAGCAGCCTGCTCCCAGATAAACCCAGAGGAGCAGAATGCCTCTGGAAAATCCTGTGCTCAAATGTGTGGGAGAGCTGGGGAGAGGGCAGGGCTGGGACCTGCCCTGGGTCCTGGTGGTGTTGTCCTGTTTAGGTCTCCACAGAGGAGGATCCATCTGTGCTTAATATGCAGCTTGGAGTGGCACGAAAATGAGGATCCCTCCCTGCTGCAGGTACCCGGGGAGGAATGCTCATCCCTTAATTAAACCCAGGCTGGAAGACTCCATGATCTCTGGAAGGAGTTTGATGTGGGCTCCTTGGGGTCTTGGTCCCATTGGGACATGCAGTGAATATCCCTCCACTCCAAATCCACGTGGGTTGGAAAGGTGCTGTTCAATCATCAATCACCACCCTTGCCTCTGAATGCAGCACCCAAAAGTGTCCAAAGACCAGCTCTGGCAGGCAATACAAAACTTCCTTCCTCTCCAGGCCCTGATCCTTGGTGGAATATTCAAGGTATCCAATAATTAGTGGTCAGGGCATGACCATGAATTTGTGCTCACCTTTGGTTTCTTGGTGTGCAAAGGAGTGTGCGATCATCTCCCAGATCCTGCTCCCTTCTTGGCCACAGGAGCTCCCTGTGCAAAGGATTTCCTTGCTTCAACACTCACTGGGTGAAAACTGCTGTCTTTGATTATTTAAAATGCTCAGATTTCATTGATTCTCCAGCAGTTCCTGCATTAGTTCTTCCATGACATTTTTCCTGATTGACTGTTCATCATGGACAGTTTTTGTGGGATGGTGGGACAACTGTCCACTGCATTTGGAGAGAAAAAAAAAAAGCTCAACATGTAATTTCACCAAAATATCAAGCCCTCCTTCACAACAGGAGTTAAATGGTTGTGAATAAACCCCCACTGTAATTAGCTTTTCCAATTTCATAATTGGAAAATTCTCAGCCTTGAGGAAATTTCCTCAGCCTGAGGAAATTATCAGCCTTTAGGCCACCACTGGGTCAGTCTCGGAGCAGAAATCGGTGTCCCTCCATCAGCTTCATCTCCCTGAGTGTTCAGATTTGACCAAATGGCCACAAGAAGCTGCCTGCAGTCCTCCTCCCCGGCCAGCTCTGGTTCTTGGAGCAGGGACCACCAGAGATCTGGGCAAGTCCATGGTCCACCTTCTCCAGTGCCCAGCCAGGGTTCAGGTGTTCCTGAAGGTGGTTTCCAAACTTTTCCAGGTTTCATGTGACATCTAAGGACCCCTCCAGCCCACAGACCATATTTCAATTCAATTACAGCCTGGGTGAGGAACATTCACTGCTTTCACTGCCAAACCCAGGCAGATTTAAATTTTGGTTCTCTGCCCAGGAAAACACAATCCCAATATCCTGATAAATCCTATCACAGTTTAGAACAGGCTCACCCACCTTCCTTTAAACAAATGATAGAGACAGACAGATCTCGAAACACAAAGAAATAACTTGGGATTGGGATGGTGGGATTTGTTTCCAGCCCCAAATCAAGGTCTGTAGCCCCTGGACCTTGCACATCTTTCCAGCAGCTGCTTTGGTTACATCGATTCCATTGCCTGTCGATTAAAAGGTTTGTTAAAACAAAGTTCACCCAAGCACCAGACTCTTGTCTGGGACAATGACAAATAGTCCCAGAGCAAATAGTCCCCTCCAGGCACACTCTGAAGTCCTCGAAGTCCCTAAATCTGATGGAAAAATCATCCTTCAACAGTCATTCCTGGCTAACACAACCTAGGCTGGCTGGAATATGATCTCCATGGCAGCTGACTCCCAGGATCTCCACTTCTTTTTTGTTTAACTGGAGTTTTCTTTGGCCAGCTCCAAACTGGAAACATTCCATATTCCTAGAGAAAGGATTCCTGCTTACCCCACAGCTTGGGTCAAACTTTCCCATTAGCACAGACAGGTTTTCTTCCCTATTGTTTGTCATTTAAGTTTCACTTGCTCCTCACTCAGTGTTTGTAATATAAATGGGAAACTTCATTCAGAAAGACCAAAAGGAAACATTTCGTCTTCCTGGGTGTTTCCTCTCAGACTTTTTTAGAAATACCAGTGAAAGTTTTTCTGGTGAACCAAATGACACAGAAGTGCTGGCTCCTTTCACCACCTGTAGCAATCCATCATCTGCATCCTTCCCTGAGCAGCAGGGCCTACTGGCTCCACCACGGGATGGTTTTGGATCCTCTCCAAAAAACAGGGCTTGGGAGTGCGGAGCTGAAGCTGTTGCAGCTCCTCAGTGGAGTGTGGAAAAGCCCAGACAGCCATTGTCAGCCAGTCTTACTTTGCAACAACAGCAGGTAAAGAAATGAGTCCTTCCATGGTGCAATTCACCTGGAAACACCAGACTCACTTTTTCTTCTCATCAGCCAGCCCACAGAGGTTATAAATCCACCCCCAGCTTTGTGATCAGCACCACCTCATCCTTGAAAAGGAGGTGGATGTGGCCCCTGGCCCTGAAGTCACCTCTTGTTGGGCAGGCAGAAATGCACTCTGGCCCACACAAAGGGGATTGGGTTCTTTGGGAACAGGGGAAAACCCTCAGCAAGGTGATTTTTGTGTGGCCTGGTCAGCTGTGGCAGGAGAGGACCCGTTGCTATGGCTTCATATGGGATACCCTGAGTTACCAGAGTGTCTTTCTGCAGGGCACTGAACTCACTGTTTAGAACAGACTCACCCACCTTCCTTTAAATAAATGATGACAGACAGATCTCAAAACACAAAGAAATAACTTGGGATTAGCATGGTGGGATTTGTTACCAGCCCCAAATCAAGGTCTGTAGCCCCTGGACCTTGCAGCAGGAAATCTAGGGTGTGCTGCCTGTGTGTCTACACACCTGCCTGGTAATCCTGGTGGGTTTCAGGAGATTCCTGCCTTCCCCTCTCATCCCAGGAGCTGTGGGATGGCATGGGAATTGAGGGCAGCCTGTCCCACTGGCTCCATTTCACTTGGGCCTCCTGGACACCTCTTTGTTCACCTCTGTGCCCTGTTGCAGGAGGAAGTTCAGCCCTTTCAGAACAACTTCTGGACAGTATTTATGTTTTTCCAAAGGCAGACACAGTTACCACGTGGCAAATCTTTGTGAGTGTCCCTCAAAAGCTACAATTAATATTAATGGCAAATCAAACACCATCCATGAGAGTCACTCTGGTGTGACAGGCTCAATTTCCAGCCCATGGCACCTTCCCATTCAGCACCTTAATACGGAGCTGACCTTTCCAGCAGCTCCAGGAACGAGATCAGCCCGAGGGGATGAGTAATGGAGGAACTGTGGGTCACCCAGGTGCCTGCAGTGGTCACCAGGGAAGGTGTGGCTGGGGGTGGCTGAGGTGACACCTGCCTGGCTGTGTTCCTTCAGCTCCCCATGACCCCCAGGGTAGCCCAGGGTGAGGCACAAGCCCTTCCTGGCTCCCATTCCCCTCCAGGTCTCAACTCAAATGCAGGTCCTGGCAGCTCAGGGCAGCACAGGGAACTTGTCCTGAGTCCCAGGCACAAAAACACGGCAAAGCAAGGCCATGAGGGGGTCACGGGGGTTTCTCCAGAGGTCACATCAGAGTTCTCCAACAGAAGCAGGGCAGAGCTTCTGGATGCCAAGGAAAAACATCTATTTTGAGGGAAGGAGGAGGATGTAGAGCTCTGCAAGCCTCCCTCACAAGCTGCTCTGATGGAAGGATGTGCTCTCCATGGCAATGTCTGCTGAGGACACAGCCCTGGAGCCTTCCCTCCCAGGCTGTTGCAGCACTGGCTGTGCCTCCTGCCTTGTTTTGTTGCCTGGTCTCACTGCAAAAGCAGAAGTTTTTTCCTCCACATCCTTGAGAAGCACTATTTCATGGAATGACAAGGGGTGAGGCCACCCTGAAGCCCCACAGTGTGAGCTGGAGGGCACAGGGCAGAGTTTGCTCAAAGGTCTGGGTGTCTTTATTATTAATAAGGCAGCAGACCTACTCAGCCTCTCTAAGCGTGGGATTTAGAGAGTGGGGCATCTGTGGGAGTGGGACAAGGGGGAGGCAGAGGTCCCAGCATTTATCCCCCAGTACAGAAAGCTTGGTGAAGGTGAGAACGAGAGAGGTGGAGGAGTCAAACTCCAAAACTGTAACGACTCATCACCCATCCTGCCCACACCAACCACATCAACATTCTCCTCAAGCTGTCTGCCAGGGAAGAGGAAGCTCCTCATTATCCTCCGTGCTCCCTTCCCCACACCCCCCGCTCGAGAAGAAAGAGAGGAGAGATAATGTTTGAAAAACCACCAGGAAAAAAAAAATTCATGATAATATGGAGCTGTCTCCGAAGAGCTGCTTTCCTTGTGTGGCAGGCACCTCCTGGATTAACCTCCTGTGCATGCAGAAATGGGGAATGAATAATTGAGCAGCACCGACATCGCAGCGCTCCCGTCCCACATCTGGCCCCACGGCTGCCTCACAAAACCCTCTCCAACAACACATTTTAATTGAGATGGATACAGGGGGAGGCAAAGACACTGAGCACTGCTCATCTCACCTGTGCAAAGGTAAATCTGTCACCAAAACTATCTGCAGCAGCAAACCCACGGTGTGTCCAGTGGGGCTCACAAACAGGCAGGGCTGGTGCTGCTGGAGGGGCAGGGATCCTCCCCCAGCTCAGTCCCAGCACAATGCAGGAGGATGTTGGGTAGTTCCTTCCGAACAGATCCTGGTAGTCAGATCCCTTCCCACAGATCTGAGCACAGGGTGAGCTCTGAGCAACCTGAGCTGGTGGAAGGTGTCCGTGCCCGTGGCAGGGATGAGCTGGATGAGCATTAAGGTCCTTCCAACCAGGGCCATTTTATGATTCTATGATTCCATGCTGACCTCAGTCCTTTCTTTTCCCTGGCTAAGACACACCATCAGAGAACCTTGCCTTAGCCCCTGACAAGGACTCATTCCCCTGTCCACACTGGAGTGCTTGCAATGGAAGACCTGGGAGAGCCAAAAGTCAACCCTGGGAGAGGACAATCCATTAGAGGCAAAGTGAGCAAAGGCTGGAGACACTGGAGAAGGAGAAACCCTTCTTTGGAGCTCCTGTTCCACTGGAATCGCCTCATGTATTGTGGCATAGATCATCCCATGCTGAGACGATTTTGGCTTCTTTATTTTTCTGCTAAAGTTGGGATAGATACATGGGAAATGTAAGTTTGTGTTCGGACTTGGATGTTTATTATTTCTTATTTATTTACAGACTCACAACTCATGAGCTCTATTTAGTAAGTTAGAGAAACAAAGGTAAAATGGACTACCTTCAACTCTTTCTAAGGTTATTTAAGAGATAATCCCCCAATAATGAGATGACGCATATTATTTACACTTTTGACTCAATAATGACTGCTTAAGGCTTGGAATGTGGATTTTTTCCACCCAATTACAGAAAACCACCCGAAACCCTGAAGAAGAAGGAAGAAAAAGGACCTAGACAATGTCTAAAGTTTTCTATCTTGACTTACATGTATTACTATATGCTAAACTCTTAAAATCGAAGTTTCTAGAATTCCAACACCATGCCACCAGGATCAACCCTTGGGCTGACAAATTGGATGGGGCTGATTTTCCCCTCCCTTGCTCTCCTGAGGCAGGGGAAGAGCAATGAATAGAGTGCCCCTCTGGTGGCCCCACACTGCCCCTGTGGCTCTGGGCACTGGCACAGCAGTGTCGGGTCTGTCCATGCCAAGCCATCACAATTTTAGAGTCCCAAGGCTCTGGCACAGGAGTGTGGGGTTTGGCTGCCTTCCTTATCCCAGAATTGCAGAGGCCACGCCTGAGCAAGCCCAGCACAAGTGTTCAGGAGGAGGTGTCAAGGTTGTCTTTGGGAAGCATCACAAACCTCTGTTTGTTTCAGTTCAGCGTCACCAGGTGAGAGTGGCTGAAGGGCAAAGAGACCCAGTGTTATCTATCCCTTTCTCCACAGATTTTCCTTCAGGCAGCCTCAGATGTGTGCCTGTGGGATTGGAAGCTGCACACCTGAGCATGGATCCCCCCCAGCACAGCAGCTTGGCCCTGTGGCCCTTCAGGCCCTGGTGGCCTGGGCTTTCCTGAGGGTACACAGGAGGTCCAGCTCCAGGCAGGCGCTCTGCCCTGGCTCCTACAGCACAAGCAGTGCCTTTCCCACAGTTTGGGGAAGATCCTTTCCCAGTGCAATTATGTGTGATCCCCTGTTGACTGAGCTACACACACATGTGAGGGCTGACCTGTGCTCCTCCTTGTCCCCAGAGACTTGGAAGCTCCTGGCATGTTCTTAATTACTGTGGGGACACCTCTGTGACAGCATCTTTGACCCTGTGAGACCTTTAACCCTGTGGCAGCCTGGTTTTTTTACATCTTGACAGAGCTCCTTTGGAGATGGCAGTCAGGAATGATCCCACAGCTTCCCGGCCTCTCCTCTCTGCTCCATTCCTCACCTGCCCCTTGGGAAGCATCCCTGGAGTCCATCCATGCGTGCAAGCCTGGTGCTTGTGCACACAACCCTCCCAAATCCTCTGGAAGGTGTTTAGAGGGCCGTGGAAGGAGGATGTGAGTGCTGATCCAGGAGGTGGATGTGGTCAATTCCCATGCCCTCCTCTTGCCCAGCTGGAGGATGGGCAAATGGCAGATCTGGAAGGAGTACAAACATGGAAGAAGCTGGGTTTGATAAAGTGTTTCTTCTTCTTTTTGTCCATGAATTCTTGGCCCAGAAAGAAGCCTTGGGAGGTCAAGGGACAGAGCTTGTCATGACAGGTGGGTACATCCTGAACACAAGTAGGAGGAGGGATAAAGCTTTTCCAGGGCCGGATCCTCATGGTCCAGGTCTAATAAAGATACAGGAATCTTTGCCAGCTGAGAGGGATCTGCAACACTGGACTCACCCAGACAGCCCTCAGCATCCCTGAGTTATTCCCCTTTGGAAGGTGCAGCACTCACACGTTCACACACCCCATGCTGGGTGTGAGGCAGATTCATGCATCACTTGCTGGAGGCTGGTTGAGTCCCCAGAGCCTTGGTACTCACAGCACAGGAGCTGTGCTGAAGGTAAAGATGGGTGAAGCACAAACTCCTTCTGCTGCTTGGACTCATTCCAGCCAGGAGAGAGTGGCCAGATACTGTCTTCACCATTGAGCTGGAATTGTTTATTTTTCTTTCCTAATATTTTTTATTTCTGTGGTGACAAGCCCCTCTTCACCAGTGTCAACACTTTAGACCTGGTAATGACAACTTTTTTTTGTCTAATGAATTCTTCTAATCCTCACTGCCATCAGAATCTGTTTACCCTTGAAAATGCTTATAATGGTCTCATGCGTCTCTAGTTCCCTTTTCTTTGGTCAACGTGGCAGGCATTTACCTTCATGATTCTTTATTTCTAGAATTAGCACAGACAGAGACAACAGAAAAGGAAGAGATGGCACATAAACACAGAATTTCCCCCAAAGGTTTTTTGCTGGCCCACAAAATTCATGGACTTGTTTTCCACCTCTGCAAATAAGAGCCAAAATCCTGGTATGAGCCACAGCTGAACCAGACCAGGCAGCCTTTGTGTGACTCTCCAGGTCCCTGCTGGGGTCTCCCTGAGCCAGTTTAGGATGCTGCAAACAAGCAGTTTGATTTACTCTGAAGGAGTATTTGCCCCCCCTGAGGAGGGTTGGTGCCAACCAAGGAGCGAGGCAAAGAGTTTGATCCCACCTCTGCCTTCCCAAGGATGGCATCACTTGGGAGAAAGCAGGAGCTGATTTCCAAGGTGTTCACAGCCCCCAAAAAAGAGGCTGCACCCTTAAGCTGTGACAGCCGCAGCACGAGTGGTGTAACTGCACATCTGGGGACTGTGGTTGTAGTCTCTGCTCCCTTTCTCCTGCCCCAGAACACAGGACTGGTCCCTGCTCTGTCCCCTCCCCTCTGAGCACAGTTTTGGGTCAGGCTGTCAGAGTGCCAGGGCCACTCAGACCTCCCCATTCTAAAGAGGCCCTGTGCAATTTCATTACCCCCTGCAATGTCAAACTGCAGCTCGCTCTCATCCATCCTTTTCCTCCCAGGACTGCCCAGCCCCTCCCTCCCCAGCACTACTGGAGCAAGCTTCCTAAGGTGAATTAACCACATTAAATTTGTCTGTGTTATCTGCACTACCCTGGTGTCGGTTCAGGCGAGGATGATGGATATGGTCCTAACCCGACAGAAATTAGGGAAGTTCACACTGTGTTTTAATAGCAAATGCAGTGATTTGACAGTGAATAATGGAGCTGGTCAGGTTCTATTAGTGGCAGATTAGACCATAATTCAATCTCAAACCTTGCTGTTTTAAGCCTTTCTCACAGACTGTATTAAAGCTGACCCAGGTCTGAAGAGGCAGAATGGAAGTGCTCCGTACACGGGGACGAATTACACCCCACAGGGACCGGGGGCAAAGCTGCAGGCACATCCCAGGGGAGCACGGGGGCAGCTCAGCCTGGGACTTCCAATTCCAGCGCTCAGACCCACTCATATGAGACACAATGGGGCTGGAAAAATCCTTCAAGGGGGCATCACGGCACGGGGCTGAGAGGGGGCACAGTCCCACGCAGCTGGAATTTCAGGCTGGAAGAACTGAGGATAAAGCACAGAGGAGGGACACACAGGGATGGAGGGGGAGGATGCAGGGGGGCCATCCCAGGAAGGGTACCAAGAGAGGGATGGAGAGACCAGTATGCCTTGGTGGAGTGCTGAAGGAAAGCACCTCTGTGAATATTGGTGCTTGCAGGGAGAATGCAGGACACAAGGAAGTGCCCCGGGGCATGGAGAGACAGAAAACCAGGATTTTAAATGTTTCATGGCATAGCTGGGCACTGCAACACCTGGCTACCATCCCACAAGTGGTTCTGATGTAATTTCCCTGTGGATAGCTCCCTGCAGCTCTTCCTTACCTCATTCCTACCACCTCTGGCCATGGAGTGTCCCCATCACCTTTCCAAGCTCCAGGCCTGCATTTCAGGCCTGTTCTCAGAGTTTCCTCACCCATGGGCCTGCCCTGCCTGGGTTTTGTTTGCTGAATGAGAGCGTGATTGGGTACCTGACACGGGGCTGTGTTTTCTGATTGAGAGGAGAATGCTGAATTACGTTAGCAATCATTTATTGAGTACCTAAGATACAGAAAACCTAGCAGAGATAACAGTGTCCTGCAGATTAAATCCTCCATTAGAGAGGTTTCACTCGGTAGTTAGGCTTGTAAACATTTTCCCATCAGTTTTCCCTCAGCCTCCATGCCCCCACGCCGAGAGAGCAGGCAAGAATTTTGAGCATCTTCTCATTACAGGACACCACAGAGCCCAAAGACGCCATGAAATCATTGTCCTGCCTCCCATCAGGCAGAAATCTCCCTACCAGCAGCCTCTCTCAACCCCTGCAGGAAGAGACTCTGGTGCTGCAGCAACTTTTAGTCCCTGGGTGCCCAGGCAGGTGCAGTTTGATGCTGGGCACAGGATCAGGATGTCCCTTCAGAGGGACACAGCCACAGACACCCTGAGGTGATGTTCTGCTTCTCTGCTGCTCCTGTGACATCCAGAATCTCCCATGTCCTCTCTGACCCCTCTCCAGGAGTTCACAGGAGCTTTCCCTGGGACAGCTTTTGGAATTTGTTTGCTCTGGACTACAAACTGGAACCTCTGCAGCAGCACACTGGAGACAGAAAAGCACAGACAATGTGAAGCAGTAGCACAGACAGAGAACAGAAGCCAGCAGGGTTTATTTACACTGAACCACAATTCCTGCTCTTTTACCTCACTGGAAACTTCGGGGTTTGTATCTTGCAGCTCCTGAGTGCAGAAGACAATTTCCACCTGGAGAAGGCAGCCTCAGGCTACCAACACCCAGAAGCTGCTGGCCTTGGCAGAAAGGGTGAGGTCCATTTGCCAAGGGCCACCTCTTCTGGCTTGTGGGAGAGCCAGGAGCCCAAGGGAATCCTTGGGAGACACTGGCTCTGACAGAGACAGCAGCAGAGCTTCCAGGACCTCTGGAAGGGTAGAGGGCCAGGATAAATGATCCATGGATCTGGAAGGGCTGCTGAAACCCACCAGGGAAGCAGAGCAGCCATGCCTAGGAGGAGGTCCTGTGCTGGAAGGAGCTGCAGCCCCTCGCTGCAGTAGAAGAAGCAGAAGACAAGTGGGAGATGGAGATTTTCCCAGAAAACTGATGGAGTGAAGGCAAAGGGGTGGACAGCTTCCCAGAGAATTGATGGAGGAATTGTCAGCCTCCCCAGAGGCAACAGGGGTGGTCCAAATCCCTACAGGAGGTTATTCCCACATCTTATTTACCTCTGCCTTTTGGGCTGCAGGGCTGGGGGTGCTTCGCTGTTTTCCAGCCAGGACTTGCAATCTCTCCCTGCGGAAACGCAGAGGCCAGGGATGCTGCTCCAGGACACAGGAACCTCTCTCCACCTCTGGCCCTGCAGGCAGCCCTGGGAAAGCCTTTTTGCTCATGTGTGCGAGGGCAGCAGCACTTCAGGGAGCACTTTGACACGAGCTAGTGACAAGAGCAGTGCCAGGGCTGGCTCTGGTGGCTGATCTGGGAGAGGCTCCCTGGGGTGCTCATCAGCTGCTGCCTCCCAAGGGAACCTCTCCAGGAGACCCCTCAGCACAGCAGGCACTGCAACTACTCACTTTGTACAGGCAGCAGCACTGATGAGGGTGAGTCAGGGCCCTCACACTGCTCATGGAACTCAGGCTTCCTCATCTGGACTTCCTACAGAGGCAGTCATTGGCTTTATTTTAAGGCTACATCATGGCTCCTACAATACTGCAGGAAATCTTCCCTAGACAAGCTTGCTGGAGCAGTGGGAATGAATCCCTCACCTCACACAGAGCACCACAGCCCCTGCAGGCTTTTCCTTTTTCACCAGTGCTGCCAGTGCCCTCTGAGAGCAGGAGATGCAGCAGTTCAAGGGGACCCTCAGACCAAATTCCCTCTGAGGCTGTCACAGACACCTTCAGCTGAGCTCCCTTCCCCTTTGGAGCTGTGTGCTGGGACAGCCAAAGGCTGTAGGAGCCAGACCGGCCTGGAGAGGCAGCTTTTGTGGTGTCTCCTTGACTCTCATCAGCATCACCAGCCCTGGCCAACACCTACATTTGTATCTGTGAAGCCACAGAATCTCAGCATGGCTGGGGTTGGAAGGGACCTTAAAGTTCATCCAGTTCCACGGGCAAGGGCACTTTCCATTACACCTTTGAATGCCCTTCCAAAGCTCTGTCACCCTCCAGATGCAGGTGTGGGATTCCTGGGCCTGTTGGGGGTGACAACACTTGTCCTGTCCAGGGGGTTCCCATATGGCATGTGCCAAATTACCTAAATAATGTGCCAACCACACCTGTCAATAATGGTGTGGTGAGATGGGAGCTGGAATTCCATCCATCCAGACAGCCATTCCATAAGGGAGAGGGAGGGATGCTCTCTGTAATGCTGTGCATTAAAGAGCATTTATGCTGCTAAACCCAGCTTTAGAACAGCACCTAAACCTTTCTGTCATGGTCTCAGTGGGACTTTGGAGTCCAAATGGGAGCTCTGGGAGACTGCAAAGGTGGGAGATGGGACAAAAAATAGCAATTCCATGTCTTATGGACAAAAAATAACAATTCTGTGTCTTACACTGCTCTGTCACTGGTGTAAAGCAGCTCACACACAGCAACAGGTCAGTGTGCAGCAATAAGGAACCAACTCCCCAGCAGCCCCCAAGGTATCCAACCAAGCAGCTCCCATGCTTCCCCTGAACCAGAACCTCCCTGAGGACACAAATCCACCTGAGGCCTGACCATTCCCAAAGGCAGTAGGAGGAGGCTGTTTGCATCATGCTTCCATGGCTCTTTCAGGGGCTCTTCAGCTCTGTCATCTCCTGGTGCCTCAGTGACCTGGAAAAACATGGAAGAGATGAGAAATACATTCTTAACACCAGCCCTAAACATGTCCATGAGGTTGGTGTGGAGGAAGGCAGTGGTGATGCTGGGGTAAAACTCAGTATTTGCAGTGGCAGCAGCAGGGAGGGCAACATGACAGGAATTTTTTGGCAACCCTGGTCAGAATTGGCAACATCCTCACCAGGAGTGCTGTAACTCCTGCTGCTGTTTCCCACCACTGCAGTAAATACAGGGCTGGTGTAGCTTAACGTGTGTCAGGGATCAACTTTACAGCCAGGAAAAAGTGGGATAGGGAATATAAACTTCCTGCTGCTGCCACCTCTGCAGTATGTGTAAGTCTGCTGGGAAGACAGAGAAACACAAGGAATGGTAGGATACCACATAAGGAATGGTAGGATACCATCCAGTAGGTTGGGGTTTGGCTGGAAAATGGCCTTTGGAATGCAAACGTTGCCTTCTGCAGAATTGTGCCCTCACACCTCTCCTGGGTTAGTTTTTAGTTTCAGCTTTCAATGGCTGCAGCAGATGTTGCAGGGTTGGAGCAGGTGGGGTTTGTAGTGCTTCTTTCCCCTCTCTCCTGCAGCCTCCCCAAGGGAGTGCAACTGGCAGCCCCAACACATCTCTAGAAAAAACAGGCAGTGCTGCTTCTGTAAAATTGATGGGAATCTGAAAAAGTTTCATTAAAAGCTGGGTGTTTTTCCCCACGTGAAATTGTTCACATTTTCCCTATGTGATGTTTTCAGTCATAAGGAACTGTGAGCAAAGAACAAATAAAGTCAAGGAGGGCCTGGTGGGCTGGGGAAGGGGGGCATCTCCTGAGCTCCGGGTCCATGTGGCCCCTCAGAGTTCTGTGGGGACATTAAATGAGCTGAAACCTCCTAGAGAGTGAGTCAGGACTTAAGTACAGTAAATGACACGTGGAAATACTCCATGGGCAATCTCAGGTTCCATCACTGTGGCCAAATACACTGACTTGAAAAAGGTGCAGCTTCCTCCTGCTTCTTCCCACCTCTGCTCCACAGGGGAAAAGGTACATCTCTGGGAACTCTCACCCTGAGGCAGCCAGACCTTACAAACAAGGAGAAGTAAAAGGTTTAACTTCAGCACATAAAACCATTGGGAAGCACACATTCCTCACCCAACTGTCACTGCAGGAGGAAGTCACAATGCAGGGCAGACTTGGGAACACTTCCCAGGAATCTCTGTGCAACACAGCCCTTCCATCCGTGAAATGGGAACAGTGACACCGCTCCCTCAGCTATAGCACATGAAACGTGCAAAGGGAATGACTGTAAATTTGGAGAATATTAGGCATTTAGTGTCCAGAGTCAATCCCAAGTATTGGCAAAGTCCATAAATCCCCAAAAGACTGAAGGTGTGACAATATCAAAAGGTTGCTGAGAAATCACCCGTTCTCTGCTTCAAGGCTCATACTCATGAGATTGCTTTCCCTGGCTGCAGAGACAATATTTCATGGAGTGGGGATACCTGGAGTCAGTCCTCTTGGGACTTGGAGTGAGAAAAAAAGAATCATGTTCAGTGCACTGAAGCATTTCATAACTGAGCCTCAGAGAAAGTCAATCCCAACTGTTTTAGTCAGGGCCAGCAGAATTTGAGGCACATGTGGGTGCTCCAGGCCAGCTGTGCCACATCCAGAGTTGACCAATAGGTGTTAATGACTCCAACAACCTCACTACAGAAAATTAAAGACCGTGCAGCAAATAAAAGATTTTGAAGAGCATTCTGATTTTAAACTGAATTACTCCAAGTTGAGGGCAGTGACAGCAATCCTTTCTCGCTACAGACACAAGAAGTTAAATCTGTGCGATGATACTAAAATCATTTGTGTGGTGCACTGATCATTCAGAAGCAGAAACCATCCCCTTAACTGCCAGATATTTCCTGGGAAGATCAGACTTCCCTACCAAAACACTCTCTCCATCAAACATTGGAGACAAACCACAAGCACTGGGGCTGTTCAGTCTGGAGAGAGGGTGTGGAGACCTCAGAGTACCTTGCAGAACCTTCCTGGGCTACAAGGAAGCTGAAGAGAGATTCTTCAGCAGGAACTGGAGTCACAGGGCAGGGAGGGATGGATCAAACTGAAAGAGGGGAAATTTGTGTCAGAGAGACACAAGAAATTCTTCCCTGTGAGGGTGGTGAGGCCCTGGCACAGGGTGCCCAGAGAAGCTGTGGCTGCCCCATCCCTGGAAGTGTCCAAGGCCAGGTTGGACAGGGCTTGGAGCAGCCTGGGACAGTGGAAGGTGTCCCTGCCCATGGCAGGGGGTGAAGCTGGATGAGCTTTAAGGTCCCTTCCAACCCAAACCATTCTGAGATCCTCTAATTCTGTTATTTGAACCATCCACCCTCATGACTACAAATAAAATCCTCTCTCCTGAGCCCTTCACCCTTTTTTTTACCTTCTGAGGAGCTCTGCTCCCTGCCTGGGTTAAAACCATCTCCAGGGAATGGTTCCCTGACACCAGGAAGGAACCCTTGGGGCGGAGTCAGGAGGGCGGACCCGCAGCACCAAACCCGAAGCCTCAAAGAGCAGCACAATTTTGCTCTTTACTGGTGCAGCTCCAGGAGGATCCAGACAAACCACGGGCAAGCCCAGAGTAATTTTATCCTGATATGCCTGTCTAAACCACAGCTAGCTCTTCAGGAGGGTTCTCCCTCACTTGTTAATTTAACGCTTGATATATAGGAAAAATTAGAATTAAAATGTGCCTGGCTGCTTCCGTCATTCCTGATTCCATTTAGAAATCTCTCACATCTTGCCACAAAAATGAACTAAACCGCTTGGAGACGTTTTAGAGCTTGCATTTTATTTTTAGACAAGTCTGTGTGACTTAGGATCCTAAACTCCAACGAAGTTTTCACAGATCTAATTACCACATTTAAATCCCAGCCCTGGCATGGGAGGAGAGACAGGTTTCTGCTGTTTGGATCAAGGAGTGGCCTGGGGTGGAAGGGAGCTTAATGACCATCTCACTGCACCTCCTGCCATGGGCAGGGATCTCAGATTGTTCCAAGCCCCATCTAACCTGGCCTTGGACACTTCCAGGGACATGGGGACAGACACAGCTTCTCTGGGCAAGCTCTTGGAAGACCACAAGGATGAAGACCTGGGAAAGACAGGCAGGAACGGCTGAATCCTAGAGGACAAAGAGCTGGAGTCAGGTTTAACAGGTGACTTTCTCAAGACTTTAAGCAGGGTAAGCTGCACTCCCAGCGTGCTGCTCCTCCCGCCATAGGGACAGCAAGGAAAGGAAACCAGATCCTTGCCTTGCCTTTCTCCGGCTTCCCCAGGGCTCTCCAGGCAGCAGCTGTGAGCACGTGATGCCACAGAGAAGATGCCTGAAGAGGCAGAGGCAGCTCTGAGTTCCACAGCACGCTTCTGCAAGAGGAGGAGACAAGGGCTACACTGGACCCTCATTAATCCTGGGAGATGGAGACCATGGGCCCGCAGAGCCGGCGGGAGCTCCCGCGTCCGCGCCGCACCGGTGATGAGCGGGAGCCTGCGTCCTTCACAGACACTTCTGGGATTTCTTATTAAAAACTGAATTCTTGGGCTGGGCACAAAACAAAAGAAACACGAGGCTTAAAGCATTATGCAAGAGCCCCAGAAGTGGCCACGGGTCAACACTGTGCCACCAGAGAAGTGAATTCCAGGATACTTATGTCCCTCTCCACTGCTTTGTTTTTCCCGTAGCCCACAAAACAAATGGAGATGTTGCAGCTTGGAGAGCCCGGAGTGGAGATGGTGGGTGAGGAACAAAATCTATCCCTTTTGAAATCCACAGAGTTAAGCATTTGTGAGAAAATGTGTTCTCTGCACTCATCAGGAGGGGAAAGACATAAGAAGGGAAGAAAAAGAGGGGAAGAGACAATCAGAAAGTTCTGGTTTTAATCCCGATGAGCATATGGAGCCTAAAGAGATTTTCTAACCCAAACACAGGGTAGACTGTGAGGTTCGGCTGCTTTTCCAGGAAAGCTTTGCAGAAAGCTGTCACCCAGTGCCTCCAAGTAAAGCTTGGAGATCACAGGAAAGGCAATATCCTGGGAGATACATGGAAGGACAATGATGGGGGAACACTTTGTTGTCAAAACCTTGCATTTCGAAAAGGAAGGGCTGGTGATAAACCTAGGTTGGGAAGACAAAAAAAAAAAAGTTGGGACAGATATGTAAAAAATCTGGGTCAACCAGGTGATTAATTGATCAACTGATCAAGTGTTTGAGCAATAAAAGAGAGAGACTGTGCCAAGGACTGGAAAGAGAAAAGTGATAAAAGGAAGGGACAAAGGCTGGGAGAAATCCCGTTAAGGAATGCCCGAATCATCCACAGTGCCTCTTCTCCAATAAGCAGCAGCACATTTAAATCTTGCATCATTCCCTAATTTTTCTGGACATGGGCCTGGAGTGCTGTTTTCCCTGGGCAGTATGAACTTCTCCATGAAACACCCATCTTTAGGAGCTCAGAAAGTTTTCTGTATTTACGAGGCAGACACCCATTTATTGGGGCTGGTGTGTGCCCTGAACAGGAGGAGAGCTGCTACAGCTACATGAATTTATTGATGGTAATTTCGGTCTGACCAAGTATTTCCTTCCCTGGCAAGGTAAATGATCTGTGGATGCTGCCATCCAAGCGCCCTGGGAGCTGGGCAGGGTGGCACACTAATATTCAAGGGATGAGGGTCAGGTCTGGGTGCTGGTGCTGCTGCAGGGAGCTGGAGGCTCCCTAGGTTGCCACAGCAGGGATGGACTTGGCTGCAAAGACCTGCATCCTGAGGTATGGGGAAGGGGGAGGAAGATTTCCAGAAGGAAATCTAAGTTGGTGCTGCAAACATCACTAAGTGATCATCACAAGGCTGAGCAATTAACGATCAATCCAAAATCTGCACTTGTTTCCTTCCTCAAGCACAAAATGAGGCCAGGTAGTTAAACTCCACTGGCCTCTCTGCACAGAACTGAATTCAATCCATCAGAAACGCAACACCCAAGCAGAGATTCCCATGTTTGCCTGGCTCCAACTCCAAACTGCCAAAAGCAAGTGCTCAAAGCAGCAGTGTTTGCCCAAGGGATGCAGGTAGGGTACCCTGAGTGTGTATCCATGAGGGGATGCATTCCTGGGGCTGGTGACTGGCTCTGCCTCAGTTCCCACTGGGGTCTTTCCCAAGGGACCTGGGGAGCTGGAGCTTCTCTGGCTCTGCTGCCATTCATCCCAGCACAAGGCAACCTCCCTCCTCACACCAGACACCACAGACAGACAAGGCTCACAGGCACCAAGCTCCAAAGCAAAGCAAGGCAATTTGCAACTAAAAAGTCCCAATATTTGTAAATACATCCATCCCTCATGCACAGCACCAGTTAATCAGAGAGTCAGGGAATGACAGAATGGCTTGGGTTGGAAGGGACCCTAAAGGTCATCTCATTCCAATCACCTGCCATGGGCAGGGACACACCCCAGCTAAAAAAATAAACTCTCATAAGGACCTGACACTTCAGGAGTTAAAGACAACGAAAGGGCCAACCTGCCCATGGCCAACACAGCGTTTCCAACAAGCTCCTCTTGAAAATTAGCAGAGCCTCAGCTTCCTCAGCTTTCTTACAATTCAAACTCGACAGTTTCAAGGAGAATTGGAAGTTTCTTGGCCAGGGTGTCTCTCATTCTTCTTTTTTCTTTCTTTCTTTGCTCTGTCACAGCACCCAAGAGGTTTTCCTGGTGGGGATGCAGAAAGTGTGTTATCGTTCCTGGGTGAAGAGGGGAAGCAAACAGGAGCCTGTGTTACACTCCAAGACAGGGCTGATTAATTTGCAGTTAACATCCGCTCACTTCATTATCCCTTCATCGGAGCCTGACAAATGTGCAAACAACAATGAAAAATAGAAATTAATAGGAGTATTAGCACTGCACACAACCTACTATAGATTTCATCCTCACAATGGAACATATGGAGGTGTTACACCTTCTTTCTTTGGAATGACCTCATACCCACCCTCCTGTCCTTGGGCATGAATCTATTTAAATTTAAAGAGATCTATTTATATACACACGTGTGTGTGTGTGTGTGTGTGTGTGTCTGTGTCTATCTATATGCACAGGCACATGTGGAAGGGAAGCTTTGCTCATCACTTATTAATTGAGGCTTGAAAAAGCACTTGGACTAAACTAAAGCACCTGGACAATCTGACCTTCTGTTCCCAAAGTCTCAGCGAGGGAAGGGACCTGTGGGGCCCTGTCCCCTCTTGGCTCCACACTGAAGGAGGAGCATCGACACAGGCCGGGAGCAGAGAGAAGCACCCTGGCACCACTAAGCACCCACCCATCATCCTGTCCCCAAGGGAGAAGACATCAGGGCACTTCTCCTTGTTATTCTAATTTGCACCTCCTTTCCATGATTTTTGATGCTTGTCTGCTTGGCTGGGAAGGTGCTTTTCAGCAGGACATCACGGAGAGCTCACGGAAGAGCTGCGTTTGAGTGGGAAGCAGATGCTGTCCCATTTTTCTGTAGGCATCTCCTCCAGCCCTGCTGCTATTTGAAGAGGAATGTGTGGGCTGGGAGGCCAAGAGGTGATTAAAAAACGGTGTTAAAGCATGTTTGTGCCAAACCTCTGTAGTCCCTCGAGTCAGGCAATGTCACCGCAACAGAGTGAAAATCCACGGTGGAGAGTTGCCTGGGTGTTCGCATATCCTCCAGGAAAACCTGAGGATCTGGAAGGAAACAGGGAATTTCAATCATTGCTACTTTTCTCACTGAAGTCCCCTTGAAAGAAATGCTATTGAAAGAGCTCCTCATCTACCCTTCAAGGTGACCTGCAAATCAGGAAAAATGGGTTTGTGGCCTTATTTTTGGCTGAGTTACGAAGGCCCGGAAAGTTGGCAGGGATTCGAAGAAACGCTGGGATTTAATTTTCTTTTTCTCCATTTTTCTATTTTTCTTTTTTTTCTGCTCAAAATGTAGTTCTTGTTTTGCCTGGCACTTGGTGGGCAAAGAGAGAACATGTGAAATCCAACCATGACAGGGGACTGACACAGGGACATCCGAAAGAAGGACACACAGTCACACCAGCTGCTGGTTTACTCCAAAGGAGGAGAGGGAATATTTTTGGCTGCAGGAGGGTTATTTCTAGGTAAGAGAGAAAGCATTTGTTTGGCTTCTGTTGGCCTCATTTTAACTCCCTGATCTAAGGAAATCTTGGGTGAAAGTAAGGCTCTGATAAAGATCTAATTCCCTTTCTTTTTTCAGTGCCTGCTGGGGGAATTCCCATGTAAGTAGGGCTGGAAGGAGTAGGAGGAGAGGGGAAAAACCCTTGTCTATGTCAGGAAAAAATCTGGCTCATGCTAATAGCTCACAGGGAAGGAAGGAGGCAAACATTAAAATGCCTACATGGAAATTTGGAGAAATTAGAAGCAATTAAATACTCTAAATCAGAGGGCTCTGACCTTGCTAAGGAGGAACACCTGGATGTGTTCCAGAAGATAAACCAGGAAAAATAAAACTTGGGCAAGCGGGGAGCAGGGACATTGTTCAAACCAGAGCGGGTTTGGTTTGTAGAGCTCTGTCAGGGAGGGGAACACTGACAGGTGATAGGAGACACAAGCTCCTCACTGACACCAGTGACACCCGGGTGTCCTCAGGTGTGGCAGCCCCTGTGGGTCCCCTCAACCTCCTGTCCCCGCTGGTGCCAGTGCCACCCCCAGTGCCTGGCGGGTGACGAGTGACAGCAGCGCATTTTCTGTCACACGTGCTTATTTCAAAGCCAAAAGAGCCAAAAATGTTTGAGGCACCAGCGGCCTGACCCTGCTCTCCTGGGACACCCAAAAAGTTTCATTTCAGTTTCAGGGACCATTGTCACTTGCAGGGAGGGGCTGAGCTCTGGTGGCACCACCTGTGACCACGCTGGGCAAACAGCAGCAGTGCCACCCTCCGAGAGAGGGGACAACAGCCAGAGCACAGCAAAGACCTCTTGCTACCTTCAAACTGTTTTTCCCTCCACGCAGCACCACAGCACAACAGCCTTCCCTGGGAATCGAGATCTCTGATTTTCCAGAGGCCTTCTGGGGTTAGAGAGATAGACACCAAACCTGCCACTGACGGAGAAATTTGCACTGGGATAGTCTAAAGGACTGTCCACAGCTGTAAGACAAAGTAAAAATATCTCATTTAACTGAATTTCATTTTTATTTTGAATTTTTAATTCTTGGTGTCCATCATCCCTTACTCCAGAAGCCCTCACTTATTTCCACGCCAATTTGACAACATTTTTCACAAATCTAAACTTTTCCTGCTGAAAGCCAGGAGGCTGGATCCTGGCTTGGAGCTCCAGAAAAGCAGGGACAGCAAAAGGCAGGACCTGGCTGCTCCCAGGGTCTCCTGCCAGGGATCTGCTCCAGTTCCTCAAGCTTTGCCCTCTCCATGCAAAACCTGAGAAATGTGAGGGTGCCAAATAACCATGGGAAGAGCTCCTGGGAGGGGTGGCTGGGGAAGAAGGCTTGAGGGGGCACCAGGCAGAGCCCATTGGTGCCCATTTTTCCCCTGGACACGCAGATCACTCTGTGGCTCTGCTCATTTCACACACACAGCATTTGGGAAAGCCAAAAAAAAGTGATTTACTCACCAACCCTGGATCCAACACCACGCAGGAGTTCTCTGAGCACAGCGGAGGATTCAGGAGACAGTGCTAAGGAAAGAGCTGGGGAGCAGCTGAACCCCATTCCCCACAGGCCAGGAGTTGGGGTGTCATCCAGAATGAGAAAAAAAAAAACAAATTAAGCAGCACCCTGAAAATTGTTCAAATGGGTTGTTAGACACAAGTGCAGGACAGCAGCCCAGACAGGATGGGACCACACTGGAATTCCAGCAGGTATGAAGTTATGAGTCCCTGACAGGTCAATTGGGCCTCCTCAAGGACCTTCTCTGCTGATTACCACAACAGCAGCAAGATCCTCCAAAAAGTGCAAGTGCCAAATCCAAATTCAAGCCACTATTAAAGACAAGGCATTTACAAGATCTAAAACTCTGCTCTGCAGAGGTATTAAGATGTTGGAACTAAACCTGCCTTATTCCTGCTAGTGGTTGCATTTTAAGGAAACCTTTTAAAAGGATTATCTTCAGGAACTCTCTTTCAACAGCCTTCCCTTTAAGAGTCCTTCATAACACTGTTAATTATGCTCTGTGATATGATGATGTATTTGTTCAGGCCCGGGTTGGAAACATGAGGCAGGGGAACATCTGCAGGTTGTTCCAACACGGAGCCCGGGAACTCCGGCCTTTGATGTGGAGCGTGGGGCAGGCACCCACCGGGTGCTGGGCTCCCCAGTGCCACCAGCCTGTTTGGTCTGGGGGGGATTGCCTGCTGCCTCCCTTTGCACAGGGAGTTTTGGGAAAAGCTGGCCAAGACCCCCCGAGCACCAGCTTGGAGCTCTCGAACGGCCACCGCCAGGAAAATTCTGTGCGGAATCTATATCCGTATCTGGCTGGAGATAAAGACATATATTTTTATCCGTATAGAGAGAGGCATTTCCAAATCAGTCTGTCTCTCTATTTACCTGCTTTTAACAAGGAAAAAAAAAGCCACTTCTTACACAGCTCTTGCCACTGCGTTTAAAGCAGAAAAAGAAGTTTTTCCGCATCCCTCTACTCCCAGCCTCGGCAAAGGCGCCCGGGAAATGACGGATGGTTTGGCAGCCTCTGTCTTTGGGAGCACGGAGCTCATCCTCCCTGAGCCATTCCTGTGAGGAAGGGCCATCACACCGAGAGCACAGGGACAAGCAAGTCACCCCTGTCCCCACCTCATGCCCGGCGAGCCAGAGCCACAGGGAGAGCTCACCCAGGTGGGGTTGGTTTGGTACTTGGAGGTGTTGGGGCAGAGGTTTAGGCTTGCTCTCCAAATTTTCTTGCAGGAGAATTTGGATCCCAGCTCCGGGTACCATCCAAAACACAAACAAATCCAGCCAAGGTGGCCCTGGGGTTTGGGAGGTCAGAGGCCGCCGTGCCCTGTGCATTGTGCTCGGCCAAGCTTGCTGCAGAGAGCACCCAAAATATGGGCACCGTGGGTGCCCCAGCCCTCCCAAAGGACACAGGCTAACAATTTAGGGAAATATTTCATATTTAAATCCAGATGTTCTGCCCCAGTGCAGAGCCTGTGCCTATGCTCGGGTATCATATATATCGTTGCATATCTACAACATACGCAGGCTGGGTGGGTGGTTAAATCTGGGGCCGTGGATATATGAATGCTGTAAATAGCTGTACAATATGTGTGTGTTATATTTTAGAGGCAGAGAATGGACTGCTGGTATCACACAGGCGCAGGGATGCAGCACATACATGTTGAGCACACGAACTCTGCTCTGTGTATATTATATATATATATACACACAGACACATCTGTTACACCTATACTGCATATATTACTTGTAGATATACACTGACTTTTTTTTCTCCAACTAAACCATTTTCATTTTCACATTGCTAATTTGCTCAAAGTCTAGAGCATAAGAGAGGAGCTGGGAAGAGGAGGAGAAGGTAAACTTCACTTTACCTACTCCAGCTGAATCTCATATAATTTGTCCTTTTTTTTTAAGGAAACTTCATTGTATATTCCAGAAAAGTATATTGGTGAGGTAGGTTTACCAGAGGCAGAGAGAATGTGCAGGGAGTGAGAAAGTGAATTGATGGATGGATGGTTAAATGAATATAAATGAACTGATACCTTTACAGGAAAATAACATTTCTTTTCTTTTTTTTTTATTCTATAGATCAGTGGGTTTTGTATCTGTAATTCTTTCATATCAGCAAAGAGGA
This sequence comes from Acrocephalus scirpaceus scirpaceus, assembly GCA_910950805.1. Taxonomy (NCBI): domain Eukaryota; kingdom Metazoa; phylum Chordata; class Aves; order Passeriformes; family Sylviidae; genus Acrocephalus; species Acrocephalus scirpaceus. Next base: position 21,180,248 of record OU383781.1, read on the forward strand.
AATAAACTCCCATGTAAATCATTTTCCCCCCATCTGGAAGCATATTAAAAGCATGCCTTTTTTTTTTTTTTTTTTCTTTTAAGCAGAGCCTTTTTTCCCCCCTATTTGCTTATCGGTTCATCCACCATTACATTTTAAATGAAATTGCAAGACCCCCCTCTCCTCCTTTCCCCTCCCCCACCTCCCGCCTCCCAAATTCCGGACTGATGTCGGAAAGAGGGAATCAGCCTCTCCCATGCTTTAGAATAACTGACCTAGATTCAATTACAGATAGACCCGCGGAGAGGACGGCACCTCGCTGCCTTCTCAGGGGTCTCTTAAAAAATAAATAATAAAAAAGGGCAGAAAATAGGAAAATAAAACACCCCAAAAAGAGAGGAGAAAAAACGGGGGGGAACAAACAGACAAACAGACGCTTTCCACCAAGTGCGGCGGGCGCCTGAGCATCCCTGGCCCCGCCGGAGCCCAGCGGCGCCCGCACCGACGGCGCGACCCCGACGCTGTCCCACCGGCACGGACGGGGGACCCTCGCCCTCCCCGGGAGTGTTTTTTGGGGGGCCGCCTGGGCAAGGACAGCTTTGGGGAGGCGGGGGAGCCTCGCCGTTCTCCCCGCTGCTTCCCGGGCGGGAGCGAGGGGCCGGGCGGGAGCGGCGCGGAGCGGCGCAGAGCTCCCTCCCTCCTTCCTTCCCTTCCCCCGGCAGCGGGCCGGCATCGGGGGGTCCCGTGGGGCAGCGACCGCACGGGGAGGGAGGAGAAGGGGGTCTCGGGGTCCGCGAGGCTTGTTTCATTTCAAAGTGGGACCGGGGCCGCTCCAGGACGCGCCGCTCGCAAATATAATCTTCATATTCAGTTCAATGGAGTCTCCTTATAATTTACAGCGGAGAGATAAGGCTGGAGGATGCAATGAAAAAAAAATCTGAAGTCATCCTCTCCCCCCCCTGTACTGCGCTGCACCTTGGGCAGCGGAGCAGAATCCAGAATCTCAACTTCTCCCGACATATGTTTCCAGCAGATAAGTAAACAATCTGGACGTGAAATGAAAATTTTAATTAATGCAGTAATGCTATTACACCTCAAGTGTGCAAATCCCATTGCCTTGCACTGTGACAATGGGTGGGGAGGAGGAAAGAAAGCAGACAGACAACAAACCACAAGCAAATTCTAATCTGGGTTTTGCTTTTCACTCGGCTCCAATTGTTTTCATAGTTTGTTTCCTTTGAATTAATCTCATACTTATATTTCAATAATTACCAGCTACTCATCTCTTCCACTCTTTCTCTCACCCACTCAAAGAGCCGGCTCCCGCTCTCTCTCTCGTCTTTTAAATTGGGATCAACCTGGATTTAATTTCGGGGCTTTTAGGCGTACACATGTTGCCTTGTTGCAGCGTGGACCTGCACAGACCCTGCACGTTATTTCTTGTTTAGCTTTCCGAACGAGGAGCGTTCAGGAATAATGAAGTATTTTTTCCCCTAATAAAAAGGGAAGGGGAAAAAAAAGAGAAAGGAATAATAATAATAATAGAGGCTGCGTTGTCCCTTTGATGTTGGTATAAAACACCCCAACTGGAACAGAGGCGTGTGAAGGGAGAAGAGAGAGACGAGGAGGTAAAATTAAGGACCGAAAGAGAAAAAATAATAATAATAATAATAAAGGATAAATTACAGACACATCAAAGCCCCGAGGCTTCCTCGCTCCGGAGCGCGGCGCGGCGCGGGGAGCTCAGCCCGCGTCCCCCGGCGGCACCGGGCTCCTGCAGCCCCCGAGGGGACGGGGAGCAGCCGGGGCCGGGCTGCCTTTCCTTCGGGATTACAAGCGTTTGGGATGGTTTTGCGGTAGTTTTGAGGAGCGGCGGTGAGGACGCTGCTGCGGGGGGACCCCGGTGCGGTGCCCTGCCCTGGCCGCGGGACTCGCTGCCACCCGCAGCCCCTCGCCGGCCCTCGGCAGCACCGCCGGGGGCCCGGCCCGGCCGGCCGGGGCCGCTGCCAGTGGAGGAGGAGGAGGAAGAAGACTGTGTTTCTGATCACCGCTTACTTTTAAACACTACAATCAAGGAATGTAGCCAGGAGGTCGGGCCTGGAATAAAACCGTAAAATCAGAATTGCAATCTTTTTGATGTTTCAAAGTCTCTTTGAATGCCTTTGATACACTCAATAGCAAATTTACTGGGCTATTATCACTAATAAGCAGAAATAAGTAATATCTCTCAGAGACTTCTATGGGCTTAATGTGTCCTTTAAAATAAAGTTTTTTAACATCACTTAATTCCCCTTCTGTCTTTGTCTCTCCTGCAGCAGAGCTCCCTGGCGATCGCACAGCTACACCTGGGAGCCAGCGAGTGGACTCTCCCGGTCCCCTCGGCCTCCCGAGATCTAGTCTCACCCTCTCTTATTTGTTGTTTTGTTTAAAGCAAGGCCAAAGTGGACGAATTTAAGTGTCTAGGTGGTCCTGCAGGCAGCACTGAGCCGAACGAGGAGAGGAGAGGAGAGGAGAGGAGAGGAGAGGAGAGGAGAGGAGAGGAGAGGAGAGGAGAGGAGAGGAGAGGAGAGGAGAGGAGAGGAGAGGAGAGGAGAGGAGAGGAGAGGAGAGGAGAGGAGAGGAGAGGAGAGGAGAGGAGAGGAGAGGAGAGGAGAGGAGAGGAGAGGAGAGGAGAGGAGAGGAGAGGAGAGGAGAGAAGAGAAGAGAAGAGAAGAGAAGAGAAGAGAAGAGAAGAGAAGAGAAGAGAAGAGAAGAGAAGAGAAGAGAAGAGAAGAGAAGAGAAGAGAAGAAAAGAAAAGAAAAGAAAAGAAAAGAAAAGAAAAGAAAAGAAAAGAAAAGAAAAGAAAAAGAAAAAGAAAAAGAAAAAGAAAAAGAAAAGGAATTGGGGCCAGGGGAGCTGCGGGGAGAGCGGGCCCGGCGGCAGGAGAGACTCGGGCCCGAGGCCGCGATGCTCCGCTGCCCGCCCGCCCCCGCTCGGCTCCGCGCTGCCTGCGCGGAGTTCCGCGGGTGCGGGCGAGGCTCCGCGGCGAAGCCCAGCCCGGGACAGCGCCCGGCCGCGCACCCAAGGCGTGGTGCGCATAACCCCGCGGCCTTTGTTTAATGATTTTATTGAAAGAAGGAGACAGTTGTGGGGAAACAGGTTTGACAAGGAGCTGCTTTACCCCCTCGAGGGAATAGCTTTTTTTCACCTCTCTCTCCCTCTCTTTCTTTCTGTTTTTGGTTTCCCTTTGACATCAAAGTCAGTAATCGGTTCATTGCAGTGTCAAGATCATTATTTAATTTATTTATCTCCACGAGTTAAATAGCTACACACCTGCAGCCGGGGCGGGAGGGTTGGAGGGATAACACGGCGCAGGAATGGGAACGAAACACGGCGAGCAGAGGCTGCAGAGGGGCGAGCGGGGCGGGAGGGAAAGAGGAAAAGAGAAGGAGAAGCAGGAAGAGAGGGAGAGCAGAGAGAGGGAAATAGGAAAAGAGAAAGAGAGAGGGAGAAGAAGAAAGGAAGGAGAGAAGGGGAAAATGTGAGCGGGGGAGAGAAGGAGATAGAATTAATAAATAAAGATAAGAAAAGAAGGTAAAAAGGAAAGCAGAAAGGAAGGAAAGGGGGGAAAGGAGTGAAAAGGGAAAGAAAGGGGGGAAGGGGAAAGAAGAGAGGGAAATAAAGAAGGAGAAATAAAGAAGGAAAGTAGGAAGGAAAGATCCCCGCCAAAGTTTCCAGCCCTGTCGCTCCGGGCTCACCACCTCGCCCCGATGTTTCCCCGAGGCCCCGGCCTTCACCGAGCCCCTTCTCCCCCGCAGCCGCCGGGGCGGCTCCGAGGGTCCCCGGGCTCAGGGGTACGGGGCGTCCCCCAAAGTCCGACCGCGGTGGGGAGCGGGGCACGGGCGCGGGGGCCCCGCTTTGCCCCACGGCCGGCGTGGCCCGGGCGGGCCGGGGCCGGCTTTCCCCCCGCTCGGCTCTGCCTCCGACCATTGTCAGCCTAATGCGGGTGGATGTCGGAGGACACTGAGCTATCGGTGTTATCAGCCGGGCTGACAGCGCCTGTCAGCTGGGGTTACATCAGCGCCCGCCGCCGCTGCGCCGCCCCACGCCGGCCGCAGCCAGCCCCGCGTGTCCCAGCGGATCGTCCCGCGGCTCCCAGGCCCTCCCCAAGCCAGCTCCTTTAATTGTCCTCATTTGTAAGAGACGTTTTGTCATGCTAAACAAGGCTGGAGCAGCCATTCTAACCTCTCCTTTCAGCCCTTTTCTCCTCTCCCGTTTTGTTTACCTTCGCCTGATCTTTCATTTATTTATCTATCTATTCTTCCCCCGCTTACCCTCCCATTCAAGCCCCATGTATGTTAATTGTGTTACGCCGTTTAATTCTAACATCGGTCTCCAAAGAGCACTTAATGAGCAAAGCACATCCAAACACGCAGCGCTCCGGCTATTCAGCCCCTCCAGACGGATCCTCTGCCTCTTCCTCCTGCCCCCGATCTCTGACCCCCGACTGCCCCCCTCCGCCGACGGAAGAGCCCCCCGAACACCGCCAATTGATCCGCGCGAGATGCCGATTCCAAACCGCCCCCTTCCAGCACCGCCAAACGCTCCCCGCTCCAAACATTTCCTCGCACCGCTAAAAACTTCACCGCCGCCGAGGCAACTCGGGAAAAGCCGGTTCCTGGACGGGACGGGGGCTGGGCCGGGGGGGAGCAGCCCCCCGCAGCCCCCCGGCTTGGCTCCGCTCCATCCCGTCTTTTCGCAAGTTTTCTCCTCCCGCAGCCGCCTTTCCCCGACGGGCTCCGAGCGGAGCCCGACCCGGCACGGCACGGCCCGGCACGGCTCCAGAGCGGCCCCGGCCCGCGGGGCTCGGGGTGGGGGCTGCGGGCGGGGGTCGCTCCCGGGTCCCCAGTGTGGGACGCGGGGCTGCGTCCCCGCACTCACACCACGCACTTGCCTCGTTTGATGACAGATTGTCTTTATTCAAAACGTCTTTGTTCAACCAATGAAAAGGTTTAACGAGGTAAAGTCCTGCCGGATACATCTTAGTTTCTGTTTCTTCTTGCCCAAGACATTGTGAAAACATATTTAAATTGCCATCGGTTTTTATTCGGTTTTTCGTTATTATTAGTAGTAGTATTAATTTTTTTACAATTCTACTGCCTGACTTCATACCTGACGCTCTGTCTAAAGTAAACTTAGATCTAATCTCACTGGATCACACAAATTTAAGGACTATCTGTTTTAAATTAAGCAAACACTATCATATGTTTTAAATATAAATGTTTCTCCCCGACCTTTTTTTCTTTTTTTTTCTTTTTTAACTTTGAAGAGCCTTTTTTTCTGACATGAAAAGCAATTTTACCTAGTAGTACGTGGTGGCAAAATATATATATATTTATATATATATAACACAGCTGATCTCGTCTTTCAATGTGCAAAAGGAAAACAACGAGGGAAAAAAAATAAAATCAGAGTAAAACCGGGACTTCCCAAAGTCAAGTCCAAGTGACATGAGACCCTGGAGAACTCATAGACATTAAGAGAATAAATAAAAATCGAAACCGCTTCTCTCTCTCTCTCTCTCTCTTTTTTTTTTTTTTTTCTCTTTTTCTCCCCGCTTTGTCCCGAAAAGGGCAGTTCAAGGTTCGCTTTTCTTTTCTGTTTTTAAACACATTTACAACTCTTACAAGCGCCGGGCTCCTATCTGCCCCCGCGATTGCAGATCACCCCCGAGCCCGGGGCCAGCTCTCGTGGCGAGCTTTAGGCGAGAGCATCTCCGAGGCAGCGTCCGCGTCTGTCCCGGCCCGGCGACGGGCGGCAGAGTCCTGGTTCGGGTGGCCTTTTGCTCCTGCAGCTTTTATGTACATGCACACACGGAGGAATCCCAGTTCCAGCCGCCGGCCGGGGCGGGGGGCACACGCACACGCCCGTGAGTGGGTGGGTGTTACATGGCAGTCGCGTGTGCTGAAGAATAGGGGTCTATCCCAGTCTTGGTCATGCCTGGGAATAATATGTAGGCAACTGGAGGTTGCAAACTGGAAGCCGACCAAGCGGTACAGTTACACGGCACGACATAGCCCGGGTTAGTTGGCGAGGGGTGAGTGTGGGTGTGTTGGCTGGGGCAGCTCAAGCTGCCGAACGCCCCGTTCTGGTATCCCAAGGTGGAGGCGTAGGGCAGGGTGCTGGTGGCTAAGGTGTGAGGAACCTCAGTCATCTTCTGAATGGCGCTGGAGCTGAACTGGCTGGGGTCAAGTAAGGAGTAAGGTGCTGAGGTGGGAGGCAGGAAAGCCCTGGCCTTCTCCGGGGAGCTCAGCAGCGAGTCAGTGGCCCCCACGGGAAGCCCGGCGGCCTTTAAGGGATCTGTTTCCCCGAGGTAAGGCAAAGGGAAGACATACCTGTCCTTTTTCAGCAGGTTCTTGGGCTTGCGCCGGGGCCGGTACTTGTAGTCGGGATGCTCCTTCATGTGCTGCGCCCGCAGCCGCTTGGCCTCGTCGATGTAGGGGCGCTTCTCCGCCTCGGAGAGCAACTTCCACTCCGCGCCCAGCCGCTTGCTAATCTCCGAGTTGTGCATTTTGGGGTTCTCCTGGGCCATCTTGCGCCGTTGGCCGCGGGACCACACCATGAAGGCGTTCATGGGGCGCTTGATGTGGTCGCTGGGCTTGGACATGCTTCGGCCGGGCGGGCGGGCGGGCGGCTCTGTGGGGCGCGGCGGCTCGGGGCGCCGGACGGCGGCGGCGGCGGCACGACGAGGAGGAGGAGAAGGAGGAGGAACGGCGGGAGAAGGCCGGAGGAGCCGGAGGAGCGGCAGGAGCGGGCTCAGCTGATCATCACAGGTCCTCCGCCAAGGCCGTCCCCGGCGGGAGCCGTGCCGGGGCGGGGCGCGGAGCAGCGCGGAGCGGCGCGGAGCGGAGGCCCGCGGGGCCCGGCGGGCACTAGGCGGGCGGGGAGCCGCCGGGCGCAGCACCGGGCCGGCGGTGGGGACGCGGGGCGGTGCGGGGCAGTTCAAAGGCGCGGGGCTGCGGCGGGCAGGCTGACATAGCGGCAGGGCGGTCACAGCGCGGCCGGGCGCCCAATCAGCGCGGAGGGGGCCCGCTTAAAAAGAGAGGGAGAGAGGAAGGGCGAGAGGAAGAGGAGGGGAGGGGACAGCGGAGGGAGGAGGAGGAAGGAAGGAGGGGACAGGAGGACCCCCCCCGCCTGCCTTCCAACGCGCGGATTAAAAGGAAGGCTTTTGTGAGTTGCTGCGCTGCTAGCAGCGGTGGAGGGAGAGGGAAGGAGAAGGGGGTCGTCCCCATCTTCTTCATCCTCCCCCATCCCTGGGGTGTGCGGAGCGGGGCCGGTCCCGGCTCCCTTCAGGCTCCGCTGCCGCCGCCGCCGCCGTCGGGGCTGCGAGCGCTGCGCTCCGCCGTGCGCCCGCCGCTGTCCGCGTCCCCCCCGCAGCCCCCGCCTTCCCCGCGCTCCCGGCCGCTCTCCCGCTTCCCCAACCCCAGCCTTCCCCGCTCCGCAGCCCCGCTTAACCCCGGGAGCCGGCCCGCGTCCCTGCTTGCTTTGAATAATTGCCTGCCTCCCGCGAAACGCCCGTGGGGAAAATATTTATTAAATGGAAACAATTGTCCCGGCTCCCGGGGGGGACCGCGTTTGTTCCGGGCTTATTGGTTTTTAGCACCTGCTTTGGTTAACAAACCTGCTCTGAAAAGGCCCCCCCGGGCCGCCCCCTGCCCCCGCCCGCCCGCGCCCGACAGCGACCGGGAACAGAAACGAGATGTCGGGGGGGGCTCCCGGGACGGGCGGGGGGCGGCCGGCTCGGCCCCTCCGGGATCCCCCCGCGCCTCTCCGCCCGAAACTTCGCCTCCTGCCCGAGGGGAGCCTCCGCCGCGGGCCGCTCCGGGGCGGGCCGCCGCTCCCGGGGGGCTCTCGTCCCCCCTCCCGCAAATAATAGCAATAACAATAGTAGAATAAACCATCTTCGCCCTTATTTCCTCCTTCTTCGCAAGAAATGACTTTCATTTCCCGGCGGAGCCCTGTGCCTGCGGAGCCGGGGAGGAGGAGGAGGAAGATGAGGAGGAGGAGGAAGAAGAAAGGGGCCAAGGATGTGGAGTCCGCTCACTTGGACGGGGCCGGCAGCGCCCGCGGCTTTGGCTCTGCTGCCGCCGGCCCCGTCCCAGAGGCTTTTTTCGTTGCGTCCAGAAATGCGCCGCGAATTTCCCAGCCCGCACCAGGACCCCCTTGCCCAGCGCGGGGGCGGCAGGCGGGCCCTCCCCGGGCGGGATGCTCCCGCTCCGGCACCGCGTCCTCCTCAGGAAAACTTGTCCCCGTCCCAGGGTGGGACCCCCGAGCTCCTCCCCACCCCAGCAGCCGCCGATGTTCATACGGGACCCCAAACAGCAAAGGTGGGTGCGGGCGGCCCCTCCCGCTGCTGTCCCCCAGGGCCACCTGAGACCTGGCGCGTTCTCGGCGACCTCCGTGCCACGCGTGGTCCCACTGCCCCGGCGGGACGCTCGCCATGGGCCGGGGCTGGGGTGCCCGAGCGCTGCTGGCCCCGACAGGCACCCGCGGGCTTGGCTGTGGCCGTGGTCGGGTGACACGCGTGGAAACTTTTTTTTACCCCACTTTTTCCCTGGAAACAGCGCTGTCGGCAGCCCCAGCCGCCGGCGCGCTGCCCCGCGGAGCTGCCGCGCTCAACATCCGTGGGGGAATCAGCGGCCCGCAGCCGCTGCCCCTCGCCCCTCTCATCAGCACCGCGTGCTTTTCCCCTCCGACGGTTAAAATACAGAACTCCCTTCGTTTTTATTGTTTCTTTTCGAATTCTTCGAAGGAGGGGGAGAAATTGTACCGCTCGTCATCCCTCGGCAAGATTAAACGAGAGGAGCCGGGCGTCGTTCTCAAAAATCCGGGCTGCAAAGCGTTCGGGAGGGAGCGACGGCTCGCAGGCTCTGCCTGCTCCCGAAAAGTCTTTCCAATCAGTTAATGTTGCCTCGCAATATTAATGATAAAAAATCAGCAGCCCGGCTTTCATTGGCTGCTGCCTCGCCGGGCTGCAGCACACACGCTCCATCAGCTCGGGGCATTTCGGGCTCCGGTCTGTTCATTTACATCCCATAAAAACCTCCGCTAAAAAAATAAAAAAAAAAAAAAAAAAAAAAAAAAAAAAAAAGGAGAGAGAGAGAAAAAAAAAAATATTTCCTTCGAGATTCCAACGTTTCCATACTTAAATACTTCCATTTCCCCCCTAAATCTTTGTCCTGGAAGGGCATCTGTTGCAGTTGTACAGCCCCCGGGGCTGGATTTCAAAAACTTTGTACCCTTTTTGGGGTTTGGGTTTTTTGGGTTTTTTTTCCTTGGGGAGGGCAGCAATTTGCAAGGCAGTGAATGAAATCCATTTCTCCTCGCCAGCTTGTTTAGACACCAAAACTAATGGTGCGATTATTATTCCTGAATGATATCATGGTAATGCAGAGAGATAAGAATGGCCTGATAGGGGAACATTAAAATTGTACTCCTGGAGATAGTTCATTTGGAGTAACTTTAAATTAGATGAGATCATGTAGCCCGAGATCCAGTATCAGCATAAATAGAGCTGTATTTCTGCCTTCAGCCTCCTCCTCCTCCTCACAGGAATCACGGTCGGGCTTGCAACTGCCAGAAGTGAGAGGTGAAGAGCACCTGGAATCTGAAAATACCCCCGATCCAAACTTTATTTAGGAAATAATGGATCTTTAAATAACTTCTTTTTTTTTTTTTTTTTTTAATGCTTCAGGCACTGGGAAAGGAAGGGGATTTTAAATTGATTTTTAATTGAAAGAAGCACGTTTTGGAAAGACTTCCAGGTTTCTGGGGCTTTTCAGAGGCACTGAGGATGCAGGTCCTGCTTGCTGTTCTGTGGGACCTGGTGAAATTCCCATCACCAGGAATGCTTTTTCCAAACACCCAGAATTAGCTCAGTGCACAGAATCCCACCAGGCATTGCAGGGGATGATTATATTCCTGCTTTTCCCTCATATCTGGTTATTTTACATGCAAGTGCACACATACATTTCGTTATGCGTGTGCCACATATTAAAAAAGAGCCTTTTAATCACATGCCATCAAATAATATTTTCTGGGAGAGATATATGGAAAATATATGCACAGAGCAGCTCATCCGGGCAGCAGCACTGATGTGTTCACAGATACTGTGCAGAACAGACTGGATACTTACAGGTTATTCTTTCTGCATTTTTACAGTGTTTCTTGCTCAGTTTCATCCCCCCAACCCTGAAAATGGCATTTATTCACCTCCAGCTATAAACAGTTACAGAGACCCAGCCTCCTGCACGGAGAGATTTAATGGAGCAGGTCACTGCCCTGCACATCCCTGACAGAAGAGGGGAGCAGTAATGGATGTGGCAGACTGGATCATCCCACGAGCTGCTCGCTCACGCTGGCCAACAAGAGATGCTCCCTGGGAAGGCACCACCTTCCGTGGGAGAGAGCTGGAGAGTAACATGCCTCAAAACTAGAGATTCCCCCTGGAATAGGACCTGGTTTATGCCCTGGGCAGAAGTTTACAGCCCTTTCCAAATTTAATTGTTGTTCTGCACATTTATTTGTGTGTGTGACACAACCTGATCCCATCCCTTCCTTCAGTGCAATGCTCTGTGCATTTAGCTCTCATTGCTCACAGGTGATCTGCTCATTGCTCTTTTGCAGCACCCTTTATACTTGTGGCTCGCTGTTAATGGGGAAGGTGATGGATATTTGCAGGGATTTCCCTCCTGGCTCAGGCTCCCTGACAATCCTGTGGTGTGGCCAGTCACCCTGGGAAGCCACCAGAGCAGTGAGACCTGTGCCCTGCTGCCTCTGTGGGCAGGTGAAGGTCCTGGTCAGTGAGCCAGTGCAGTGTCTGACAGGAAAAATATGCCTCGAATTATACCAGCCTTCCCAGAGCATCAGCTTCAGCATAGTTATGGAATTACAGAATCACAGAATGGTTTGGGCTGGAAGGGACCTTTAGGTCATCGAGTCCAAGCACTTTTCAACTTTTCAACACCTTCAGGGACACCTTCCCCTGGAGCAGGTTGCTCTGAGCCCCATCCAGCTTGAATGCTTCCAGGAACGGGGTGTCCACCACCTTTGTGGGCAACCTGGGCCAGGGCCTCACCACCTTCATTGTGAAAATCTCCTTCCCTCTGTCTCTCCCACGCCTCCAGTTCTCAGTGTGTGGCTGTGTGGAAGTGCTGCAGTGAGAGTGCAGCCAGGCCAGCAGCCTCCTGAGGTGACATTGTGAGGACACCATGCTGTGGCAAAGAGCACCAAAACTGTCCCCACAGAATCAGGCAGCAGCTGGGACTCCACGGAATCCACAAGGAGTCTCTGGGTACCTGAGACCTGTCACCAGTCATCATGCTGGAGACTCCTGAGGCAGTGCCACCTCTGTGCCACCTCCTAAGGCCTTCCCTTAGCAACTTCAGCAGTTCAACAATGAGTGGCTGAAGAGTTCTCATCCTTCCCAGGGTGAGAAATGCCTGGTGGAAACCCACTGGAGTCCCCTCCTGTGCTGCAGAACCCCATGGGTGCCCACCTGCCCAGGGAAGGGTCCCTGGAGAGCACCCTGGATTTTGCTTTCCCTGCAGCAGCAGCAGCAGCAGGAGGCAGAGCTGATGAGTCTCTCCAGTAAATAAGTGCATTCACTGTGGCCAGGGATGTAAACCCGGGGGCTTGACACGGAATTGACTTTCCAGATATTGTATGGCCAGGGAGCTTCAGTCATTGTCAGCAGCATGAAGGGAAGGATAAAGGACCTGAGCTCAGGAGAGCAGAGCAGGCTTGTAAGGAGAGGCAGTATCTCTTATTAGACCAACAGATACAGCCAGAAAAAAAAAAAAATACAAAACAAACACCCAGACAGGTTTTCAGGCACATGAGCTCTGAAATAGAAGCAACAACTCTGAAGAAAAGTGCCAAGGCTGAACTCTTTATCTCCTGCACTCTCCCATCTCCACTCCTGGGGAGGCTGCCGGCTACATTGCCGTGACACAGCCACCCTCCCTGGGCTGGGATGCAGCTCTGGAATGGGACTGCTCCCTGTGATCCAGCCACCCTCCCTGGGCTGGGATGCAGCTCTGCAGTGGGATTGCTCCCTGTGATCCAGCCACCCTCCCTGGGAAGGTATGGAGCTCTGCAGTGGCATTGCTCCCTGTAGTCCAGCCACCCTTCCCAAGGTGGGATGGAGCTCTGCAGAGGGATTGCTCCCTGTGATCCAGCCATCCTCCCTGGGAAGGTATGGAGGTCCACAGTGGGATTGCTCCCTGTGATCCAGTCATCCTTCCCAAGGTGGGATGCAGCTCTGGAATGGGGTTGCTCCCTGTTATCCAGCCATCCTTCCCAAGGTGGGATGCAGCTCTGCAGAGGGATTGCTCCCTGTGATCTTCCCTGGCTGAGATGGAGCTCTGCAGTGGGATTGCTCCCAGGCATGCAGAAACACACGTCCAAAGCTGGAAGTAAAAGCTCAGGGTAAGGAAGGGAAGTGACCTGCTGGGTTTGGTGGGTCAGGTGAGCTCTGGAGAAGCTTTTTTCTGGATGGCTGACACCAAAGAGGCCTGTGGGAAGCAAATGGTGCTCAGGCAGACGACCAACTTTGTGTTCTGCAAACAGAGGATACACCTAAAATATTGTCTGGTTGTGTTCCTAACACAGTTAAATAGCATGAGCAGTGGAGATCTGGCCACAATGTGAATGTACGGATGAAAATACTCGTTCTAGTGACTGGTGTACTCTGTCACTGTACACTGTAGTGACTCTCAACACCAATTCAAAGGTTCAGGGTTCCTGCAAGTCTGTGTCTTGTCCCTGAGTAGCACATTTTGCATTTGGATATCTGAACGAGACCAGTGATGTTTAAAAGCAGCCACCACCAAGGGTTGCGGTGCTGGAGCTTCAGAACCATCTGTCCTTTTAGTGAAGTGTGATTAAATTCATGTCCACTCCATTTGGTTTGGATCTGTCAGCATCACACACAAGGTGGAGGAGGATTTTTCTGTCCAAACTGCCCTGTTTGGTCAGAGTGTCCCCTCTTGTGAACATCTGCCCCCTCAAACACAGCCAGGCTCTCAGCACAGTCAAACCTCCCATCTAAATGAACCAAATCATACAAGAGCTGTAAAGTTTCTTCCCTGCTTTTCTCACAGACCCTGATGTGGCAGAAACACAAAGCCTGTGAGAAGGTAGCACCTGAGACCCATCAAAGCACCGATAAAAAGCCAATTTACCTTACTGGAAGGCCTCCAGACCTCTCCTCACTACTCCTACAACTGTTCTCAGGGTGAAGTTCCAGGGGTGGGTTGGGGTATCTTAAGCCCTGAAGATCATTTCTTCCCCATGACGCATTCCTAGGATAATGGGAATCCTGGGAACTCCCAAGACCACCCATGGCTGCCTGAAATAATCCTAGAGAAGTCCTTTGTCATGTGGTCCAAAATGATCTGGAAAACCCCCAGAGCAGCTGGAATTTAAGCATGTTATTTAGGTCCTGGATTGCTGGAGAAGAACCTCAGTTGTAAGAGATGCTCCAGCAAGAAAGAGATTCTCCAGCAATCAAGAGATGCTCCATGCTGTCCTCTGCTCCACAGCAGGAAGAGACAACCAGAAGTGACAGACACTCCTCTGCCTCAGGCCTGATCGCCCTCAAAGCCTGAGCAGAACGCACAGAACCTTCCCATGCTCCCGGCAGAATCAAGCCTGTGTGGCAAACACAGCTCTGGGTTGAACCAGTGAAACCAGATCTGAGCAGCCACCCAGTGCTGCTGCTCAGTGAAAACTCAGCCCTGCAGTGACCCCGCTGAGTGAGCCAGCTCTGGGGAAACCACAGGGCATGCATCCACCCCAGCAGCGTGAAAAGGCAGCAGCTTCCATCCAAACCCTGCTTTACAGGAGCCCAGATGCCTCTGAGATGCCTTTTGTTTCTTGCCAGATGTTTGTGGTGGCATCTTGGAGCAAAGCTTCCCCCCAGCTCACTCCCAGCCTGGGAATTGCCCTCAGAGGCTTGGCAGAGCAGAGCCCCTGGAGCAGGGAAGCTGTCCACACGCTGCACGTACACTTTGTGCAGGTCATGTTTGCCCCGAGGTGTCAGCTGGGTGTTAAATGCCCTGGCAGAGATGATGATCTGGTGGGGAGCCAGCAGTGGGTCCCCAGCAGTAGGAGGAAGAGCCCCCAGTGTCCTGTCCAGGCCTGCAGAGGCCATTCCTCAGAGGAAGCAGCAGGGCTGTGGTCTCCAGCCACGCAATGGTCCCCAGCACCCTCCATGGGCATGGCAACGCTGGGAAAGGAGTTTGGAGAGCCAGGAGTGAGGGAAACATCGTGCCAGACTCCAAAAAATGAGTCAGCCAGAGGGATGGAGGCAGCAAACATCAGGATGGAGAAATCCCAAATCCTCTGAGCCATTTGGAGATGCCCTTTGGTGGGGGTTGCAGCCTGGCTGAGATCCACCAGCCCTGCTGCAGGACTGACATGAGGGCTGGGAGCAGAGCTGCACTGGCTTGCAGCTTCCAGAGGAATTCCTGGTTTGTGCTGGACATGCCCTCTCCAGCCTGGTCCTGCTCATTCCACCACAGCATCCCTGACTCCCTTCCTTCCTGGCAAGGAGATCCCTCTCTCCACAGGAAACTTTGGGGGAAGTCTCAGGAACTAACTTTGGGGGATGGTACAGATTGTATGATCATGGCTTGAGGAAATTATTATATTTTTAATTAAATTTTGTGTGCTATGCACAGATACTACAGTAGTGGGCCCTTTATCAATTGTTAACACGAATACTAATGAATACTAATGCTAATCATTTGTTTCTGGAAACAAATACAAAGATATTTGAAGGGGAGGGAAAAAAGAAAACCTCTCTGAATTTTAACACCCAAAATAATGAAGCGCATTTCAGGCCGGTGGTGGCAGAAGACAAAACCCCACAGTTACAATACGATGACACTAAACGTGAGACACTCGCGTTAAGGACTCCGGCACTGCAGGGCCGGCTCCGAAAATTACTCAAGGAACAACTCCAACACCTCGGGCCAGAACTGCGGCGGGCGCTCCCCGGGAGCCACGTGAGGGCAAACGCTGCAGGGCACAGCCACGGCTCCTCCTCCGGAGCCCTGCGGGGACCGCCACGGGGACCGCCATCGGGACCGGGACCTGGACGGCTCCGTGCCGACGGAGCGATGCGGCCGCTCCGTTCTTTATTCCTGATGCACAAGGCGCCCATCTCCCTCCAGCAGCTGCTTGTGCTTTACGAGGTTTGCAGATGAAAGCCAACGCGATTTCCACCCACCCAGCCCAAACGGGAAGGCGCGCTGGAGTAACCCTTTCCTCACCCTGGAGCCAGGGATTCTGCGGGGAACAATTTAGCCGGCAGGAGATTCCAAGAAGGGCAATTAATGAAAGGCTGGGATGAAGCTTGTCTTGTATCTCGTTCCAAACACGGCCGTAGAGGTTTGCGCTGGGGCGGGGGAGGCAAACGTTAAAGGCAGGGCCTGCTCTGGAGCACACCCAGTCTGCAGCATCTGCAAATTTCTCCCCCAGGATAAATAACTGAGGTATCTCCGTCACTCGGGGCTGTCCAAATTATTCATAGCAAATAAATTACCAGGTGTATTTAGTGTGTTGTCGTTTCCCCATTCCCCACCCCCCCTCTTTCCTACCTGCTCATGAATCACTTGGAAATAGATTCTGATTTCTGCAAGTGTGCCTATTAGTCATGATAAGGAGCCGTGGCACAGGTCAGGCAAAGGCGGGTCGCCAACGGGCTGTGGGCAAAGGCTCATTACCAGCCTTGAGCCTACACCTCAGAGGTGATTCAGGTCTTGCTTCCGAGACCCACTGGTGTTTCCCCCCCCCCCCCCCCCCAGAGGTGATTCAGGTCCTGCTTCCGAGACCAATTTGTGTTCCCCACTTCCTTTATAACGAGCAGTGGGAGCAAGAGGAAGGGCCACAGAGATGCTCAGCACAAACCTGCTGGAGCAGGCAGGAATCCCCTCCCTGCTCCTCCTGCCAGTGGGGCTGCTCCAACACACACCACGACCCCTGTGGGGTTGGTGGTCCCCGCCAGTGCTGCTCTGACCCTCAGGCATGTCGGTACCCACCCGTGCATCTGAGCTTTCACGGCGGCCAGCCAGGGCTGCCCGTGCATCTCCAAAACTCAGCACACCCGCAAGATGTCCTCCACTGCCAGCCAGAACATTCCTGGGGAGATCATGAAGAGCGTTTCATTTCATTCCCTCCTGTGACAGGGCCAGCCCATGGAAGCAGAGCACCGGCCCCATCCCCTGTGCCCGAGCCCTTTGCCTTCACAGGCAATTCCCGCCCCAACAGACCGAGCGAGGCTGCCCTGAGGTAGTTCCAGAGTTCCGCTGGCTGCGGATGGAGGGAAAACTTGTCCCGGCCGGAACACAATCCGCACTCCCAACTTGGGCAGCCTGGAGAGGTGAGGGGATGCAGGTGGGAGGAGAGGAGGAGGAGGAGCTGAGGCCGCCCTTCCTCTGCGGCACGTGGCGCTCAGGTTCCAGGGAAAGGGAGACGTGTCTGATTACCGGGCAAACAATAGTGAGCAGCGCTATTTAAACACATCCAATTACCGCTGCTATTCAGCGGGCAGAGGCCGATGTGAGAATGCAAACACAGGGAGAGCAGAGAGGTCTCTGCCGAGAAAAGCTGTAGGAGCCTCGTAACTCTCCCCTCTGAAAAGGGATTTAATCAGCAGCTGCTCATTGGCAGGGCAAGGAGGAAGAATGAGCGCTTTGTGCGCAGCGCTGACTTTTCCCGCTCCCTGGGGCACGCAGATAACTCCCCTGATCACCTCCCTCCCCTGGGAAGCGCTGCTTGATGGCACAGATCGGGCCGCTCCGTCCGGCCAAACACCGCCCGGGGCATAAGCCCGAGAGGAACATCTTCATCTCCCTCTGCTGCTCCGACTCTGGTGTCATCCAGTGGCTTGTGATGACCGAGAGATCCCCCAGGCCCACCTGAGGTGCTGGAGGACTCTCCAGTGCCCTACCCAGACCGTGCCATCCCCCTCCCCTCCCAGCCGGTGCCGGGTTTAGCTCGGCCGTTTGGCCTCCGTGGCTCCTGCCCGGGAGGAGACATGGAGTTTTTAGACCAAAGGAGTTGCCAGTGGCCAGTTTTACCAGGGCGAAGGGAGCTTGGCATCGGTCAGCTCAATGCCTCCCTTCCAGTTGGGGTGACACGAGTGACAAGGGGTTCTCACGGCCTCATTCTGCCGCTGTCATCCATTCCACAGCCACTGGCGTCCCTAAATCCCAGCGGAGCAGCTCCAGGAGACGAGCCCCACCTCAGCCCGAAGGGTTCCGTGTGACCCCTTGGCGTGGGGAAGGTTCGCTGCAGGCGAGCAAAGCGGTCCCGCTTGCTCCCCAAACGCAAGAATTTCCCCGATTTTATAGGATTAACGCTCTCACCAGAATCGCAGGTGATTATTGCTCCCTTCGGTGCTTTCACATGGCTTGGAATAACGCCCCAGGGACCCATAACAATTAACCCACTTCAGCATCTCACGCTGCCGTCAGTCAGAGACACAGGAGGGGAGAGCCTCCAAAATGAATCAAAGCAGAGGGAGTAAGCAGTTCAGTCCTTTTCTTTGCTGTTATTCCCATGTTAACACCGGAGCTTTGCCCCGTGGGATGACAACAATTTCTGCTTGAGCACAAACTCACTGACATAAAGTAAAGATTGCACTTTTATTTCTGTGCATCAGTGGCACGTCCCCAAAACCAACTCCAAAGAACAGAAGAGGATCTTTCTTCTTGGGTGGCTTCTTCTGGCTTTGGGAGCATTCGAGCCCGGTTCCCCTCAAGGCTGAAGGTGTGCTGAGTCCCGAGGGAAGGCAGCTGGGCTGTGCCAAGGCTCCTGCTGATCCCATCGCTGCCCTGACACGTGCGGGGAGAGCGGTGTTTTCTTCCGTTTACGGAGGAAGATTCTTTTCCAGTTAATCAGTCCTGGTCGTGCATTTAATTGCTGCCCAAGGACTCTCTGTGAGTCATGCCGTGCTTTAGTCGGGTACGTGGTGCTGCCGGGGTCACAGGGCTTCGCTCCCCATCCTCCGCAGGATCTCAGGGCAGAAGGGTCCAGAGGTAAAGTGGGATAGGAATGCAGACCCCTGGCACACCCCCAGGTGAGAGCCGCTCCTGCCTGGCAGCAAAAAGCCTGCAAAAATGTGATGTGCCCCAGGTGATCTTCAGTCCCTTCCAACCCAAAACATTCCATGAATCTATGAAAATGGATTGCAAAAATCCTGCCCGTTTCCATTTTTCTGTTGCAGTTGCAAAATATTTGTGTTTCGAGTCCTATTCCCTCAGAAGGGTTTTTTATTCTAATACTATTTCAATTTCTGTTTCCTTGCAAACCAGGAATGCTTCTCTGGGGGAAATTTTCCATTTAAAAAAGAATGGCTTTACCAATATTCCACATTTTGAACTCTACAATAAATCACTCAAAAAAAAAAAAAAAAAAAAAAAAGAAAGAAAGAAAAAAAGAGAAAAGGAGGACAGGAGGAAAGGAAGAAGAAACAGCTGCAAACTCAAATTAGGGTGAAATGAGGGGATACAGTGGGGATGGCAGGGTTTATCTACTACTTTAGGGTGCTTTTGGGGGAAATAAAACCTCTAAAACACTGGAGCCACAACATTTTAGCATCGCAGCTCAAATAAAGGTAGAAGCAATGGGGGCCTGAGGAAGGTCATGCCCAATGTCCTGGTGTGACAAGGCAGCAATTTCCCCATCCCAGCGTGGGGCTGGTGGCACAAACCACCTTTGTAGAACACTCCCACTTCCACTCGTGTCTGGGAAAGGCGTGGATGGCACGGGCAGGTCCTGGCTGCTCCGAAATAGCTCAGTGCCACTGAAGTGAAAGGAGCAGCTCCAGACAGCAGCAGCCATGGCTTGAGCTGCCAATCCAAACTGCCTGGCTCGGGGAAACAGCACAGCAACTCCAGAGCCTCGAGGGGAGAATCCATGTGTCAGACTGTGGGGTGGCGCCAGAAACATCTTAGGATGTGCTGATAGACGAGCAGAGTTTAAAAGTCTGCAAGAATAAACCTGAGGGATGTGGACAAGGTGGAGACTCAGCTGTGTGAGGGCCCAAAGAGAAGCTGCATCCATGTGGATGCAGATGTCAGGGAGTCAGAGAATCACGGAATGGTTTGGGTTGGAAGGCACCTGAAAGCTCATCTCGTTCCATGGGCAGGGACACCTTCTGCCAGCCCAGGCTGCTCCAAGCCCTGTCCAGCCTGGCCTTGAGCTCTTCCAGGGATGTGGCATCCCATCCACAACTTCACCCTCTTGCAACCCCGCACCCCGCAGCTCAGGGCTGGGGGTGCCCATGGCCGAGCTCCTGCTCTCAGATGGGGTGGCAGAGCTGTGCCACGGTCTCAGGGGCCACAAGAACCCCCTGAACCCCTGGCACAGCTTCCAAACCCTGCAGCGAGGCCTTAGGAGAGCCAGGAGAGGGGCTGGGAAGCTCTGCCTGAGGATCTGGCTGCTCAGCCGCCGTTTCACTCAGCAGGAGCCGGGCAGCTCAACCTTCGCACCGTGCTTTGAGTTTTCCCCGGTGGGTTCCCAGCGGGAGGAGAGGGGTTGTGATCCCCTTCTCCCTCCTCTCCCACATGAGCAGGGCTCACCCCGCTCCTGCCTGCCCGCCGGGACCGGGAGGGGCTGCAGCGGGCTGGGCATCTTTTCTTTGAAGTGGAGCGAAATCCTAAAGCTTTCATTCGGAGAGTGCAAATCACTGCTAAAAGCTCTCCCCTCTCTGACCCCCGTCTAGGAAACTCTAATCCAGCCTCACCGGCTTCACCGGTTTCCTTTTGTTTTTCGGTTGTTTCTGGTTTTCTTTCCAGTATTGACCTTTGTGTTCAAGCGTAGCTGACTCCAGCTGGAAACAAAACCGCAGCCCCTTTCAACCAGGAGGTTCATGATTTATTTAATTATTATGTTTTCACACTGTTTCCCCTATTTCTGCACAGTGAACACACTCTCCAAAGTCCCCGGTGCTGGCTGCCTGGTCTGGATTAGCTAAAACAGGTTTTTGCCGAGCATCACAGAGGTCACTTCGGAGCTCGGAATGAGGATGATGATAATCAGGGGGCTCTGATAATCAGGGTGCTCGTTAGGCTCTGCTAATGAAAGACACAACACTGAACCTATCCAAACCCGCAGTGCGTGGAGGGCAGGGGCCGTGGGGCCACCACAGCCGCTGTCACGGTGCTGTGTGATGGCCACGGGACAGCTCTGTGCCACCAGGACAAGGCGACAGCTTTCCACGGTGGCCATCACAGTGACGGAGGAGGAGAGCACAGAGGGCAGAGAACCATTTTCCTCGTCCTTGCAAGCAAATCCAGGAATTCCTGAGTTTTCCAGGGCTGCTGGGCTTTCCTCCAGGGCAGGTGGAGCTGCCAAATCGCGGCTTTCCCGGTGCTAATCGGGGCGATTAGCGCGGAGCGGCCCGGGGGAGCGCAGGACGCACCGCTGCACTCGCCGCTCCTGCCTCCCCGCGCCCCGCCGTGCTAAGCGCGTTATCTACGCGGGCCTGCTCGGGAGCCACAGCCCTTGGAGACGGAGCTGGAGCTGCAGCTCGGGCCGGGCTGCTTTCGGCACCGCCGCCAGCCCGCGGCCGGGCGGGGAAAAGGCGGCCGGGAGAGCTGGGGCTCTGCGCCGGTCACTGCTGGCCTCACCGCGGGAGTTTTCCCAGGAGAAGGCAGCAGGCTGGGAGCCCTCTCTGCCCCGTGGGATAATACCCGACGGCGATATTGCCTGTTTGTGTCCGCAGGGTGATAAATCCCCATAAATCTGCCTGAATTAAAAGCAAAATGAGATTTCAATTGCCTTCCTGCATCCTCCCCACTCAGCCAAGAGACCCAAACTCAAACCAGCTGGTGCAGACCCCACAGACTTGTGTTGGGTGCCTACAACCAAAACACAGACTCAGGTCGTGCATTGAAGATACATTAGAAGGATTTTGCACGTGCTGTGATGCCTCTGGTGACTTCTCCAAGGGTCTCCTGTTCTGGAGTGTTTGCAGAGCTGCTCCTTCCCCGCTCCTCTTGCTCCAGCCCCAGACGCCCAGAGGCCCTTAGCCTCCTCCTCCTCCAGGCACAGTGAGGTGACACTTTTGTTGTTCCTCACGTGGTGCTTTGCCTTTAGACCTGACATCAAGGTGGCTACTGGGATTAGCTGTCTCCTCCCGCTCCAGTTTGTCCCCCTGCTCCAACTTTTTTGATTTCATCTTCTCCCTCATCGCCCCCTAAAACCAACGTTCCCAAGATGTTTCACACAGCTGGAGGCCTGACTCTCTGCTGTTCCTCCTAACACCTCTAGAAGGCAGCTTGCCCTGAGCCCTCGAGTGACAGCAGCACACACGGGCGAGCCCAGAGCAGCACAAAATGGGGAGCTCCCATGGCCGTGAGCAGCAGGACATGGTGACAGGGGCACTGTTGTCCCCGAGCAGAGGACAAAGCATTGCTTCTCTCCCCCAGTGGTGTTGTCCCTTCCATGGGAAGGGGAGTCCTTGGTGGGGAGCAGGCAGAACCTGGCCCTGTGCTCTGAGTTGGCCCTGCAAGGGCCAGCCTGGAAAAAGTAGGACTTCACTCATACTAAAATCAAACTCACCCCATGTCTTGAGTCCTCTCCTTGCTGTTTTCCAGCTGGGTGACATGGCTGATCTCCTGCTGCACTTGGCTGCTTTTCTTGTCCTTTTTTGTGACTCTTTAATACTTTGGATTGTTTGTGTTCTATCTTCTTATTTGTTTTTCTCTAATGCCAACCTTCTTTCATCTCCCAAAGACTTTCTCCTCTCTCCCTGCTTTCCCTGACCAACTCTCCCTTTAGCTTCTTATTTTTACCTCCAAGTATCCTTTTGCTGATTTGATGCTGTACCAAACCACTGTAGGGCTTCCTGCTTGTCTGAGGGGCTGCACCACATGTGAGCCCAGATGGCTCTGCCCTGCATGCTCTCTCCCTGGGGGCATCACTCCCTTCCCTGGGGAGCATCTCTCCCACCCTGGGAGCATCAGTCCTACTCTGGGAATCTCAGTCCCACTCTGGGATCATCACTCACCAGCCAGGGAGTACCACTCCCTCCCCGGGAGCATCGCTCCCATTCCATAGAGGATCACTTCCACCCCGGGAAAGTCACTCCAGTCCTCAGGGTGCATCACACCCTTCCCTGGGTCACTCCCTTCCTCGGAGTGCATCGCTCCCACTCTGAGAGCATCACTCCCTTCCCTGGGGAGCTTCACTTCCACCCTGGGACCATCACAACCGCTCTGGGAGCATCACTCCCACCCCGGGGAACATCACTTGCCCGCCAAGGTGCATCGCTCCCTACACGGTGTCCATCCCTCCCTGCCCGATGTCCATCGCTCCCTCCCCGGTGTCCATCACTCCCTCCCTGGTGTCCATCCCTCTCTCCCAGGTATCCATCCCTCCCTCCCTGGTGTCCATCCCTCTCTCCCAGGTGTCAATCGCTCCCTGCCCGGTGTCCATCGCTACCCTGCGGGGTCCCGGCTCCCCCCGGGCCGCAGCACCGCTGGCTGTGCCCAGGAGAGGGCGATGGCGGCGCAGCCCACGGCCTCCTTATTGCTGCTTATCTACAGCGACTTCACTGCTTTAACTTCATTTTTTTGCTTCTTAGACTCCCATTTGCTCCTCCCCTCCGTGGGCGACCATTCCCCCTTTTTTTTCTTTTTTTTTTCCCCCTAGATTTTTTCTCCCAATTTTTCCTTAAGTCTCTCTGTGTCAAACTCCTTTTCTCTGGGTCCCTGCTGCAGCCTTACTGCACCACCAAAGCTGCAGGTGCTCAGCATGGTGCTGGTGTTCTCCTGGGACGGAGGTCTGGGAGGGTTGGCAGGATGCTGTCCCTTGTCCCAGCCCTCCACTCCTTGCAGCGCAGTGTGCTGGAGTCCCAGGGACAGTCGCACTCAGAAGGACCTTCATACTTCCCCTGGTTTTCCCAGGAAACACCCAGATCCAGCTGCACAAAGGTGTTGGGGGGTCCCTGTGTACCTCCCCAGTCTCCTTCCCCCTTCCTGCCTCCCTCCCAGAGAAGGCAGGAGCTCAGCCCCTACCCCCAACACACACCTGCTATTAAATAATGTATTTTCCCAGGAGAAGTTCTGCCACAAATCCCCACTGCACACATCCACGGGCTGCCAAAGGCCTTCCCCGTCCATTGAGGCATTGCTCCTCCTGCTGCTGGGGGAATGGGAGCAGGCCTGGAATGCAGCTGCAAAGTAAAACACCGCAAGGAGCCTAAAAATAGCGCCGTGCGTCTGAACTGCGTCAGCTGAGCTGAATTTCCAAGTGCAGTTGTGCTCTGGGAAGAGACACCCTCGCCGCTTGTTTGTTTATCCCTGCCTTGGGATGCTCCTGGCTCCTGATCCCTCTGCAGTTCCTGCCCCTCGGCAAGGGGGGGTGGCAGTTTCCCTGCCCGCCTGCTTGGCACACTCATGGGGCATTGGGATCTGCTACTGCTTTCATCAGACATTGTATTTCTTTGGTAAACTTTGCTTTGCCGAGACTTTTTTTTAACGCTTCTGTTTATTTTTCCCCCTTTTCCCCATATTTTTTTCAGTGAAGGGATCTTCTTGGAAATCTCTGCAGGCCCTGGAGCGAGCTGTGTGAGGGACCTGGCCGTGCACAACACCTCACGGACCAAAAGCCATGGTTCGGAAAGATTTTTTCATTAAGGCTTCTCAGAGGAGTTTAAGGATGGTGAAGTGAGGCCGGGAGGTGGAAGATGAGCTTGCCATTAGCTACAAATGACCCTCCTTTGACCTCTTTCACTCTTAATTGTGCTTCTGCTCGCTCTGATCCCTACAAACTCTGCTGGGACCAAGGGCATGCTTATGTCTAAACGAGGCTGAAAGCAGCCTGAGGTTTTCTAAGTCTGAAGTTTTCCAAACTGCCCAAGTCATGACAGACTTCTGTAACTGCCAAGAGGTGCCACTTGTTTCCTCCAGAAATCCTGAGTATCCCTGAAAACTTGCCCCAGTAGGCTCTGAGTCCTCTCACCCTCATCAGCACTGTGGGGTTTTTGGGGTGTCTCTCGTTCCAAGGGGAATCAGATATTGCTCAAACTCTCGGAAAATATTATTGTCAGATTACGGAGCATGAGATCAGAGTTTTTAAGGGCTCTTGTGACACGTTTCTCAGGTGGGTCCTGCCCTTGGCCCTTCCCAGGCCAAGAGGAAGGCTGGCATTCAGGTCCAGGCTGCTCTGGGCTGTCTTTGCCAGGACAGGAGCAATTCCTCCCCCAGCCCTTGTGTTGTCCCTGCTGGGATCCCCAGGGACTGCTTGGGGACCAAACTCTCCAGGCTCTGCTGCAGTGGGAACACCTGGGAACCTCCAGCTGCTGTTTCCTTGTCCCTGGTAGGCCCTGGCTCTTCCGTGCAAGGCAAATCCATCGCTCATGGTCTTATCTAGAAAGAGCCAAGCGCGGCCCCTCTGCGACAGCATCTCTGGGATTTCTGCCAGCTCCTGCCTCTCCTGCCCCCGCTGCCAAACCCATGGCTGGTCCTGTCGCTGGGAGCACTTGGGAATGGACAGGGAACTTTCCACGTCCCTCCTTCTCCCTCCCACCCACAGCCCCGTGGTGCTGGGTTGGGGAGGAGAGGCCCTCATGTGTCCACACGCAGCCCCCGTTCTGCCGGCAGGACTGAGAGCAGGAAGCCAAAATAAAATCTTCCTTTTTTTTTCTCTCCTTTTTTTTCTTTTTTTTCCCAGAGTGTATCACTGGCTATTGTCCTTATCAAACAAAGCCCTTTCATCAGAGGTTCTTTAACACACTTTATTTCTCTTTTATTTTGCTTTGAAATAAGCCGGGCAACAATTAATTTCAGAGAGAGAGAGAGAGAAAGAGAATTCAACAAGGATCTATTACTACTCTCGGCTTCTATTGCTGTAATGAAAATCTATTTCCTTTCCCTTTTGTGTCCCATATAATTTAATGCCCATTTTATTAATGGTCTGAAATAATTACGGAACCTTTTGTGATTCTCAAGTATGTTTCATTTAATTGTGCAATAAACGCCTAATCTCTTCCTCCATCTGAAGCTATTATGGCATTAAAATTAACAATTATGCAGCAATGCGCCCGGGTCCATAGAAATCACTCCAGATAACTAGACATATATAAATCATTCATGAGAACAATTTCTGAAAAGAGACGAAGGGAGAGAAGAAAAAAAAAATTGTGTTGAGAATGACATTGGGAAGCCAAGGGCCTGGTCTCTAAGAAGATAGCAACACCTTAAAAAAATCTTTTTTCTTCTTTTTTTTTCCCTCTTTTTTGTTATTATTATTTTACTAATTGTGTTCAGTGGCACGGCTACCCCCCCTCCATTAGCCTGACAGATATTTTCAGAATTAATTAACTGTTAGCTCAGAGGATAAATTGTTCATTATCAATTTTTACCCCCTTCCTTCTTTCTTTCTTTCCCTTTATAGTTTTTTTTTCTCCTTTTTTCCCCTTCTCTTTCAGGCCAGCAATTACACTCTCCGCCTTTCACTGGCAGGTCCTGTTCTGTAGGAGGTAATCCAAATGGGGAAAGTGCTTTTTCTTTCAACCCTATTCACTGGTGCTCTTCTCCCTTTTGTGGGATTTAATAACCATGGCTGATAGGCGCGCCGTGGACAGAGAGGTTAAGTTTGTTGTCTCAGCACTTTGTCGACAGAGGATGGCTCCAACATCCTGCTGCCTCTCCAGCCCTTCCTTCCCCTCCTCTCCTCGAGCCTCTCTTTAATTGCAGCTCCTTTAATTGGCGTTGGAGCCCTGCTCTGCATGGGCCCACGTCCTGGCCACCCAAGCAATGAGGTCTGGGGCGGCTCCAGTGAGGAGAGTGTGGGGACAGAGCCCTGGCATGTCTGTCCACCTTCGGCAGAGAATCAGAAGGTGGTTGAGGCTGGAAAAGCCCTCCAAGACCACTGAGCCTGACCATTCTCCCAACACAGCAAAAGCCACCTCTAACCCATGTCCCTAAGTGCCACATGCCTTTGGAATCATGTGCCTTTAAATCCCTCCAGGGGCAGTGACTCCACCACTGTGCTGGGCAGCCTGTTCCAATCCCTGACCACTCTTCCAGTGAAGAAGTTTTCCCTAATATTCAATCTAAATCTCCTTTGGTGCAAGCTGAGGCTGCATCCTCTTGTCCTATCAACAGCACCTCCAGGTCACAGTATGGGACAAGAGGACAGCAGCCCACTCCTGGCTGCCATCCCCTACAAGCTTCAGGTCCCTGACACCATTTCTCAAATCCTTGTCACAGCAGTGCTAATATCAGCTCCTGATACCATCACATCCTTCATCAGTCCTACCTGAGCTGGGCCATCCAGGTGGTCACTCCTGCCCTGCTGATGGAGCCATCATATCTGCATTTCTAAGGACCAGAGGGGAGAAAACTGTACCTTTAATATTTGAGTCTGTAAATTATTCACTTTGAAATGTACGTTATTGGAAGCGGAGAGGAGACGTTGAGTGCAGCCCTCCTGATCCATCCCAAGAAGTGTTCCAGGCCAGGTTGGATGGGGCATGGAGCAACCTGGTGTATGGAACATGTCCCTGCCCACAGCAGAGGGTGGAACGAGATGAGTATTAAGGTCCCTTTCCACCCCAAATCACTTTATGCCACTGAGTTGACCCAGGAAAGCAGCAGCTGCCTTCATCCCTCCTGCTGGCATCCTCTCCCAGGTCTGACAAGCCCACTGTTGGTCATCCTTCATATTTAGAAGTATTTTTAGAAGTATTTTTGTACCATCTTTGTTCATCCTCCCTCACAACCTGAATGAAACCTCCTCTTGAAAGGCAAATCCAGTCTCTGCTCTCTGTGTCCAGGGACAGCAAAATATTCCAAGGAATGGCTGTGTCAGGAAGGGTTAGGTTGGAGATCAGGGAAAGGTTCTTCCCCCAGAGGGTTCTGGGCACTGCCCAGGCTCCCCAGGGAATGGGCACAGCCCTGAGACTGCCAGAGCTCCAGGAGCATTTGTACAACACTCTCAGGGATGCACAGGGTGGGATTGTTGGGGTGTCTGTGCAGGGCCAGGGGTTGGACTCTGATCCTCGTGCCTTTCTTCCAACTATATCTATTTCATTTTGTCTCTTAGTGCATTGTCTGTTGTGGAAATATAACCACAGGAGTGTCGAAAATGTTGGATGCTGCCCTGTGCCTCAGGAAACACAGATCAAGAAGACGACTTCAGAATGGCACATCCATGGTTAAAGCTGGCATATCCAGGTACAGGTTTGACCAATGACTTCAATTAATCACTTTGAATAATAGCAGCACATTAGAAATGAGAGAGACCACTGAGAAGAAAATCTATAATCAGTGGGATCAGGAGGGAAGCAGACTCTATCAAGCACTACAATGAGCACAGTTCAAAAGATGATTCGTAAAATTAAAATCCCAAATTCACCCAGTGACCTGCCTTCTTGCAGGCCAATGGAGGGAGTCACACTTCATTTTTGATATCTTTTCTATCTAAAAGGATCGTTTTTCTGATCAGGTCAAAAAGCCCAGTCCTACCAGCAGATGATGATTGGGACTTCTTCAGGGCAGTGTTGTGAATTTAGAAACATTTAAAAACTGTCTTTGGCTCTGTAATGAATAGAGGTGGAGGGGAAAACGCTTTTGTACCACAGACCTGAGCAATGGAGTTTCCAAAATCAGCAATCTCCCTGCTTGGTCCGTGTCTGGGTGAGGATAGCAGGGTCCATCCTTGCTGTACAACCATCCCAGTAAGTCACATATTTTGGAATAGACTCTGCATTTTTTGGCTCTCACTGAAGGCTTCTCTTGAGCTCTGGCATCCTCAGGGTCACAAATTCCCAGGTCAGTGCACCCCAAAGTTGTCACCAACGGCTGCCCCACAAAACACCTTTGCAGACTCCCTCCCACAGTGATTGGCGACTGCTCCCATAATGGATCCATGTGGATGTGGAATTTGCTGCTAAAGGGGTTGTCTCCACATGAGTGCTTCCCACCTGGCTGAGCAGCATCACAGGAGCAGCCTGCAGTGGATTCCACTGGCGTTCCTCTGAGCTCAGGACATTCCATGATTCTATGTTTCCTGCAGAGCTGGCCATTGGCTGGAAGACTGCAGTGCCAGGATTTGGGAAGTGCTACAGGCACAGCTGGCAAAGACTGAGTGCCAGGGCAGTCTCCCAGCTTATACCTTTTCCTCCTGACTTGGCATCAGGTGTGCTCATGTAAGTGCAGGAGAGAGAGATTAAAATGTGTCCTTTCAATAAAGACGTTATTTCCACCTCATTTAGATTTCCCTGTTCTTAATGTACTTCATCGTTCCAGTTCATTTTATCCAAGCGTTTTAAAAAGCTCTCCTCTTCTATTTCTCCCTGGTGAGGATGATTAAGATAGAACAGGAATAATCTGCATGTTTCCAAACTTTGCTGCCTGTCTGGAATTAAATCACAGCTGCAATGAGGAGAGGGAAGAGAGGAGTGGGGAGCTGAGTGCTCAGAGCCAGGAAAGAACAAAAAATCTGAATGCCACAGGCAACAATTTCAGTGCACAGACCATATTTGGCCTTCAGGAGGTGACCACAGTCCAAATTACCTGGGAGACAGCAGGAAGTCTGAGCTGTGCCCTCACCTGTAATGCTGTTTATTCCCTGGAAATGCTATTGATGGTATAGAAATCGAATCGCTCTCCATGCTGGAAATACCAGGGAAGAGCAAAACCTAGGCCTGTGACAGAAACAGGATTTCTTGTCAGCCCTCCCACTGCCTTCAGGAATCCCACTCTGCCCCCCCCCACACACATTTTCACTCCATGAAGTGTTTTATCCAACACTAGGACAGTGCTGAGGGGACGGAGCAGGTATGCAGAGCAGGAGGAACCATGTCCCTTCTCCTGCTGGATCACACAGACATTGTGCGATTCATGTCTGAGATGGAAAAGAGGAGAGGGCCACCCACCCCCAGGACCTGCCAGCTCTGAGGATGCTGTCCAAGAAGCTCAGAAATGGAGCTTCTCATTCATCCTGCCATTGGATGGCAGCTCCCAGCTTGGATTTGTGACATAGTGAGGAGCAGACGTTTAGCTTAGATGCCTCCAGCACTCCATCCCCCAGTTTTGAACAGACTCCAAAAAGCACTACAGCATGGGGGTCATCAAACAGAGCTCCTGGCTAGATCCTAAAATCCCCTCGGCTTTTCACGGACCATTTTTACCTGAAAATCCAAAGCTGCAGAAAATATATTTCCTTGCTTGGCTTAAACAATAACAAACTGTGGCTGCCCCATCCCCAGAAGTGTCCAAGGCCAGGCTGGACAGGGCTTGGAGCAATCTGGGGTACTGTAAGTTGTCCCTGCCCATGGGAGGGACGAGATGGGCTTTAAGGTCACTTCCAACCCAAACCATTCCATGTTCCGTGACTCCAACACTGTTGGAACTGGGGAAGCACATGATGCAGCAATGCAGTACATTGATGGTGCTCCATGCTATGATGGTTAAAACCATCCAATTTTCATGTTGGACAGTTCATCCTCCTCAGATGAAGGTAAGAGATGCCCCCTGTTCCTGAGCACCTCCTGTGGTGCAGATGTGCTGTCTGCAGCCAGTCAGAGCATTGCCTTAGCAAAGCCCATTTCATTTAATGACTTTTCATATCACTGCCTGGTATTTATTTACTTCCCAGAGCATGCTGGAGGTCGTAATGAAAAACTACCAAACCTCAGCACAGAGACTGCCCCATACTTAAGACGATTAAGATAAAGTCCCACATAAGTGGCCCTAATAAAAGGAATTTATCACGAGACACGGAGAGGAAGGTATCTTTATTCACGAGGTGAATAGCACTAAGGGTTGTCAGTGCAGATTCTCAGTTCAGGAAATTATCATTCATTCTCCAAATTACTGACTGCACAAAAATTACTAAATGGTGCGTTATCACTGCCTCTCAGCACGAGGATGTCTTTGTTGTACGTTTGATTACAAATGGCTCGCCCCGTGATTATCATCAATAAATCACAGGTAAGCGGAGCACATGCCATGGGGAGGCTTGGCTGGGAGGTTTCTGGAGCTGCTGTGAAAGGAAAGACAAAAGCCCCCTCCAGTGAGGAGCTCTGGTCCTTGGGGCTGGTAATAACTCACTCCTGGTGTTGTTTATGCACAAGGACAGCCGTGGCCTCGCATGGTCACGGCGAGAATTCAGAGACATGGAAAATGCATTTCCTTACCTCTCCATAAATCCATGCAAGGCAGAGATACCTGGGTGTCTTTTTTATTTTTTCCTTCTGCATCCTGCCAAGAGCATTGAAGGCACAGCAGGTGCCAAATGGCAGCCCAGGATAATAAGTGAGGAGAAGATAAGTGATCCTTCTGCAGCTAAACGTGGTGCCCCAACAACTCTAAGGTATGAGAGAAGCCAGGACATTTTGGGGAGTCAAATCCACCTGTGAGGAGCCTTTGAGCTCTTCCTCTTCCCCAGATCTTTCAGCAATTCTCATCTGGATTTAGGAAACATCTGTTGACTCTTTCTGAAGACAATATGAGTTTTTTGTGGTGGAAATATATCCCTGTATCCACAGAGCCATCAGTAATAGGAGGAAGAGTGGAACCCTACAAGATAGAAGGATTTGATCTGCGTCCTGTTATCCCAGTATGCCTTAGGGGAGCTACAAGGAAGCATCACAACTCGGAGTAGAAGATCTGTTTATTTTTCTCCTGTTGAGACCACAGGAGGATCTTAGTCAGCTCAGTGATATCCTGCAAAGAGCGGCTTGCATTTATTCAAGAAGAAAATCATGGAGATAATAGTGAGATCTTTCCATGCATCCTCAAATAAATTTGGACAGTGGATAGAACTTATTTTCCCAGGTAACCCAGGATGACCTTTATTATTGGGCTCGTTGGTCCTGCCCTAGTGCAAACCCCTCTATTGTTACCTGTAAGTGAAGAAAACCCTGAGCTTCTCAGTGGCTAAGGACAAAATCCTTAGCTCACCTCCTGTGTCAGGAGAGATTCTTGAACTTGGAAGACTCGATTCAACCACAGAACTCAAAGCTGACCTATACCAAAGCTCATCCTTGCTCCACACTTGACGCACTTCTCTATGAAGTTGCCTCCTGTAGCCCTTGTGAGGGGAAAAGTTCACAAAGGTGGACAGAAGCTTTTCCAGGACAGATGTGTCAGAGTAAGAAGGACTACATGAGGAGGAAGGCAATCCTGAAACAGCTGGTGGTCTATTGTGCATCTGTTTTTAGAGGCAGATGTTCATCCTGGTGGAGTGTTTGTTGTCCAGTGAAACAAGCCCAGTTTCAACTACCAAACCTCCAAAGAATTCCCCAGCAGCACGACCTTTTTCCCCCTCATCAGTGTCTTCTCTCCTGTCTTTGGGCAGTAGGAAGAGCAGAGAGTGTTTGCAAAGCTTCTCACAGAGCTCAGCCTTGGGTGCGGTGACACGTGGGCAGAGATTTAGATCCCTATCAGAGCTTGTGGCTCCAGCGATTACATTGCATTAAGGCTCCCTCGGTGTTGACAAACACTGCTCCAATTAGGAATTAGCTTGGCATGGCATCTGATAGCCCTGCTCCCTGCTGACCTTCTAAATGGACAGCCCTGCCTTCCCCCGCCCCGTCTCCTTCGGCAGGGGGCAGGAAACAAACCCCGAGATCTCTCTCCACCATCCCTTCACCTCCTTTTTTCTCCTTGATTGATACATTTCCATTGGCAACCCTGAATCTTGCCTGAATATTAATGGTCGCTACTGTGCTCCAAAAATTCCTCCCTTCCACATCCAGTCCAGCAGCACCTGATGCCACAGGTGATGATCCAACCGTGCGTGTTTTCTTTCAGTATTCACAGAATCCCAGAATTTTGGGGGTTGGAAGGGACTTTAAAAATCATCTCATTCTGATGCTTTCCCCATGGGCAGGGACACCTTCCACCAGAGAAGGTTTCTTGTATTGTTGGAGTCTTGTTCATCAAACAGCAGAGAAGGTGTCTTTATTTTTGGAAGTCAGTGTCCATCTTAAGCTCCAAACCTCCAAGACCTTCCAAACCCATCTTGAGCATCATGGGATATTAATACAAAAACACAGAGTTGTGACCAGGACAACTGGAACAAGGGGAGCAGGAAGTATCACATCCAAACTTCCCAAGGGGACATGAGGAAGGTGAGACTCACCAACAGTCATGGCAAATCTCGATCAGAGAAGGTGGGTGAAGCGGAGGCTTCTTCAAGGATTTCTGGAGTTAGGGTGAGGGACCCCAACCAGAAGAGAACAAATGGGAGTGGAATAGAATGGATTTACTGTGGATAGAAGTAGATATTTAAAAGGAACAGAAATGCAGACAGGACGGGGACTGGGCAGGGTCACAGCAAGACCATCTGAGGACTGTTGAGATAGTTTGTGCAGAAATGGATGGGGCACTTTCTCTGGTGGAGGAGACTGGAGAGCTGGAATGGCTGTCCCAGGTGAAGTTGAGCATGGAGGAATTACAGGACAGAGACTGGCTTCTACTCCATGACTGGTACATAAGGTCCCCCCATGAGGGCTCTCACCACTGCCCTTGGCTGTGTAACACAGATGAGGGTGCTGGGGAACTGCTCTTCCCTTCCTTAGTGTTCCAGGCAAATTGATCGGAGCTGCCATCTGAGTGATCCCAGATCACACACAGCTCCCAGGGATCTCTGTACTGACATGAGAGTCCCACTGAGCATTCCCAATGAACCACCAGTATTTTATTTTGTGTTTTTCAAGATCCTTGTCTGCCATCACTGTCTCACTTCAGGCTCCTCTTGCAATTTGCACATCTCATCCACATTGAATTAGAAGGAAAAGGCAACCAGGAATTATGCAAAGATTTATCTAGTCTTGATCTGGGCACACAGGGTTCATCCTGTGTAACTCACATGACATAGATACCAAATTTAGGCAGATGAATTCTCTTTCCAGGCTAATTTTCCTGACCAATACCACGAGAGAAGCTTTTGCTATTAGAGAAACCATCATCTGTAATTACTCCCAAAAATGGTAGCAACAGCAGTATCCCAGGAATGCCCAGGGCATAGAGTGATTCCCAGCTCCCACAGATAGACACAGGAGTGTGTGGACACAGGACCACCCATCAGAGCCTTTCCAAATCCTCTTTCGGAGAGAGAGGTGACAGGGAGGAAACATCTGCCGTGTCTTGACGTGAGATGAGTGAGCTGTGCCCACACAAGGCGCTCCCACCTTTGGTGGCCAAGCTGGTTTAGGTTGATTTTGGGGCCAAGCCTTGCTTGATGCCAGTGTTGTATCCATAAGGTCCCGCCCCACCATCCCTGGCTGGCAGTGGGATGGCAGAGATGCCAATGGACTGCAGCCACAAACCAGGCATTCTTTGTGCCACTCCCTCCCCTCCTCGGCAGAGCAGGAGGGGTTTGTGCTCATTTCTTGCTCCAGCTCACGTGTTTCCATTAGAGTGGGGAGGGCTGGGGGGGCTGTTGTGGTTCCCTTCTCTGCGGCACTGGAAATTGATAAGGTTCATATGCATACAAAAGGCTGAATGGAGAGGCAGGAGGGTGAGCGGGGTCGTACACCCAGATGGATTTTTTAATTCCGGGGGAAAATAACACCACGCTCTCAAGTGATAACTGAGCCTTTCTTCCCAACTCGGACCAAAATATGATTTTTCATCTGCGCATTGGAGGAGAGGAAAATTATACAGAATTTCATTCTGCAGAATAATAAAGCTTCATGCTGAATAAAGCTCCCATAAGCCAGTGTAATTACTGAAGGGCAGGAAATACACTTTCAGTTTATATCTAATCACAATGCCATATTGTGTGCTGTGAAAAGGACTTCTGGAGGCCGGAGTGTTGCTGGAATGTGAGCAGACCCTGAAGACTTTCTTCTTGGCAGGACTTTTTCGGCTGGGAAAAAAAAAAGGAAGACAAGTGGCTGGAGCCACAGAAGAGGACACAAAAGCACCACTTGAGAAGGATTCTGAAGGCCTTTTTCAGGGGATTCAGACTCAACCCTGGCAGTGCTTTGGTCTCAATTTGGGACTTGGATGCTGTGGCCTGGCAGGGCCAAAGGAGCACTTGGGTGGTTTGGGGTTAGATGCTGCTCCATCCCAAGGGATCACAGGCCACAGGAGCCATGATTTGTCCATATAAGTAATGGCATTAGGATAACAGAAGATGTGGGACCACTTCAATCTAGGATTTCTACCTTCCTCTTTTATTCTCATGGTGGATGACAGGCACGAAATGCTCTGTGTAGACCATCAGAAGCTACAACACCCTCAAACTGGTCAAGGTTGTGACAGGGCTGCTCAGAAGAAAGTGCTGCTCAACACATTTGAGAAACTGGTTAAAACCAGGGATTGGTGGGAGCAGAGTGGGAAATGCCAAGTGGGGTTTGGGACAGGCTTGGGAGATACCAGGAGGTTTGTGTTCATTGAGGGGAAAAGCAGAGAAAAGGGCAGCAAGGGGAAAGATTTCTTTGTGCAGTGAGAGAGTCTTTTGTGCAGAGGGTGACAAAGCCCCCTTAGCGCAGCTTGAAACATTGCTCCTGTGTGAGTAAATGCAGAGCATAAACCTGCTCCCAGCATGTATTTTATTCCAAGGTCTTTACACTAAATCCCCATGGCACCTTTTGGGAGGCAGCTGCAGAGGGTGTGAAGTTTCATGGCATGGGAGCTCCCCAAAGACTGAGACACCTACCTGGGCTGGGGGGAAAGTGACAACCCATGACAGAGGTGTGAAAAAAATCGTCCACACTCCTTCAGCCTCAGGTTTTAACCTCACTGGCAAGAAGGAAAAAAGTAAAGCAACTACAAAAATACCCCCCAAGGTACCACCTCCAGCTCACCTGTTCCGTGTTCAGATAAATTTGTTTGAAGTTGGTGAACATGGAGTGGAGAGGGCAAAGCTGGTAGAGGGAAAGCAGCTTTCCTGGCTGCAGAGGCCAGCTCCCACCTCAACGGCAGCAGCTCTGCAAAGCTCCAATGTAAAGTTGTCTGTCTTCCTGCTGCTCAGAAAATCTCCATGGTTAGGAGGGGTTTCTGGCAGCCCTCTCTCAACAGGTCAATCTTGTATCCCTGTTTCAGAGGCTGCTGCTGGCTCCATGCAACCTCCCACAAGATTACTGCAAGTGACTCAGGCTGTGGCCAGGGCTCCCAGCTGGAATGTTGCACGTGGAGCTGCATCTCCCTCACCAGATACAGGCGAAGGGGCTTACACTCCACAGCTTCCCTGCTTTGTTACCACCAATTATTTGCAATTTCAAAACACACCACTTCTTTTCATTTGCACCCACAGTGTCTTTTGACCTTTCCTTTTGCCTCCAAAAGGAAGAATTCATGTTTTTTCTCCAATAGTTCAACCAAGAGTTGTCAAGATCCTTCCTTAACACCTCTTTGTTCCCCTGCCTGTTCTTCCCTGTGGATAGGACAACCTTTTCCACACAGAGAACTCCCCAGGTGAAATCTTGCCCACGGCACCACTGCAGTGCCACTGGTCTGAACTGGGAATGCTTCACCTGAAGGATGCTGAGACTCCTGATTTTCCATAGTGCAACTCCCTGGTGGCTCATAGCCATTCTCTGGATAACTAATACACTCACATGTCTCTGCTCCTCTCGTTTCCAACTGATGAGCTTCCAGTTTAGAGCAGAATTTCTTGTTAATCCCCAAGTGCATGACCTTGCATTTAGTAGTCTTAAATTTCATCCCATTTCCTTTACTCTCGTCTCCAAGATTATGCAGTTCTCCATGTATGGTATTGTGATCCTCCTTTACTTTGCTGACGGCTCCTAAATTTATGAGGACTAGAAAATTGACAGGAAACTTAAGGCCAGGCCTGGCTGCCAGTTCACCTTGGATGGAAAGGGCGGGTGGGGGTGAAATCCTGCAGCTGTACGGGGGTGCCAATGGATTCATGGGTTCAGGGAACAGCAAGGAAAGCGGGAAGCAGCTGCCTGGCCCTGCAGTCGTGCACTCCATACAAAACCCCCCAGCATGGGATGTGTCAGACAGGGGAAAAGATTCTCTGAGCACCCAAACCTCTTTGTTTTCTCTCCCACAGGGAGATGGTCAAGTTGGTTCCTGGGTGATCCAACACCAGTGGCCAGGTGTTGTACGGGAGCTGGGATGGGAGGCTGGCAGAGTGCTGAGCAGCATCTGAACAGGGCAGATGGAATGAGAGAAGCCTGCAGTGATTTCCCATCCATGGTTTTCCGTGGTGCAATGGAATAACCCCCTGCCAAAGTGCTGGATGCCCTGCTTGGGTGGAGACTGGGCTGCCTTGGCTGCTACAACTCAATGCCAGGGGTCCCTCATGTGCCAAAAGGATGGTTTGGTATTTAATGCACTGCTTTACCAATCCACCCAAAATGTTCTGCATGCCCTCACTCACATCTAAAGTTAAAAGCAGGGAGTCAGGGCTAGGAAGGTGCTGGAGATGCTGGTAGGATCCCAACTGTCTGTACTTGTCTTTACCCCAGCTCCCACCTACCTGCCTGCCTAAAGCTGGGCTTTGTTCCCCTCCCTGTGCTCACTCACAGGAGAGGTGCACCACCACCTCTTCTGTTTCACAGCCACACACACATTTCTGGAGAAATGAGAATTGTGTGGGACACTTCTCTCCAAACTCCTCAGCAATGGGAGACCTTCTGGCCCAGGGACTCCTGCAGCTGCACCCCTCAGAGACCCCATTTGCCTCTGGAAAATCCCCTGTCTGCACGGAGTTAGCTTCTAACCTCTCTCCATTTCAGCCGGCAGTGCAACTGGTTTGCACTAAGCATCCAGCCGAGGGGATTCAGCCCTCCCAATCAGCACAACTAAAGCATGAAATGAGGACACAGCCCGGGAGCGCGGGCAGGGGGGACTGTGCCGCCTCTCCCACATCACCGAAAAAATATTAAAAAAAAAAAAAACCAAGGAAGAAAGCAGAGCTTTTGCATTATTCTGTGCTCCGTCCAGAGTGCAAATGCTCTATTTTTACACACCTTCCCATCTCCCCTGAGCCTCGTCCCCTCCTCCTCCGCCCGCACAGGCAAAGTTCTTGAATCAGCAGATTCTGAGCTTGGGAGCGGTAAAGAGCTATTGAGGGACGGACTCTGATAGCATTACAACCATCCATGGAGCCATTTTCTGTGGCGAATCGCTGAGTTCTACCTGGTTATCTCCTGCCTTGCACATCACTTCCGAATGACATGCTCTCAGTCTGGGCAAAAAATGAGAGGTTTTTTTTTAAGAGCTGGGATTTCAATAATATGTGACGAAAGGATGAGATTACTTTCTGAGGTGGGAGAAGGCGAGAGAGGGGGAGAGGGGGAGAAGAGATGAAGAGCAAGTTCTTGGTCTTTTATGGAGTTTCACAGCAAGGCTGCTCTCTTGGTGGTAAAGACAGCCCAGTCACTCTTCTTTGGATAGTTTCTCACCCTTTTCCCAGGTGAAGGGGCTGGGAGAAGCCCAAATGTCCAAGAGGTCAAGATGTGTTCATGCATTGCATTAACAAAGAGACTGTCTGGCTGCAAAGGGCACTGGAAGCAGAAGCTGCACTAAAGAGTGGCTGAGCCACAGCTGCAATTTCAGAGACAGGCTTCAACTTGAAGAAGTCCCAACACATCCAAGTCTCACCTGGTGGCTTGATTTCCAAGTGCCCAAATTAGCC
Source organism: Acrocephalus scirpaceus scirpaceus (assembly GCA_910950805.1). Lineage (NCBI taxonomy): Eukaryota > Metazoa > Chordata > Aves > Passeriformes > Sylviidae > Acrocephalus > Acrocephalus scirpaceus. Next base: position 21,217,857 of record OU383781.1, read on the forward strand.
AAAAGTGAGTTGGAAATGGAGGTGGGGGAGTGAATACACTCTCAGACAGAGGGGTGCATGTGTGGGCTCTGTGTGCTGGTGGTGGAGCCAAGGGTGCAGCCAGAAGACACTTTCCTGGTGTCAGATACTCCCCTGTTCAGCAGAGTGGGACTCATTCCACAGAGATAATCCTTTCCCTGCCTTCAGATAATTCCTGTGCCTATGTTCTCCAGCCCGGGTTCTTATCTGCTTCCCTTACCATCATTGCTGGGTGCATCACCGTGTTTATCTTTCCAGCACCCCTCCGAGGCCAGCAGAGCTTTCATCCCCCAGGTTCCGGGGAGAACCTAGGAGAGATGGGATGAGCAAGCTGCAGGGATTCACTGTGGTCACACACAAAGCTGGTTGTACATTAAAAATGACCCCAAGGCACAGACTTATGTCTCAAACCTTTGTTTCAATAGTCAGGTGGGGGAGAAAAACTCCAACACCATAAAAAAGGCTAAAGGCAAGTTGTGTATGTTTATCACATCTCCAGGTGCTCTTCTGCTCCCTGGGGAAGTCAGTTCAGAGCAAGTAAGACCTGTGGCAATGTGGAGGACCTGCAGGCGAGACCCGAAATGCATCAGCAGGTGCAGGAGCCGTGCCTTCACTGGAGCTGTTGTCCGGCACTTGAGTAGGGATTTAGGGTTTTCTACAGGGACTGCTCATTTGTGAGGCACATTTGGGAGGGAAATTAAATTCCTGCCCAGTATAGATTGGAGAAGGCCACTTCCCTGTCTGGAAGTTCTGGTGACCAAGAGCAAGCCTTCATGGGGACGTCCACAGGCAGAAGGTGCGGAGGTCACCAGGACTGCAGGAACTTTGTGCAGCTGTGGCAACATGGGAAGTACCAACACCAGCACTAACAAGGTTTATGTGCACAGGTAAACCCCAACACATTTCTCATTTCACTGTCTGAGCAGAAAAATACAAGGCTGTGACTCATCTTTAAAGACCCAGAGCTCCACCCAAAAAGTGTCTTCAGGGGAAAACTGCAGAGTCTCAGTTTGCCATGATGCTGCTCACCCGTGCTGCTCACCTGGATGTGTTCTTTGCTCTCCCATCGGTTTTCCAGCTGCAGGGAATGGGCAGGGAGAGCAGACAATGCAGGGAACTGTTCCCTGTGAACGCTCCCTGTCCCTGATGGGATCAGCTGCTGTCACCACCAGCTGCGGGTTGTCTGTGTCAAGGAACAATCTGACGAAGTGCACCAGGTAAAATTTTGCTGGCTTCTGTCTTTAGATAAGGGCGCTATCACTGACTCAACATATTTTTGTATAACACACCCGATGCAAAAAGCATTCAAGCATCAGGCTTGTTTAAACGTATTTGATGGTATCTGGAAAAACCAGTTAACACTTCCCGGCTGGCTGCGGGGTGCTCTGTGCAGAATCACTGCAGGAGAGGCCATCGAGCCTTGTCCCTGTGCTCAGAGCTGCCTGTGGCCAGGGCACAGGGCAGAGGAGGACAGCCTGCTGCAGATGGTCCTGCTGGAGGAGCTCAGCTCTCCCTGGACCATGAAGACCCCTGCAGGAGCAGGGTGGAGGGCCCATCTGCAAAGATTCCTTCCAGCTCTGCGGCGATGAGAGCGCACTCAGCCACCAGGCCAGGATTTATCAGTCACCTCCAGATTTATATGAAAATCTTCCAGGAGCTTGAGGCTACTGTATCTCTTTGCCAACACCAGCAGCACGGGTGTTGTCCCCAGACTTGTTTTCACCATCACACCCTTCTGCTTTCAGTGGAGAATAACCCTTAGCAGGGCATTTCCATGTTGTATGGGGACCTTGCCTGTGTTTGGCCTCATTTCCCCCTACCTGGCAAGAAAGTGATAGTTCAGATGAACCTTTTCTAGTTAAATGCCATCACTTTTTCAGAGGGTTTTGTTGGTTTGGGGTTTTTTTTGGACCAGATTTTTCAAGAACACCTGAGAAGCAGATAGAGGCAGATCACTCCCAGGACTTCCTTTCTATTTACAAGATAGTTCTTTATCTTGGATTTATGATTCTTGATCCAAGCTCTAGTGCCAGCTCTAAGCAAACAGACACTTGTGGTGTGTAAAGAAAAGAGAACACACATTTACCTTTGAACTGCAGAGACTTTCTGGGTTAGGGTGGGCACATCTGGGGAGAAGCGAGGAATTGTGACCAATTTCTCTGTTTTCTCTCATCTCTGCTCAACAAACAGATGAGGTGGAGTTGCCAGAGAAAAACAGGGGATTTTGCTGCTACTTCCTGCTCTTGCAGAGGTTCATGGTTTGGTATTAATTACGAGGTTGGGCAATAATTAAATTACTTTGTTGGCCATTTATTTCCTTGGAAGGACATTGATGTTTCCCAGTGATAAGGGAAAATATGTGAAAATAGGACTTCTACTCCTTCTGAAGAGGCAAAATCCCAGTAACAGAGAACCTATTACTTCTTCATCTGTTTATTTCTGAGGTCCAGCTAAATCTGCTGGAATATTTAGGATGATCAGTACTCTGCCCTAGGAATTTGGACTAGGTGGAGGGACAAGTTGGATGGTACAAGGATGCTCAGCTATGCCTTTGTACAAGGGAAGAAGCAGTGGAAATTTTCCCCCTTTCCCACTTTTGTCATTGGGATCCTTTGGGAGGAGGAGCGTGCTGGAGTTCAAGGATCCCTGATGTCACCATTAAGCAAGCCCATCTCTCCTCCCCTGCTCAGTGATGGAGAGAAGCAAACTCCTGACTTCTCCCAGAGGATTGCACTGGGAGAGGGTGATTCCTCAATTTTGTGTTGCTGTAATGGGGACCGAGAATCTCCAAGCCAGGAAAGTTCCCATCTCTCACCCATGGAGAAATCCTGCTGTCCCTCCTCCCGGCTGCTGCTAAGTGTGCTGGGAACTGAAGCAAAGCACTTTGCTTATCCTAGCCCCCTGCTTTTCCATCAGCAAAATGAGACTTCCAGTTTGGGGAAAAAACCCAACTCACTTAAAAAAAAAAAAAAAGCTGCCTAAAAAAAAAATCCCAATTATTTTTCTAAATTAGAGATTAACAAATGAATTATTATTCCCTGTAGGTACCAAGAGGCAGCACTTTGCTGGCATTCAGAATTTGGGAGGAAAATTCCAACTATGCTGTATTTTTGCTTTGTGGTTTGCCTTTTTTTCTGTTTAAAAGTGGTGCTTTCCTACAGTTCCTTGGTTGGGGTGTTGGAAGAAGAGGAAGAGGAGGAGGAGAGGAAGAGTGAGCGTGTGCAGGGTGGCTGAGGCTTGTGCCAAAGGATCCTTTTGTGAAGACCAGCAGTTCCTGGCGCTTTTATCCCAGGAAAAGATTACATTTAACTCCCAGGGGTCTTTGCTTCCTCAGATCCTTTTCAGACTGAGTCACTGTAGCACTGCAGATAGTTTTGGGTGTCCTTTCATTTTTTTTTTTTTTTGACAGTATTAAATACATACCCCAGTGAGCCATAAATCAGTGGTTTATCAGAGAATAAATCATATCTGTAATAAGAGACCACTTCTTTTTAATTGGACAGTGCATTAAATGAAACAGATATACTTCCTCAAAGAATGCAGAAATGTGTCAGCCAGCCTTCTTTAATGAATTTTAATTTTAAACCATCTTTTCTTTGAGAGAAAAGCTATTCCCCCCTCCCCGCCCCCCAGTAAAATTATATTCTAACTGGAGGATTTGCTGAGTTTTATGGGTTATTGTACTCACACCACTTTCATTCCTGTGGTATTGTAGGAGCCTTTCCTCCAGGTTCAGGCTGGTTTATGTGGAGGGGGATGTTGTAGCAAATGGATATTTTTCTGGTAGGTCTTCATGTGCTCGCTGGGGTTGGTTGGTTGGTTCTGCTTTTATTTGTGAGAGCATTGCCAGGAAAGAAAGAGCATCCTTTACAACCTCCTGAATCCTGGGGAAATCTCAGCACTGGTTTAAATAATTTGGGCAATGGAGTGAATTCCTCGGGGAAAGGACAAGAACCCGTTTTATTTTAGAAGCAAAATGGACCACTGGTCAGGGAGGGGAACAATGCAACTTGTCCAAGGATCAGAGGCACAGCACAGACGTCACAACTCTGTAAAACAGAGATCAGCACCCCTCCTACAAGGAAAGGCTGGAAGAGCTGGGATTGTTCAGTCTGGAGAAGTTCCAGGGTGACCTAATTGTGGTTTCCAGTAACTGAAGGAAGCCTGCAGGAAAAGATGGAGGAGACTGTTTGCAAGCGTTTGAAGCGACAGCACAAGGAGAATGGCTTCAAGAGGAAGGAGGGTGGATTTAGATGGGATATTGGGAAGGAATTCCTGGCTGTGAGGGAGGTGAGGCCCTGGCACAGGTTGTCCAGAGAAGCTGTGTCTGCTCCATCCCTGGAAGTGTCCAAGGCCAGGCTGGACAGGGCTTGGAGCAACCTGGGATGGTGGGAGGTGTCCCTGCCCATGGACGGGCTTTAAGGTCCCTCCCAACCCAAACCATCCTGGGATTCTCTGTCCTCCCTTGTTCCTGCTCATTCAGATCACCAACTTCTTTAGGGCAATAACAACTGACCAAGAAGGGGAATTCTGGTCCTTTGGGAAAATCCTGACATTTTTGACATTTTCTATTCAGCAGAGCTTTGTCACAGACCAGGAGGAACTGAATAAATCTGTCCTGCAGGGCTGTACTTTGCAGGTGGCTTTTGTGTCACCTGAGGTCACATCTGGACGATCCCCTGAGAGCATCTGCAGGGGGTGAAGGAGGACAGGACCTTGTGGAGGTGATGGATCCTGTCTCAGGAAGATCCAAGGGCTGCTGAACTTGGGGCTGTGGGATCTCCTCCCACGCTGCGCTGGTGCAGGCAGGGATCAACTTTGGGGGACTCCTGGGGGTTGCAGGTCTGGGGAGAAGCTTGATGGACAGGGAAAAACAGGATCAAAAAGCACAAATCCCAGGCCTTTCCTGAGGTAGGTAAGACAGAATGAGATTGTCTTTTCAAAAGAAAAAAACAAACCAAACAAAAACCAAAAAACAAAAACCAGAACAAACAAAAAACCCCACAAAACCCAAACAAACAAAAACCAAGCAAAACAAACAACCAAAAAACCCAACCCAAAACCCAACAAAAATCTCATCAAGTTTTTCAGTAATCAACCTTCTCATTAAAAAATGGTCCTGATGTCCATCCCGGGAGTCCACTCCACCCCTCCCTCGGCAAAGGCCACCCAGGAGCCAGCCCAACCAGTTCCCTGTCACTTCCCCTCTCAGAAATCCCATTTCGTGAGGGCAGCCAAAATTTCCAGGCCTGTTTGCTGCAGGGTAATAGGGACTCCTTTCTGGTCCTACCAGTCTCACACAACACCCCAGCCCTGCTGCTCCTCACTCTCCTAAGACAGACAGGCTCTGCAATAATTTCCTTCTCAACATGCTGGTAGTAAAATCTTTATGAATTTGAATCTCTTCTTATTATTTCCAACCCTGTGCTTTTATTTCCTACCCACACCTTGGGCATGATTCCCCCCTCCCCGAGTGTCCAGCTGGGTCACAGTCAGTAATAGCTGGTTATTAGCTCTGGGCAGAGCCTGCACTTCCAGCCAGGCACGGGAAGATATTACAGACAGGAATAGAACATTATTTCCAACTTCTTATCCTTGGTGGCTTTGTAGGAGTGGGTATCATTTTCTTTTTTGTTTTGCTGGTTGAATTTCTAAAAAACCAAAGGCTTCAAAAGCACTGAAAACTCTTTATCCTTGTCATCTTAATTCATGTTTTCTCTGGTACAACTGTTCCTTGGTGCTATCATTTGTCTTGGAATGCTTGAAAACCATGGCTCTTTCTTTCTCTCATTCGTTTTCTGTTAAATTCTGGAGCAGTTGAATGAAGACACCTCAGCTGTGTGCATTTCTTACACCAATTACTCACTGTTCAGCAATTTAAAAGGTAAAATGACACTGCATGGGCATCATCACAGGTAGTGCATTAAGCCTTGGAGTTTAATATCACATTTAACGAATGGGTTTTTTCTGTACAATGAGATTGAGCAATTTAGAAGGCTGATTTTTTAACAGAACAATTCCAAAATTTAAAATTAAAATAAAAAATAAATCCACCATAAAGTGTTTGCGGAAATGCTTTGTTTAAGTGCCTGTCAGTTCACCAGGTTGGTCAGTTGAAACTGAAGATTTGCAATGTATTTTCTCCAAGGGAGACTCTTCCATATCATCCCACATCCTTACAGCTGCTGTGTGCTGTGACTGCTGAGCGCTGACATCCTCTTGCTTTCCCCAAAATATGCCCCTGAGCCAAACTGGGAGGAAGGAGAAGACTCTGCTCGGCTGAGATTGGTGTGGCATCACAGGCAGAGGGAAGCAGAGCTCAAACACCGCTGCTGCCCTGCCTCGGCCACCCCTGCTGGGCTGAGCTGGATTTCGGGGCTGTGCTGACCCCCTGCTCACACTCCTGACTGCCACAGGAAAATCAGTCCTGGCCGATTCGGGGGCTGTGCTCACAGCAGTGCGATGGAAATAAGGCCAGGCTGGAGGCGTAGGGAAGGAATGCTGTGCCATCTAGTGAGTGCTGCTGTCCGTATAGAGTGATTATTTATTTACTGCTCGGCTGAGGCACGGCGGCCAGCAGGCTCGGGGTGCTTCAGCAAGGCTGCCTCCAGCTCTGCTTCGTGGTTCAATAACTTCTCGGGCTGAGAGCAGCCTAACCAGGCAGGAAGTCAGGTCTAAAGCCCGAGGTTTGGCTCAGGGGGAGCTGGGCAAGGCCGGTGTCAGAAGTGGCCTTGCTCCCCCATCCTCAGCAAGCAGCTGGATGCAGCAGCAGCAGAGAAATCGAGGCAAAAAAAATGCAGGATATTTGGTTTCTCCTGTCTCTGTCACAGAATGATCCACCAGGAATTTCCCTCTCCTGCGGTTCATGCTCAGCCTTGTCCTGATCTAACCCCGGCACCATCAGCAGGCCCTACAGGGAAGGTTCCCACAGGTGCAGGACCCTCGGGAGCGGGGATGAGCTGAGTCCTTGGGGCTCTGGGTGTACCAAATCCCCTCAGGACACTGAGCCTGCCCTTGTGTGGGTGCAGAGAGGGCTGGCAGGGCACCCCAAAGCCCCCGGGGAGGCTCCCCACAGGGAGGGCGGCCACCTCCAGAGCCAGGCAGGGAGGGAAGTCAGGGAGGTGGGAGCCCACCCTGGCACGTGGCCAGGAATGGCCTTCTGGTGTGATGTGCTCTTGCTCTAGGATTTTATTTAAATCAGCAAGACGAGAGGACAGTTCAGAGCACTGGATTAATTCCACTTTCTCCCTCTCGCTCTCTCTTTTTTTATTAGGAAAATAAAAGAGACTTTGAAATATTAAGAGAGAGTGGGATTAGAGCCCTCTCCTGCTACCCCAGTCTTTCCTCCCCTATTAATTTCCACTTGATTAGAATTCTTTTTGAAGTATTTAAATATGGACAATAGGAAAAAGGGAGGGTGAAGTTATTGAATATCAGTTAAACTGTATTAATATAAGCTCAGTTCCAGCTTTTATATAGATACTTCATATATATGTATAGTTTCCACTAGGAATAAAGTAGATCTATCCCTCCTCCCCTACCTAAAGTAATTATGATTTTAAAAAAACTATAATGAAACTCTTAAACTTTAATAGCCCATTTATAAATCCCCAGCTTAAAATTTAAATGCTTAAAAAAAAGTTTTAGAACTGTAGAAATTTGATTCCCCCTCTCTTTTTTTTTTCCTCTTTTTTTTTTTACATAAGAGACACTTTTATACCATAAAACTTTTGAAGCCTCACAGCCATTCCCAAGCAGTGGGCCCTGGCTTTGGTGGAAATTGGTGTGCTGAGGGCTAAGAAAGGAGGATGGAGGGGTTTTGGTGCTCGGAGGTGCTGCTCCACCCCTGTGCCAGTGTGGGAAGCCCTCCAGGGGCTGGAGAGCAACTGGGAAACCACTCCCCTCCGTGATGGCCAACACCCAAATTCTTCTCCATTATCCTGGTGTGATCCAGCAGCACCGAGCTTTGCTTTCCTAGTGCAGGGGCAATCCAGGACTGCTGATGGATGTGGAGGGGTAGCTGGTGCTGGGTGTCCATGCCGTGGTCCTCTTGCACCTCCTGACTCATCACCTGCCGAGCCAAGCTGCACTTTGGGGGTTTTATTTACAAATCAGTGCTTTTATAAATCAGATTTCGATATCTCCATCCAGATTCATAAATCCTCTCAGCTAACCTGAGAACTGCGGTTTGATTCACAAACCATGACTTTACACATCAGATTTAACTCCCTGACTGACTTCTGAACCAGTCGATTGGCTTAGAAGTCAGGCAATAGATTTACAAATCCTAAAACAGATTTACAAATCCTAAAAACATAAAATCATAAAAACATAATCACAAGTCAAGAAAAAAAAAAAAAAAAACCCAAAAAAAAAAAGGAAAAAAAGAAAAGGGGTTTGTTTAGAGATTTTTTTCTTTGCATGAGGGATCCAAGGGGTCGATTTCCACCCAGGACACTGCAGTCCTGTTGCTGTTCTGATCAGCTGCACAGATCCAGCTCTTCCTTTGGGATACAAACCTGACCTGTCTGTGATTGCTGGTTTTTTTCTAGTTGTGACCAAGCCTAACTTTGAGCTGTAGGATGCAACAGGAGTGGCATGAGTCCCACCAAGATCAACAACCCCTAAGCCCAAGAGAATATAGGATCAGGAAACTGCAGAATGGTTTGGGTTGGAAGGGACCTTAAAGCCCATCTCATTCCACCCTCCTGCCATAGGCAGAGATCCTTCCACAATCCCAGGTTGCTCCAACCCCTGTCCAACCTGGCCTTGGACACTTCCAGGACTGGGGCAGCCACAGCTTCTTTGGGCAACCTGTGCCAAGACCTCAGCACACTCAGAGGGAAGGATTTCTTCCCAATATCCCACCCTAAATCAACTCTACTTCATCTTAAAGCCATTCCCCCTCATCCTGTTACTCCAGGGCCTTGTCCCAAGTCCCTCTCCAGCTCTCCTGCAGCCCCTTTAGGCACTGGAAGGGGCTCTAAGGTCTCCCTGGAGCCTTCTCTTTTCCAGGTGAACACCCGCAGCTCTCCCAGCCTGGCTCCAGAGCAGAGGAGTCCAGCCCTCAGAGATCTCCGTGGTGTCCTCTGGACTCCCACCAGCAGCTCCATATCCTTGTGCTGTTGGGCTGGGGCAGCTCTGCAGGTGGGGTCTCACCTGAGTGGGGCAGAGGGACAGAATCCCAATCCCTTTCCTGCTGCCCAGGCTGGGGCTCAGCCCAGGGCACAACTCTGGAGTTTGGGATTGCATTGCCCAGACCCGCCGAGCTCCTCACCCACCACAAACCCTCCTCACCCACCACAAACCCTCCTTACCCACCAGTCCAGATGACCAAAGGCTGACCATTGGTGCTCTCCACAAAAACACCCCACCAGGAGGAGGGACAGGATTCATGTGACCACAGAGGAAATACTTTTAAACTTGAGGTATTTTAACAAGAGGCAGGCAGTGACCCGAGGAGGGGATGCTTTTAGGAACACGCATTCCCAGCGCAACACTGGTGGAACATCCCCAGAAGTGCTGTGAATCACATCCTTCCTCTCCATGCCGCAGTGCTCCTCTATCCCATCTCCTGGGACAGGCTTAGCACCAAAATAATCACAACTCGTAGCCTTGTGCTCTTGGAAATGCGTTGGAAACCATCCAGCTGACAGATTTGAGCCTCCATTGTGGCTTGGAGGGGGAAGAAAAGGTATTTTCTATCTGCCAGTGGACAATTTGTTAGACAGCACTTTCAAAGCTCCGTGGGGCTCCTCTGAGGTGCTGGACCTCTGCACCCCATCCAACAAACTCTCTGTCATTCATGACTATCCCTTGCAAATTGTTGTTAATGATGTAAACTTCCATCTTCCCTAATGTTCTGGAGAGACTAAGTCAAAAAAATAATGTGTCCACAACTTTCAATGTTAAAATGTGCAAAAGCACCTTCGGAATTCAACGATTTCCCTTTTTTTCCCCTTGCTCTTAGGTTTTCCAGATATACATCATAAAGCAACAACTGGCACTAATTCATTTTCCCCTTTGCAATCACCTTTAAAGGAAAAAGCAGCAAAGGTTTCCTGCCAGGTGTAAACATGAGGAATAAAAGGCCAGATAACAATGAAGATTTCATGGAAACTCACAGATATGAGCACCCAAGTGTAATGTCTGCAATTAAATGATGGGCAGCAATTTCCAGCTGACATTTTGTAAACAGGGAGCTGAGAAATGCAGCAGGAGAGTCAATTTTGGGGCAGGAGCATGAGAATCTAGAGGTCAGTGGAGGAGGCACACATCACCAGGAAGATGGGTAAGATGGGTCTTGTTCATTAGAAGGAAACAATCAATTCAGGTAATAACAGGCCACCCCCAGCCTCCAATTTCCTGAGGTAGGTCCTCACTTAAGAGAGATTTTCAAGTTTTCCCATTTTTTGTGCTGTCTGGGCTATGAGCTGGGGTTATCTACAAATGCTGGTGAGTCTTAGGCTGCCAAGCAGTGCCAAGATCCTCCTCATCTGCTTTTTGAACTGTGCTTTGCATCTTTTCCTTTCCTTCCCAGCATAAAATTAAAAGTGGCTTCTCTTCTAATTAAACTCTGCTTGGACTCGTGGTTCCCCGGCCTAAACCTTGCCTAGATGTGAAGAGAAAGGGTCAGTCCCTCAGAACCTGGCTCTTCCTCACACGGAGATGCCCAAGAAATGCCATTTCCATTTCAATTTTCTCCCCCGGAGACAACTCCTGTCTGATATTATTGTATTTTCCCCACCCACCTCTTCCATCATGTGCCCCCAGGAGCTGCTAATAATAATATTGCAAACCCTGTAATAAATATCATGATCACTGCCTAACAGGCAGCCTAAAAAGGCTGGGGATAAATAAATAATAATATTAAAAAGAAGAATTTTCCCATTTATCTGCGAGCTCGGGAGAGGGAGAGAGAAAAGAGTTCGCTATTAAAGATCCCGCATAGCCACAGGCAAATTGGAGCATCATCTCCTTGCAGAGCCCGGTTGTTTTTTTAAAGCAGAGATTACTCTGGCGGTTCAAGGTGCTATCGAGCTCGAACCAGGGACAATTACAAGGCCCCAGTTGGAGCGTCTGAGACGATGCTTACGTCTGATAAGGTTGAAGGGGAATAATGGAAGGAGGGAAGTGATAATGGACTGCTGAATGGGTGCGTTGAGGTATCATTGCCAGAGAGCCCGGAGACAGAAGCTGCTGCTGATGCAGAGGATGTGGGTTTTCCCTTCCTCCTCCCCATTTTGTTTCTATTTTCCCTTCATAAGAAGAAAATATCTCTGAACATGCACTTCAGAAGGATTTTTTCCCTCCTAGCTCCAGGCAACACTGGTGACACCACTCACCAACTCGTTCCTTGCCGTAAGAGCCATCAGAGCCTGCGTGTCCTGCCTCCCTCAGCAGTCGCTTCAAACGCCTCACGAGATCATTTTTAATGTGTTCTGCCCATCGCTGAGGGCCAGGCTGGACTCTGAAGATGCTCTCAGAGCACCCCAGGAATGCCCAGCTCAACACCCCACACCTCAGAGGGGGAGCTCAGCCAGGGAAGTCCAGCAGTTGAGAGAGAGGAGCGATCCCTGCTCCCAGGTCCAGGGCTCTCCCAGCTGGCACTGGTCCTGCAAGGCTTTTGAAGGGCTGGGATCCTAAAGGCACGACATGGGAGCAGATAAGGGAATCTGGCCTGCTCTTCTCCATCAGTAAGGGATGAACCCCCACACTGGGCTGCCTCACTTCCCAAAGAATGGGCTGAGCCCTTCCTGAACCCTCCATTCCCTCCCTTCCTGCCCTGTCCCCACCAGCTTGTGGGCCATGGTTTGGTCTCCACAAAACTAGAACTGCTGGTGATCACAGAGAGCATTGACAAAGCTTTTATTATATTTTTCTCTGCTGAGATTTCTTTTCCTGGGCCAGATTCCAGCTGATAATGAATTTGGTATATATAAATATCCAATAAACAAATAAAGTCTATTGTTTTTCCCCTTTGATTACAAGACTCTTCTCTTTGGCAGATCCTTTTATGTCTGTCTTTCCCTTTTGGAAGTATAAAATTAGATCAGGATTTCACTTTTCTTCTTTTATCAAGGCAAGACCAAGTTGCCTCTATGTTTTCCTCTACTACTGAAGGCCAGCAAGTACCATGGAAAATCCCTCTTTGGGAAAGAGGGAGTTTGGATAGGAAATCATATTGAATATTTCCTACATTGGAGGTCTAAAACCCCTTCTGATGGCCACAAATATGGAGGTGCTTGTGTAAAGAGAAGGCAGAAAATGATGCACTTTTCCTTGGCCCAGGAAAAGATGCTGGCAGCTTCTTGGGAACCAGGCAAATCCTGGCCAGTGGGGTGGAAGATTTCCAGACAGCATCCAAGGGAGGCTTTGGGGGAGTGACTCACAAAACCAGATTCATTTGCAGCTACATCGTGACCAAAACGTGCAGAGAGGTGGTGCCAGCCACGTGTCAAACCCCCAGATCAAGTCATTTGCTTTAAAGCAACCCCAGCATCCCTTTTGGGTGGGATTTCTCTCCCCTGCCTTTGGACAGTGACAGTGTCAATAGCTGAGTTGGAGGGGTCCAAGCTCATGTTCCAGCCTAGGGAGACGAATGTTCCTTCATGGAGTTCAATTCATCCAGCCATTTTGGGATAGGATGGAAAGTGGCCCAGAAATGACCAGAAATGTCCAGAAATGTCCTACAGAATGAGCCTTACCCAAGAGTTCTGGTGTACACAAGGGAAACCTGTTCACCTGTGAGGGCAATAAGGGTTAGGTGGGATATTGGGAAGGAATTCCTGGCTGTGAGGGCACTGAGGCCCTGGCACAGGGTGCCCAGAGCAGCTTTGGCTGCCCCATCCCTGGAAGGGCCCAAGGCCAGGTTGGATGGGGTGTGGAGCACCCCAGGGCTGGTGGAAGGTGTCCCTGCCCATGGGACAGAATGAAATAAGCTTAAAGATTCTTTCCAACCCAAACCATTCCATGCTTCCATGACTGTGGGCCTCCCAGTGGGATGGTTACCAGGGTTAAAGGATCAGGGACACCTGTGAAGATACCAAAGCTCTCCCCAGGGTGTCATTGCAGGGCAGGAGATGCCAGGGACAGCTCAAACCAAGAGGGGCAGGGCAGGTTCCTGCACGCAGAGCCAGCACCCCCTGATTCCTGCTTGGTTCCCTTTCCCATGTTTCAGTGGAACGTGGAGCACACCAGGAGCTGTGTCTTGGAGGTGGGTTTGGAAGCAGCGCTGGGAGGGGGCACGGGAAGGAGACATGGAATGCACCCAGGGAAGACCAGGCACTCATGGAATGTCTTTCCAGAGGCCAGAGTGCTGTATGCACAATTCCGCTTCTTAATCAAAGCAAAAAGGAGGAAAAGCAGGAAGAATGGTTGCCATCTGCAGTGGTTGAGGAGATTTGGTGTTTCCTTCCTTGTTACTTCAACGTACTCTTCCTCCATCCCACCTTGAGCCTCTGAGGGAGCTGAGGGCACAGAACTCGAGGATTGAGAGAATCCTCCTGGCCTTCTCCAGTTTCACAACCCTCCTGCTCTTCTCCAGCATATGGCTTCGCAGGGATACTGGAAGTAAAAGGAACAGGTAATAGATGGGGAATGCCTTTCTACTCCCTGCCACTGGAATGGGCTAAAATAACGGAGCTGCTGTGTGATGCCAGGAGAAAGGAGATGATATCTGCCCAGGTTATACCCTGGATACTAAATCCAAATGTATTTCAACTAAGATCAATTGCTTTAAAAAAAAATGAGAGGAAAAAAAAAAAAGTTGATTTTCTTTGCAGCTCTTGGAAGTGAATCTATTTGGTGTCAGGCTGAAAGAAGACAGCGTGTAAGTAACTGAGAAAGTGTTTACTCAGTGAATTAGTTCAGCTTTCATTGTGCACAGAGGATTATGGCCTCAGCAGTGGATGAGCTCCATTTCAGGCTGGAGTAGCTCACTTAGCTACCTCCAGGGCAGGACTAATTATCATAGGACTTAGGCCATTAAAGGGCTTTAACTACCAGTGCTCTCTCCCAGGTCTGGATTAACTCTTTGCCTGGAGCAAGCCGCCCTGATAACCATTCAGCCTAATGGTCTGCTTTGATTTCTCTGCCCCCTCTGCCCACCCCTTTCGCCTTTAAACTTCATATTATTGTCAGATCTGGAACAATAGCTGGGAATATTAAAACCATTGCTGCAAAATGGCAAAGGGGGCTTTGTTGCAGATTTTCCCCCCATTCTTTTGCTTTACCATTGCTAAGGCAGTTTTAGGAAATACTGTCTTGCATGGCAGAGAGCCCTTACCTGATTCAGGTGGATTAAGAGGGGCTGCTCAAAAGGCAGGACCCCCAAGGGAAAGCCCTGAAACGCCCAGAGAACTCAGCTCTGTCTTACTCTGTTGTCTCCATGCCAATAATTGTGGCGGAAGGCACTCTGCATAGAAATAGCAAAAGACTATTGTGCCCCCAGGCATGAAATAGCCACGATGAGAGCAGAGTTATTACCCTGCCTCACAGAAGAAGAGCTGGGGTGCAGGAGGTTTAAATGTTTTGCCCAAGGTAACAGACGGAGAATGTGGCAGTGACTGCTCCCTATCATTAAAAATATTTTTTTTATATAATTAATTTATAATTATCTCGTGATCCCTCTTTAACATCAGCATTCTCAGCTTTTCTGGCAGTGTAGCAGCACATCTGGGTGGTTCCCAGGCTGGAAGGGGTGACCGAAGGAGGTTCAACTCAAGACTACAAAATCAGAAGGTCCTCTTCCAGTAGAAACCTTCAGGAGGGCATCAAAGGAATCCAAAGGAAATCAAAATTGGGAGTTCTTCACACAAAATAGGGGCTTCTTCCCACCACAGAGCTTGGCAGGACCCCGGTTGTGTTGAAGGTTTGTGGATTCAGAGCTGTGGAAGAAAAATCCCTTTTTAAAGTTTGTACAGAAGTGCAGAGTAGTGGAACTCTGGTCTGTGCTCACACCCACAGCCATGAGGAGGCAGAGGTCCTTCACCTACATGTCCCCTGGCACAACCCTTAGGCCATGGGAGATAGGAATTCCTGGCACCATTTGATGGTGGAAATGCTGGCAGCTGAAACACCTCTTCAAAGACGCAGTTGAAATGTTGAAATACCTCTTCATCCCAAGAGGAGCATCCTTAAGAGAGTTCTTCCTCTCCACCTTTCAGGTTTTTTTCCATGAAATACCATTTAATGCCAAACACTAAGCTGAGTATGGCCAACACAGCAACCATTTACAGACTCTGGTGGTCTTAGGTGAATAACTCAGGTATTCTGGAAACACCATTTGTCCAGTCAAAACCCATAAAATCCATGAAAGCGCAGATTAAAAGCCAAAACATAAATTGGTACTCCTCCATGTGCTTCTGTCCTTCACAAATACATAAATAAAAGAGATATTTGAGCAAAACAATACGTCAGAATCTATCTGATTTTTGTGGCACCCTGTTGTTATCAGGAAGATATTTTTAAATTATCAGGTCAAAAACATAAAATCATGAAATGGTTTGTGTTGGAAAAGACCTTAAAGATCATCCAGTTGCACCTCCCTGCCATGGCAGGGACACCTTCCACTATGCCAGATTGCTCTAAGCCCCGTCCAACCTGGCCAGGTGTTGCACACGCCCTGGTGCCACCAGAGAATGGTCTTAGATGGGTGGTAGATGCTCAGTTTCACATGTTCACACCTTTCTGCATCTCGTGGATCTTCTGTGAGTGCAAGGACGAGCAGAGGCTCAAAAGACCAGGACAGATGTGAAGCAAAGCCCAAACCAGGATGGTTGGGTCAGGGAGCTCTGCATAGATTAAGGCAACTCAGAAGATCTGAACAAGGCCAGGCACCTGCAGCCAGGTCTTCCTGAAGGCTTTGAACCCTTTCAGAGCCCACGGACCATCTCTGGCACCTGGAGCCTGGCCCCTCCACAGGGTTCCCAAATATCTTCTCCTTGCAGGAATTTCGGGAGCACGCGGCATTTGAAAGCAGTGCCTGTCCAGCAAGGGGTGTTTCTTCCTCCTTTGACAAAGCTTTTCCATATGGCTTTGTTCACATCTTTTCTGGGCTGACTCAGTTCTGCATTCCATTGCCCAGCTGACAGCTTTCACAGCGTTCCTCAGAGCTCTGAAGCCTCTTGCAGATGGTCAAAACATGCCAAAATTGTGCTCTGCTGCTTCGTCTATATGGAAATTGTCTCATTTCTGCCTCCCTCTGATCTCTTACTCTGAGGATAATGGGGTTTAGTACTTTCCCTTCTTGCCCCTGCTGCAGGTGTGAACAGGAATAGAAGACAAACTGCTGACTGGAGTGCAAGTTATTTGTTGTTTGCAGATGAACAGAGCTGCCTTTCATTTCCTCTGATTCCGAGTATTAAATTCCCTCTCCTCGTCATTTACCCATTGCTTGACATCTTCTGCTTTCAACTCATTCATTCCCCATCACATCTGTGAGCCTGCACAGTGAAGCCCATCAAGAAAAACACAACTGAGGCCACTCACTAAGGGAAAAGAGAGGCAGGTAATTGTGGAACAGCAAGCAGAGACCTTTGAAGAAAAGGCAATTCCTCAGAGGAAAATTAGACCAGCTGAGTATTTCCTGTCTCATTACCAAGGGTGCTTCAAGCCTGGCTGAAACATCTGCTTATGGAATCTACCAAGAAAGCCCCCCCCCCAAAAAAACTAGGACTGGAATTGTGTAGGAACAAGCAAACCTGCTTGAGAGAGCTGAGCACTGTTCACTTGCTGAGGCTGCAGCTCCCCTTGCTCTGTGCTCACTCAGCACCACAGGGCCCTGACCTGCTGTGTAGCAGACAGGGATAACCACAGTGAGGCAAGAACCCCAGAGCTGGGGCCAGGCAATGAAAGCACCTTCTGGTGCCTCCTTCCCACATTTATCAAACACAGGTTTCCCACCTTCCAATGAAACTGCAATTAACTTGTAAATGTATGCTACACAATTAATTTCCCACCAGCTGCTGCTCTGCAGCTGAGAGGAAATCAGTCAGGGAGACACCCACGCCAATTCTGGTGTGGCCCTTGCCACAAGTTCTGCCCTGACACAAAAAAAAAAACCCTATTAAACCAATAAGGCCAACCCACTTTACACAGAGAGCGCCTAAGGACTGGAGGGATTGCAGTCCCACTTGGAGATGCTCCATCTAAAGGAGAGGAGCAGGAATTGAACTCTACTGCCAGGTCAGCTGTTGTGCAGCCCTGGGTTGGAACTAAAACCCTGTGAGAAAACTCAGATGTGTGTCTGGATTGGGAAGAGGTGCTCCTCATTTTTGGAGAGACAACCAGTCCCCTATGGTCAAGTGCACGTGGCTCCCAGCCCAAGCTGCTTCTGGACCTCTTGTCCCATGTTTGGAGAGCAGACACACAGGGAGTCCTGATGAGGGTCCCACTCACCCTGAAGACACAAGTAACTTGTCTAGAACACAGCAAAAAAGGTCCATAAGACAGTTTGAGCCTCATTCCACGTAAGCTGTGGGTTGGGACAGATTGACCTTTCTTCTCCCATGGTATTTGCCACCTTCCAGCAGGATGCCCCATCCTTTTGCTGCCATCCAGGTGTGTCCTGCCATCTGGGCCAGGACGTGGCTGTAGTGCCCTGCTCTGAATCACCATGACATCCCAATCACATCAGGCCCACCTGCTTGCCAGATTTTACCCTCCTGGTGTCTTCCCCTCCTGGTAACCACCAGTTGTTCCTGTCTCTCCAGCAGGACTTTTATATTACACTCCAGAATCTTGCTAATTTAAGTGTTCTTGCACAGCCACTCTGAGATCTGCTGCAATGGCATCCATTAAATCCCTAACACATTCCAGGGCTGCAGCCAAAAGCCTGTATGAAGTGGATGACAGCTCTCAGTGAGTGGGACCACAAGGTTTTTGGGAGTTTGTATATACTCCTCTGTGGTAGGAGATAACAAGTTTGCCACCACAAAGCTGTGAACAGGCGCAGCTCTTGATGGTGAGGGAGAGAAGTTCAGGCTGCAGATGCAGAAGGCTTTAGTCATGGTGGAAAGGAGCTGAATACATCAACTGCTCAGGGATGGGCTTTTCTGAAGGCTCCACAGAAGACAGAGAAAATTCACTTGAAACAGAGCGACACTGGCTGGGGAGGGAAAACAGCTGCTTTGGGAAAAGGAAATCACCCATTCCCCACACGCACAATGGCACGCTGGGGGAGAGCAGCTAATCTTGGAGCAGAGCACAAAACTGGGCGCTGGAAGGAGATAACAAAGACCAGGGGCTCTTGTGTTCTGGGTCAACTGCTGGACCCAGCTTTGCGTCCTCTCGGCAGACACAACAGGCCCTGCTCACAATGTCACCGTGCCTGCCAGAGATAAGCTCCAGCATGAAAAGCAGCTGGCTGGAACTCAAGCCAGGGGAGATGGAAGTGATGCTTCTAGGAAAAAAAAAAAAAGGTATTATTCAGGCATTTTCTAAGAAATGCTGAAGCTGTTGTACCCCTTGCACGGGGAGGACACCAATGGACCAAGACTGCGCTTGCTCCTTAAGGCTCAGCCTGTGGTAGTCACAAGCATCCTCTGGGCACCTGGGACCCTCTCCTGCTTTTCTCTTTCTTTCTCTGAGCCCTGGCAAGGCACAGGACTTCATCAAAGCAGGTCAGAATGCCTCTGCTCCAAGATGTGGCTGGCACCACCAGATTGAGGTGAGTTACAAATAACAGAGGATGCCCATGAGTTGGAGCAGATTTTCTCTCCTTACCCAGCCAGGAACCAGCTTTGGGACACAAAATTTTCTATACATCTGGAAGGGCCAAGGAGGCTGAGTGTTATTGGTGGAGTAGCAGGAATATTAAAAATTCAGTGAAGGAGATGTTCCCTTTGTTTTGATCCAAGAGCTGTTAAATTCTCATGAGCAATTATCAATAATCAAATATCAATCTCATTATCAATAGGGAAAGATGTTATACCCTGAAGCTAAAGGATCAATGAATTGTGTTTTCCTCTGGGTTTAAGCTCTTCCGTCCCTTCCAAAATGATCACAAGGTCCCAAAATAACTTCACACTATACTCCCCAGTTTCATTCTCCCTGCTTTACAATTTCCCTTTGGAAGCCAAGTAAAAGCAGAGAGGCACAAGCTGATTATCAAATAATATACTTGCCATGGTGAGAGATAGCAGGATAAATAGTGGAGAAATCATCTCTTAACTTTAAATGCAAGAGTTAATTCAGTTGACCTGCCCCTACTGATTAAAGCAGTTTCCAGAGAGTAAAAGGCAAGAAGATGCCCAATCCCTGGCAGTGTCCAAGGCCAGGTTGGATGGGCCTTGGAGCAACCTGGGATAGAGAAAAGTGTCCCTGCCCATAGCAGGGGGTGGGACTAGGTGAGGTTTAGGGTTCCTTCTAATCCAAACTAGTCTGAGATTCCATGATTCTATGATAGGAAGTCTCATTGGCAGCTGTAAAAAACCCAAGTGCCCCCAAGGACACTTTTCCTCCTAATGCCTGGTGACAGGAAGATTTTCATGCCCTGGAGCAGGATGGTTTCTGTCTCTTCCACAGTGCTGGATGTTTTGTTTAAAATTCAGAGCATTGAAACTTCAAAAACCGCATCTGCATTCCCTTCCTGTGGATGCCTCAGCAGCTGGGATCTGCTGCCTTGGGTGCTTTGGCAGCCACAATTTACACAGGAATTACACCAGGGTGGAAGAGCTCATGGAGAGGCAGCTGAGTGCTTGTGCCTCCTTTCAACAGGAGCAGGGAGGGGAAGAATGTTGAGTGACCAGGCTGTCCCTCCCCTAGGACACACAAGGGACCCCTTGGGCCTTGGTGTCCTCATAGGGTCCCCAGCACCAGACCAGGGTGCTGAGGAGCTGCTCCTGTGTGCCCTCACTGTGCTCACTGAACAAGCTTTAATTTAGTACCTGCTCAACTGAGTTGTTTGATGGTTGGACTTGCTCACCTTGACTCCAAGGCTCCATAATTCTATGTGGAACTATCTGCCAAGCTTAGAGGTTGTCACAACCAGTCGTGGTGGCACCAGAGAAAAGCAGTCTCAGCTCCTGCTTTGGGGCAAGACGGGCAGTTGGATGTCCCTCCTTCCCTGGCTGGATGTGTGCCATGCTGGAAGAAGGGCACCAGCAAGTGCTTGTTGAGGGGAACCCTGTGTCCTGAAGGGACAATTTCTGCTCTGTGGCTTGATCCAGGCCCACAGAAAGTCCTTCTAGTCCTTGGGAATTCCTACATGTTTCTTTCCAAGACCTGAAGAGCTGCCCCAGCCCTGGGGCCCAGCACAGGGAGGAGGTGGAGCTGCTGCAGAGAGTCCAGAGGAGGCACCACGATGATCAGAGGGATGGAGCAGCTCTGCTGGGAGGAAAGGCTGAGAGTTGGGATTGTTCAGCCTGGAGGAGAGAAGGATTTTGATTGACCTTGTTGTGGCCTCCCAGTATCTGAAGGAGCCAGCAAAAAAGATGGAGAGAGACAATTTCCAAGGGCCTGAAGTGACAGGCCAGGGGGGA
Organism: Acrocephalus scirpaceus scirpaceus; assembly: GCA_910950805.1. Taxonomy (NCBI): domain Eukaryota; kingdom Metazoa; phylum Chordata; class Aves; order Passeriformes; family Sylviidae; genus Acrocephalus; species Acrocephalus scirpaceus. Next base: position 21,238,358 of record OU383781.1, read on the forward strand.
ATGGCTTCTCACTGACAGAGGGCAGGGTTAGATGGGATATTGGGAAGAAATCCTTCATTGTGAGGGTGGTGAGACCCTGGCACAGAGAAGCTGTGGCTGCCCCATCCCTGGAAGTGTCCAAGGTCAGATTGGACGGGGCTTGGAGCAACCTGGGATAGTGGAAGATGTCTTTGCCTATGGCAGGGATGGGACTGGACAATCTTTAATGTCCCTTCCAACCCAAACCATTCCATGATTCCATGATTCTGCTGACCAAAGGCATTCCCAGAGCCTTCTCCTGCCTGTGCTCTGTTGCTGCTTCGGGCTGTGTCCCTTCCCAGAGTCAGTGGCTGGTGAATCTGGGACACGTTTCCAAAAGTTGGGCTGCCAAGTGCTCTGCCTGTAGAAGTTTGATCTCTAACTCTCAGGAACCTCTCCCTCCTCTTCTGCTGTGCACGCTCCAGTCCTTGGAAGCACACAAAGAAAATTCAAGTGTTTTACAAAAAAAGAAATGTGTCTCATGGATATGTATAAAATTGGCCAAGTCTTTGCAGGGAAACTGTGTGTTTCCTCCTCTTTGGACTTGCTCCTTCCTCCTCTTAACATGTGGAACAAATGTCTCCTTTGGAGCGTGATGGGGTAACTTGGAGAGGTCGGCAGAATTGCTGCACATGGACCCTGGGCTGGTTTTATTTTTCTATTGAACCTTGATGGAAACGCATGCACAGCAAGTCAGGGCCTGTCCCTTTTCCTTTCTCCTTTCTCTCTCCCTCTCTCTCTCTTTTTTTTTTTTTTTTTTTATTTCTTCCAGGAGTGCTGATGATAAGAAAAGCAATGTCTAAATCTTCTTAATGGTGTTTATGCAAGCAGTTTTGCTTAGCTGCAGTCCCTGCCACCCCCTCCCCCGTCCACCCTCCCCTCCCATCTCCCTGCTAATATCGCTGCTTCATTCCTTTCCCTGTTGGCTATTACTATGGACTACAGCGAATCTAAAACTAAATAATCCCCTTAGTGTCAAGTTTTCTGGGCTGAGCAAATAAATCTAACCAAATGCATTATCTAGGTAGAGGAGGCTGTTGTAAGGGGGGAAAAAAGATAAAGGCTATTTTACTTTAAGGCAAAGAGTAAAACCATCATTTTTCATTCACATTGTACTTTTAAAGTTTCTTTTTTTAAATTTTATTTTAACTTTCCTGTTCAATCCTTTTCTTTTTCCATTGTAATTAAAAAAAAATAAAGAAATGCGACAAAGCCTCTGATTTCAAGCATTAAATAGAGGGAGAAAGACCTCAGATAAGGTGCCATTCAAATCCCCCTCTCAGACGGGTAATTCTGATCAGGCAGTAAAGTGGTCTAAATAAATAAACCCTTCCCCACTTCTCCTTCCCTGGGGAGGGTGGATGAGGATATTAGAAAACTCATTTACAGGAGGAAGAGCACGTGGAAATCTGCATGTCCCAGGATGAGGTGCAGAGGTCTGGATTCAGCCCAGGACAGGGCTGGATGTGTCTCTGTGTGGTGGCTCAGAAGCCCAATTTTGGAGATGCTTCAGCCTGTGTCTGCAAGCAGGCCTAACCCAAACCTGGGCACAAAACGCCTCAGACCTCGGGAATTGTGCTCTTTAACTCCCATTTTCATCTGACAGGTCTTTGAAAGCAGAAGCAAAGCCATGGAGCTGTTATCCAACTCCTCTCTTGTACAAATCCAGGCCAAGGGAGCTCCGCTGGATTTGCAGCAGCCAAAAATCTGGCTGGCATTGCCCCCATCTCTGCAGGACTCCACACCTGGACCAGGTTTGGGCAGCTCTGCCTTGCTCACCAGCCTTCCCTCTTCCCTGATCTTACACCCCATGGGGTCTGGGGAAAACACGGACCCAGAAATCCCACCAGAGCAGTCTCAGTGGTTGTGCACAAGTATAAACACCATAAATGACCCATACCCAGCATCATTTACCTGAATTCATCCTCTTCATACTGGTTTGTTTGAAACACAGTCCAGATTAAGAAGATGCCTGGTGTGTCTCTTGGAGAAGCAGCACCCGACTCACATGTTTCTTTAAAATAAAGGCATTTTGGCCAACATTAACCATAGACAAACACCTCACTCCCAGTGCCCTTCCTTCCTGCTTTTGCCCCCAGCTTTCCACACTGAGCATGACAAACACACCCCCATCCCAGCTACTCTGAAGGAAATTAACTCTACCCCAGCCCAAACCAGCACAACAAAACAAAACCCCAATGGGTTGTTGGGTTTGGACCCATGGGATCAGGGATGATCAGAAAGATCTCGAACTCTTGGAGCTGGATGGACAAACAGCATGAGGTGCTGCTCCCTTCACACACCTCACCCGGCCAAATTCTGCTCTTGCCCCAGTTCAAAGGTTTTTTTCCACTTGAACTTCAGTTTGAGAATAATTAAGTCAACAACATTTTCTCTGCATTTGCTTTAATCCCTTTGTATATGTTTTGGGCTCCCCATCTCTGCAGCCAGCCTGCCAGGGAGATCTGCTCCTAAGATCCATTAATCTTTAAATTTCTTCTGTTCTAAACAGGCAGATATTCCTGTTTGAAACTGATTCATTGCTTCTTTCTTGTTCCTTTTTATTTTTATTAAACAATTCTTATAATTTTAGGCCCCTCTATGTTAGAGCTAAAACCCCAGGAAGAAGAACAGATTTGTTCTAGCAGTTGTTTTTATAAATCTTCTCAAAGGAAATAAGACCTCAGGCATTGCTCACATTGAAAATAAAAAATGGCAAAGACCACTCCATTGTATTTTGGGATTGGGATCTGCAACAGACGTCAGCAGTAATAATGGACCAGCTCTTGACCTGCTCCTGGTCCGCACAGCAAGGACACCAGATGAGGACCAGGCTCAACCAATTTCCAACACAATAGCACAAGCATCCTGCTCATTTTAATCTAATATTCTTTGAAACATCTGCACAAAAATACCTGCCCGGCTAAGGATGAACTCCAACAGCTGAAGGAAAACTGCAATCTTTGATAAACAAGCTGAAGGAACTGATGTGAGAAGGTCACACTGGATTGATGAAGAGCAGCCCCTGGAGAAGGACTTGGGGGTGCAGGTGGTGAGGGCTGGCCATGCCCCATCCCAGAAAGGCCCCCTGTGCTGGGCTGATCCCCAGTGTGGGCAGCAGGAAAGAGATTGGAATTCTGCCCCTCTGCCCCTGTGCTCAGGTGAGACCCCACCTGCAGAGCTGCCCCTGCCCTGGGGCCCAGCACAGAGAGGACATGGAGCTGCTGGAGAGAGTCCAGAGGAGGCACCAGGATGATCAGGGGGATGGAGCAGCTCTGCTGGGAGGAAGGGCTGGGAGAGCTGGGATTGTTCAGCCTGGAGAAGAGAAGGCTCCTGATTGACTTTGCTGTGGCCTGCCAGTTCCTGAAAGAGTCAACATGAATAGAGGAGGGCCTGGAGTGCCAGGACAAGGGGGAATGGCTTCCCACTGCCAGAGGGCAGGGATAGATGGGATATTGGGAAGGAATTTTTCCCTTCAAGGGAGGTGAGGCCTTGGCACAGTTGCCCAGAGAAGCTGTGGCTGCTGCATCCCTGGAAGTGTCCAAGGCCAGGTTGAACAGGGCTTGGAGCACCCTGGGATAGTGGGAGGTGTCCCTGCCCACGTGAGGGGTGGGACTGGATGATTTTATTGTACCTTTCAACCCAGACCATTCCGTGATTCTCTAATTTCCCATGTGCCCTAAGATATCCTACAACTCCTTCCATGGTCTTAAGGCATCACCCAGCACTCCTGTTTCCTGGAAAAACACCACATGCAGTTCAAGTCATGAACGTGATGTTTCCTAGGGCCCCCATGTGGGACTTGGAGTTAATCCTGATGCTTCCCTGTCTTTCCTGATGCTATGTTACTCACTACCTCTGCCTTTTTCTGGTTTATATAAGGCTGAATCACCATCGTCTCCTGGGATTCTCTGCCGGATGACTGGTCCTGGGACAGGGCCAGGGGCACGGAGCCAGGATGGATTGAGCCTGTCATACAATGTATGGGATTTCTGGGCTCAAGCCTGCAGGGTTTGGGTGGAAGAGTAGGACTGGGAGCCAAGCAGAGACAAGACAGCTCCTGGGACATGAGGCAGCAAGGGCAGGAAGCAGAACTAGCTGGAGGTACTTCTGAACAGCGGGTTTGGTTCAACCAGGCCTGGCTGCCTTCCAGCATGGCCTCTTCACCAAACAAAGCCTCCAGGCTACTACTGGAAAAAAAAGATCTGCCCTTCATCAGGTGAACACCCTGCTGTGCTCTCACTATTGCTCAGTAATGTGCAGCTGGATCTGAAACAACTTTGGAAGTGCCACTGTCAGTCTGTACTATTTGTTCTTATATTTGGAGAGAAGAAGGGCAAAAGAGCAGAAGGGATTGTCCAGATCCCTCTGGTTATGAGCACCAGGAATCCTTCTTCTCCTGGAGATCAGACATGCACACATACAGGAGCACACAGATGGAGGAGTACAGGATCACAGGATATCCTGAGCTGGAAGGGACCCACAGGGTCATCCAGTCCAACCCCCGTCCCTGCACAGACACCCCAACAATCCCACCCTGTGCATCCCTGAGAGTGTTGTCCAAAGACTCCTGGTGCTCTGGCAGCCTCGGGGCTGTGCCCATTCCCTGGGGAGCCTGGGCAGTGCCCCAGCACTCTCTGGGGAAAGAACCTTTCCCTGATATCCAACCCAAACTCCCCTGACACAGCTCCAGCCATTCCCTGGGGTCCTGTCCCTGGTCCTGGAGAGATCACCAGGATGCTGGGATGTTCCTGACAGTCACTGGATCCCGTGTCTAAGCACAGGGTGAGCCAGTGACCCCAGACCAAACATTTGTGAGCTGTTAATGACACTGTCAATAAACTGCAGCTTCACGGCTGGTGTCGGCTTTACACTGTGACTTATTAGCTCTTGGGGACTTGAGGGTCAAGCAGCTTGCCCTCTTCTTCATCAAGTGAATACTCCCTTACTTCCAAGCCTTTGCCACAGTGTCCTTACTCCTTTAGGAGCCTGGTGAATTTATTCTCACTGTGTCTGACCCTTTGCTTGATGCCGTGTGTAGACAGTTGCCATCCTGTGGGGTTTTTTTTAATTTTCCTTATTATCCCCCAATTTACCATTTGATGTTAATTTATGTGCCAATGTCCCAAGCAACTTCACCTCTTTGGGTGTGTCATGGTATTCTGCCGGGCACCGGGATCTGCCTACAAAGCTGTGTTGCTTTTAGGCAAATCTTTTCCCTGGTACCTGCCAGTCCTGGCATCCGGCGTTGCCCATCACTCTGCAGGTTGGGAATGCTGAGACTTGGCTCTCTCTGGGATTCTCTCCTTGGCAGCAGCAAGGAGAGTTGCCTGCTCAACCCACTGAGGAGAGCAGGCAAACTGCTCCCAGCCTTTCCTCGCAGTCCAGGTGTATCTGTCTCCCATGGCTTTTGTGAGCAAGCTGTGACTGGAAAAGATTTCCATCACTGCACCAGATCCCGGGCTCTGCCAAAACCAGCTGGATCTGCTCCCATTATTGTTCCCAACCACACCATTTACCCACAGGTCTGTTTTTGTCTATTGCCATGGGTTCCCAGCAGGTTTTGAACTCATGACAGATTACAAATGTGAGAAAAGTCTGCTAAAAAAAATGGGACTCTCTTCAACATCACTGCCAGCTTTCTGTCATGGTAGCATTCCAGGGCTGGGAGTGTGTGATGGCTTTGACCTTGACTACATTGATGATAATCCATCTGCAAACACACTCTGAGTGTACATTATACATACATACATACATATATATATATGCAAAAAAAAAAGACCCTTGTTTTATTTTACTTGGCCTTCGTGGCACAGGAATGTGGGGCTGAAAGGGACCCTTTCCCTCTGTTATGTTGGCATTTCTTCATTATATCCCTTTTATAATCTCTATGTCCATAGTGTTTTTTCCTTCCATGAGTTTCCAGCCTTTTTGGGAGGCTTTTCCAGACTGGGGATCTTCTCATGGTCACTGATATCCTGTCTCAATTTACTCATGGCTGTTTTATCCCATTTGCTCGATTGCCAACGCTGCCCTTTGATGGAAGCAATCCCTTCCTCTCCCTCACTTCTAATCCCCCAATAGATTTCCTGAATATTTCCTCAGTTTCCCTTTTATGGGAGAAGCCAAGCCAAGCTCTTTCTGCCTCATGATTGGGACATGTTTCCCTTAGCCTGCCATGGTTCCTGAGGAGCCCATCTTTCCCCAGCAAGGGGTGACTGGGAGAACTGGGAGTTTCCCCAGTGCTGGAATCAGCAGTGCAGAGCACAGACATACCAACACCTCCCTTTCTCCACTGGAAACACCTTTCCTCAGATATCCCACCATCCTTGGCTTTCCCTCCTTCCCTGGCCACAAGCCAGGAAAACACCTGTGACCCAGGCCTGAGTGTCCTGTATTTCTGGTATCCTTGGACATCCTCCAACTTCTTCCCTCAGGTCTGGACCAGCACGTCCTGACTCTGGCCCTTGCTCAGCTGTAATCCTTCCTCTCAAATGCTCCATCCTTTTGACTGATCCTGCATCCTACAAGTTCCCTGTGCCATACCTGCCCACACTGTTTCCTGCTCTTCCCAAGACAAACTGTCACAAGGTTGTCCTGACTCAGTTATGCTGGAACTTCTCTTGGTTCATGTGAATCTTAGAGAGGATTTTCCCCACCCCACCACAGCTGGATGAAGAAATGAATAGTTGTGGGTTCTAGCATTCCTCACACTGCCGCTGGCACATGTCCTGGGGCTCCAAGGTGACAACCCACAGGGAATGCACAGCTGCCTTTTGTCCCCAGATAAAGCTGTTGTGGTTTTTTCCTCCTTATTTCCTTATTTCACAATTTCTCAGCACAGATGCTTTGTGTTGCCAAGTGTTGAAGGGAGAGCTCCAGAAGATAACATCTGCAGAGAAAGGAATCACTAAATCACTTGGTCACAGTACTGGCATTTCCAGGTCCTCCTCCAAGTGGAAAACCCTTAATAACATGTCTCTCCTCTTCTATGCTGTGTGCAGGAGATGTCAATGCCCAGCTTATTGGCTTCCCTGGGTAGCTGGACAAGGACTGTACACCCAGCAGTGCCACTTCCACAGTAATTCAGTTGGTTGGGGTGACCTCCAGCCATTGTCACATCAAGACATGTGGGCCTTTTGTTGGAGGGACCCAAAAAGGTCTCACTACATCCTGAAAAGGAAAAAGATGTAGTCCCACCAGGACTGGTGATGCCTCTCCATGCTGAGCCAGGGAACTGCCCACCAACCTCTGGGAAGCCCTCAGCCTTTATTCAGGAATTGCATCTGTCTGACAAGGATGGTTTGTGCCCTATTCTATCTGAGGGATCTGCTTTTGGGGACACAGTGGTTTCACAGCCTCACCTTTCTCATTAAACACTTCCTCAGTGGTCAGAGGCTTTGAGTGCTCCAGACACAGGACCAGGCAATGGCTCCCAGCAGACCTGGGCTCCATCCACTGGCTGCAAGGACAGTGCTTCCTAGGAGCACACACACAGATGCATTTCCAGGGAGAGAAAGTCTCTGAGTTATTTGGTAAACACATTGAAACATTTAAAAAATAAAATGATAGTTGTAAAAAACACACATTCCATTGAACTCATTCCTCCTACTTAAAACTGTTATCCCGGGGTAGCCCAAAAGCTTTGGAAAAGGCACACAGCACATCTTCATTAAGATAAAGCTGCCACGAGGCCAAGGGGGAATAGCCAGAATTACAATTCACTCCAAACACTCCGTGCTACACAGGGAGGAGTTTTGGCCAGAGATGCTGAAAGACGTGAGCGATGGAGGACACGGATTCACTCCGGCATCCAGAACTCCTCCTCCTCCAAGCAAACAAAAGCGAAGTTTTGAAGTCAATCACTGAAGGATTCGGACTCATCTGAGACAGATCAAAGCTTTTTGTTTCCACTGTGACATCATTCAGTGGTGTTATCTACACGGGAATTCTTAAAACATGGAAAAATAAGGGGGTTTGGGACATAAAGTGGAAGGGTTTCCTTCTTCAAATGAACAAGCAGGACCTTAAGGGATTGTCATAACTTCAATTTTCTTCTGTGTTTTCCTCTCCTACTTTAATTTTTGATAAAATGAGAGTGACTTTCAAAGCCTGTGAGTGTTGGAGTCAACAGGATTATCAGTATAAAAATTCTGTGTAAGTAAATCGATACTATAGTTATTATATTTATGGCATAGAACATAAAAATATATTAATTTATATAATATAGAGAGAATATATATTTGGTATGGAACATACATCAAATATATTCCATCCCACAGAATATAGACAGCACACAGGTTTGATTTGATAGTTTTACTGACCCTTTTCCAGACTATATGGGGGGAAAAAAGCTCAAAAATAATTCAAAAAGCACTTGCACACAGGATTCCTTTTTTTTCAAGGAACTCATTGCTATTAGACACAACTTAGGCCAAGTTTTTACAGGAATTCAAACAAAAAGTAGTCTTTGCCTTAGGGAAAAAGCTATTTGCAGTAGTGATTTAAGGAAAACCATGGGGATGACAATGGGATCAGAGAATATCCTGAGTTGGAAGGGACACACAAGGATCAAACTCCTGCACAGACACCCCAACAATCCCACTGTCCCTGGGAGCATTATCCAAACACTCCTGGAGTTTTGGCAGCCTTGGGGCTGTGCCCATTCCATGGGAGCCTGTTCAGTGCCCCAGCACCCTCTGAGGGAAGAACCTTTTCCTGATTTCCAACCTAATTCCCTCTCAGCACAGCTTGATAGCCCGGATGCTGCTCATTCCCTGCCCAGAACACCTCAGCTGTGGGATCTGATGGCTCTGCCTCACAGCACTGCACAGCCCTCACTCATCCCGGGAGCCACAGACACTCCCGAATCAAATTCCTGCATGTCACATCAATGCAGGGAACGTTTGCAGTCAAGCCTGCACTTTAATGTGCTCACTTCCAGCCAGGCATCCAGGAAGGACTCTTCCACCAAAGACTGTACAGGACCTCAGCTGGAGTTTCCAACGAATGAGTGGAAAAAGTGGGGAACAGGGTGCTGGAAAAAAAAAAGCAGAGGTGTTTTTAAGATGCTGATTTAGAGTGCTATTAAAAATGCTGCCCACATAGCCTTTTAACCCTCCAAGATATCAGATAAGTTTCTCTTTCCTGCGGGGAGATGAAGTGGCTGTCATTATCTGGAAGGGCTGTATCATATCGGAATCTGCCGGCGCAGGTCAGCGAGTCCGGGCTGTTCTGGGTCCGGCTCCGGCGCTGAATTACATTTCCTGGGCACAAAGGCTGCAGAATGGGTGGGTGCTTTGTCATTTAAACTGCATAAAGAGGCAGAAATTGATTTTTATTGTGGATCTTCATATCTAATAAAGCTCTGAGGGGCTCTTTTCTTCTCCGATTGAATGGCTATTGAATGCTTTCAATCTAGTTCTGTGTTTCATGCCTAAACTGAATAGTGGCAGGAGGAAAATAGATGGGGGGAAGAGAGGCCAAGTCACTTTCCAGATTGAAAAGGATACAGAAGGGAAATAAATAATAAAATAAAATAAAATAAAGTAAAAATGAATCAGAAAAAAAAAAGCCATTTAAGTGGAAAGGGGAAAAGCCATTTAAGGTGCTGAGGAAAGATTGCTTTGTGCGACGGGCGCACGCGGGAGCGTCTGCGGGCACAGGGACAGTGTGGGATGACGTGGGACTCCATGGAAGGCTGCTGAGGGACCCTGATCTTACCTGCACCTCTGTTCAGTGCTTTAGGACTGGAAATTTCCATCTCCCTGGCCAAAACATGTTAATAGTGCTCATCCCAGAGCTGCCCTGCTCTGTGTTAGCCACGGTAACTGAATGGCTGAGTCTGCTATAAAAAGGGAATGACTCAGTTTATGTTGACATTAATTAGAGGAGAGATTGGTTTAGAATACAGTGTTTTTTAATGTAATTAGTACCTAGTTCATCACATCCTCCTCAAATCAACAAAGAGACAATAATACATAATGGCTTTTCAGTTCCTCTTTGATATGTATTGCTCATTTAGTCCTGCTCCCCTTGGGGAGCTCCATCACAATTAACAAGGCCAGTAGCATTAGCATTAATTGGTCCTGCTGATGGTCTGATCTAAGGTCCTAAGGACTCCTCCTATAGCATTGCAGACTGGTCAGACACTCCTGGGAGCTCTGCCTAATTGAATGTTGAGTCTCTTGATCGTTACACCCAGGAGACAAAGTCATTGCCTGTTCAGAGGCTCAGCCTCTGAAGCAGCAGGACTTGGGATGAACTGAACACTCCCCAACAGCCTGGGCAGGACCTGGAAGGGGGTGTCCCACGGCAGCCAATTCCACTGGGGTGCCCTCCTGCCCATGTCACCAAACCAGAGCTGCTCTGCACACCAACATCTTCAAGTTCTTTATCTTGTCAGCTCAGAGACGTCGAGTGCATTTCTTTCAGGAGTGCATTTCTTCCACGGCAATTTTACTGTTTTCAGTGTTCTTGTGAGATTTGAGCCGTGTTCTTGTGAGATTTGAGCCATGCCCCTGAACCTCCACAGTTAGCACTTGGAATCCCCTCCCATGGAGGCTGGAGCAGGGGATCTGATCAGCTCCCCACCACAAACCACAAGGCATCTTTCATGCTGAAGATATTTGGATTTGGTTTTCCTGCAGTTACCCAAAGGCTTGCTGTAGGTGTCTGTCTTCTCAACTGCAACAAAATTAAGGTCATGAGAACTCCAAACTCTTGATGAATCCTGGACCTGAGCAGATGAAAACTCTCACAAGTGCCTGAAGAGCTGGCCCTTGAGTTTGAGCCACGAAGGCATAGAGTATCATTGGCCAGGAGAAGAGGAAACAGCCTCAAGCTGTGCCAGGGGAGGTTCAGGTTGGGCATCAGGAAGGAATTCCTCATGGAAAGGGTGGCAGGCAATTGAAACAGGCCCAGGGAGGTGGTGGAGGTCCCATCCCCAGAAGAGTTCAATAAACAATTAGACGTGGCACTCAGTGCTCTGGTCTGGGTGACAAGGTGGGGATCAGGCACAGGTTGGATTCCACAATCTGGGAGGTCTTTTCCAACCTCACTGATTCAGTGGCTCCATGATCCCTGTCTTTCCTTACACTTAAGGGCATTAAAACCTCACTGAGAACCTCTTGAAACGTCCAGTGCCTCCTCAAAGCCACTGGTCACGAGGCTGGGAGGGCAGAGGGCTTCCTAGAGCTCTTGGAAACTCAGAATTTCTTTTCCCTGAGCTCCCTCTCACATCCACCCCCAACTGTTTTATTCTCAGCACATAATAAGGAAGAGAAGCTGAAGATGCCAGCTGAATTTTCCCCCTCCTATCCTGGAGAAGAAGAGAAGACAGCCTTAGAGGTTAAACAAAGCAAACCTCCCACTGGATACATGACTCCTTCCCTGCACCCTTCCTTCAGGAAAGAGTCTTTCCTTAGTCTGCTATAAAATGGGAATGACTCAGTTTATGTTGACAATAATTAGAGGAGAGAATTTTGGGTTTAGAATAGGGATTTTTAGTGTCATTTGGCTTTTCACCTGCCTGCTTCATCACCCATAGCAACCTCCTCCAAATCACTTTGCCCCAGGCAGTCAAAGGAATGCCAAAAAACAGGGTGGCTCCAACTTTAAATTCCCTCAGAAAATCTTAAAGCAGACCAAGTTTTTCAGAGTGAGAGAAGGAAATCTGCAAAAGTGTCTGACCTTGTCCCATCCCATAGCAGAGAGATCAGCAAGAATCATTAGGGAAGGACGTGCCTTTCCAGCACTGAAGATTCATTTTTTGGAGATTGGGCACCAAGGGGAGAATCTTAGTGAAAAAAATACCTAAAATAAAAACCAAACCTACAAAAAAATGCACATTGTTTTTACAAACTCTGGTTTCCTTTGCCAAGAGCTCAGTGCAATCTCGAAGTGCGTTGGTGATCCAGAAAACCAAAGAAGTGCCAGGCTGTATTCAAAAAGGAGGAATAATACTGAGAACGCTGTAATGGAATAATGGAATTACAGAACAGTATGATACACATTCACTCGGAATAATGTTCCCTATTCCGACCTCCCTGCCTTGGAATGCAGACACGGGAAAGGTCTAGGGGAGGGCAAAGGAAATTATTAAGGGCATGGAAAGACGTCCATGCAAAGAGAGATTAGAAAGATCATGGCCACATAATTTAGAGCCGACATGAATAAGAGAAGCCGTGATAGAGATATAGAAAATAATTTGCCTTTTTTTCTGGTTTGCAGAGCTTTTGTGAGCTCAGCCTGCACTGGTTTTCCTTCAGATGCACACAGGAATGAGATGGGTTTGTCAAACAGGAAGACAAGCTTCATCAAGATGGAGCACACATTCCAAGAGCTTGGAGTGGGGAATATTGTTTGAGATTCCAAATGAGTCTCTTAAAGAAATGTTGTCTTTCAGATACTGGATGGAACCAGAACCTTTGGATAAAGGAGGAATCTCTCAGGAACAGGATCACAGAATCCTTAAGGAGGGAAAAGACCTCCAAGATGATCAAGTCCAACCCTCGATTGAATCCCACCATTAAACCCTATCATGCAGTGCCACATCTACTCATTTCCTGAACAATTCTGGGGATGGTGACTCCACCTTTTCCCTGGGAACCTAGTTCTGTGGAGGGGATTGGACTCTGCTCCCAGGGAACAAGAGACAGGACAAGGGGAAACAGCCTTAAGTTGTGCCAGGGGAGGGTCAGGTTGGATATCAGGGAAAATTTCTTCCCCAAAAGCTCTCTCCAGCCCTGACACACAGCCCAGGGCTGTGGTGCAGTCCCAATCCCTGGAGAGATTCAAAAGCCATGTGGATGTGACACTTGGGGACAAGTGCTGGTCCTGGGCTTGGCAGTGCTGTGAGAATGGTTTGACTCGATGATCTCTGAGAGCTTTTCCAAACTAAATAATTCTGTGATTTTACGAAATTGTCTCTCAGCTTTGTGTAAATGCTGTTTCAAGCAAGGTGTTCTAAAGAGAATGTGAGTTTTGGAGAGGTACAAAGGGGCTCATACTCCTGAACACTTGTCCATTTCTTCCAGCTGTTGGTCTAATAAAAGGTTATTAAGGTCTCTCTATAGAAAGTCTCTCTTTTCAAGAGGAAGCACTTCTGACACTCACGATACTGTCCAAACTCCAAACCTTTCACACTGTAGTCTTAGACAAAGACTTCCATCCATGGGCCAGAAGGGAAAGGGGAATAAAACCCCAACCCAGCACACAACAAAAGTAGGAAGAATGCAGACAACAAAGGTGCATGGAAGAATGGTCCAAATTAAATGGTGAGACTGCAGATGGACTCGAGAGACACAAATACCTCATTTAACCTCAAGGCACAATGAGTCGCCAGGGACAGAAATGAAAGCAGAGATCAGCTGGGTGCCAAGTGGTTTGTTCTCAAGTTCCCTGAGGAGGAGAGAGCTCTACAGCACTTGACAGAATGGTTTCTATCCACTTCAGGTCCTGCCAAGGTCCAGAATTAAAAAGTCGAGGACTTTTTGACCTTTCTGAGTAGTTGATGGGTGTGTGCAGGTCTGAACACAGGGTACAGTTTCTCAAGGCGTCTTGTTCCCATGTAGCAAAAAATCCAGATTTTGATGTCACCAATTAATGGCAGGGAATTAGTGAAAGGCCTCGGAATGATAGAGCTGTACAGCTGTACAGACCTGTGTGGAAGCTAACAATGTCCTCTGGGATCCCCAGGGGAATTTTGCAGCAAAGCCTGGGGCAGAAGAATCTCAGCCAGGCCCTGTGGACAAGCTGGAGCACACACAGTCTTTCAGGATTGGTTGGTATTTCCTTACTGGTTTGAGCTCCAAGCAGTTTAGGAGACCACCAAGGAATGTCACAGCAGAAAATACAGACCTTTCTCAACAGCTTAAAGAAAGACACATCAAGCTGAATGGACTCTCCCCTAAAGGAGGAGCAAACTTGCTGAAATAGCAGCTGGAACAGGGTAAAGACATAACTGAAGTGAGGTAGTGCCCAAAGCAGCAGGCCAGCTGGGCAGGAGTTTATAAACCAAGTGGAGAAGGGGCTGCTGGGTGTCACTGAGCTTTGTACTGCACATCATTCCTCTTAAAACATTCCTACTGGGCTGTAAAATGTGTCCAGATTGAAAAAAAGCCAGGGAAGAAACGAAGAGACAGAGCCCAAGATGAAACAAATCCTCCCTTGAACACCAAGTTTTGACTAGGAGGTCACCAAGGACTTAGGAGTCCTTTAAAAGACTTCACTGGGAGTAGGTTTTGCCATGGAAAAATAAATGGCAGCTGAAATAATTCCCTGTGCCCGCTGGAGATGGTTTTCCAGCTAATCCCGGCTGCCCTGGCTGGGAATTGTTTCAAGTCTGGTTGGGCAGTGGCTAGCGGACCGGCCACTACCTCCTTGGTAGTTCAGAAGCTGCACAAGAGCTGTTAGTGAGGCTCGCCGAAGGTAAGAAGAAGGAGGCCTCGTGGCAAGATAGAGTTTATTGTCACATGCACCCCATGGTGCAGGCACTCACGTGTCCAGGAGAGAGAGAGAGAGCAGGAGGCGGGCTCACTGCTTATCAGGGGCTAGGGGAAGGGGGTGGATACAAGAGGAAAAACCAGTCAGGGGAATGGGGAGGGCACATAGCCAGCAAATGGGAAACGAGGGGTGGGGGACTCCCAGCCTGCTCCAGTCCAGGACTGAGTCCCTCCGAAGTCTCTGGAATGAGGTGAAGAGGCTTCCCGGAGGGGGGCAGGCACTGGGAGGAGAGCAACGGATGATTGACAACATATTGCAACAGAGGGAAACAAAGGGAATTTCTCAGGCGGGAGATTGTACCAGATGGGGAGGAGTACAGGGGGAACTTGGGAAAAACCATTACAGAACAAATGATTATTAACAATAAGTAAAAACCAGAAAACGCGCCACTACAGGCAGCTTCTTACAGAATCCCAGAATCACTGAGGCTGGAAAAGACTTCCAGGATCATCAAATCCAACCTGTGCTTGATCCCCATCTTGTTACCAGCCCAGAGCTCTGAGTGCCATGTCCAGGCATTCCTCGGACACCTCCAGGGATGGGGGACTCCTCCACCACCTCCCTGGGCAGCCCCCTCCATGCCTGCCCACCCTTTCCATGAAGAAATTCCTCCTGATGTCCAGCCTGACCCCTCCTTCACAACCTGAGGCCATTTCCTCTTGTCCTGTCCCTGGTCCCTGGAGCAGAACCCAACCTTCCCCTGGCTGTCCCCTCCTGTCAGGGAGTTGTGCAGAGCCACAAGGTTCCCCCTGAGCCTCCTTTGCTCCAGGCTGAGCCCCTTTCCAGCTCCCTCAGCTGCTCCTGGTGCTCCAGCCCTTCCCCAGCTCCATTCCCTTCCCTGGACACCCTCCAGCCCCTCGATGTCCTTCCTGAACTGCTGGGCCCAGAACTGTCTCCAGGCTGGAGGTGCCTCCCAGGTGCCAGCACAGAGGGACAGTCACTGCCCTGGGCCTGCTGGACACCCCATGGCTGGGACAGCCCAGGGGACACTGGCCTCTTGCCCACCTGGGCACACCTGGGCTGGTGTCCAGCTGCTGTCACCAGCACCTCCAGGACCTTTCCTGACAGGCATTTTCTCCCCACTCTGTCCCAAACCTGGAGCACTCCATATTGTGATCCAGATGCAGACCCAGCACTTGGCCTTTTTGACCCTCAACCCATTGTCCTTGTCCCATGGATCCAGACCGGGGATGTGTTCTCCATACAGGGTCATGGCTGGTCTCTGTCTAACGAAGACAAATCCTCCAAGTTGTTCCTTGAAGACCATCCCATCCCTCTGATCCCTCTCCTGACCTGCTGCTCCATGAGGGAGCAGGTCTGTGCAATCGTATATAATAGAACAACCAGGACATTTTTGTGATGAACTTGAGTGGATGCAAACCTTCCCCAAAATTGCCTTTTCCATATCTCACTCTCCAACCTTTCTCCTACCTCATGGCACTGTCATCTTTGAACAAATGAGTCATTTTAATTCATTTTTGAACCACTGCAAGAGGCAGGATTTGAAGATGGATGGCCTTCCACTCCAGCTGTGGGGACAAATCCTCAATTTCTGATTTTAAATCACAAAAGGATCTCGTCTGAAATCCATCTTTCCAGAGCAGGGTTTTTCCATGCTTTGAGGGGGTACCACTGGGCAGTGCTAATGCTGCAGCTCTCCATCTGCCACACGTGCACAGCAGTTCCTGCACTGTTCATATGGCACTGGCTTGTTGTTACACTTGTGCTTGTTTTCGAGTTAATGCTTTGGATTTTACCCCCAAAAGTGTTAACAGCTTGGATCTGAGCAGCCCTTGGTGACAGAATTTGGCTCCTGAGGTCAGCAGAGCTGTGGCTGGTGAGCTGCATTGTCTGGGTAGAGTTTCCTCTGCCATGAACTCCAGCTGGTGAAGTGGTTTCTGGGTTTTTCCAGCAGGATTCCCACTCGCCCTGCTCTGTTGGAGTGCATGCAGCCGCAGAAACTGTCCCTCATCTCTATTAAAAAATATTCAAAATGATGCAGGGAGTAGAAGTTTGAGTTAATTACAAATTATTCTCGATTTCACTAGCATTTTATTAACAAATCCACATTAATCCAGTATTAAAGCAGGGCGGGATTATAGGATTTCTCTCATCTGAAGCTTGGAGCAAGGGAAGTCTATAATAAACCTACCTATTCATTTGACACAAAGCTGTTCTATCAAATCTACCCCAACATGGGCCCCCCCCCCCCGCCCTTCCCTGCTACATCCATATGCAATCCTATACAATAGGAACAGTACGTTTTTATGATTAACCAGAATGGATGCAAACCCAAGCTGGGGTAAAATTGCCTTCTCAGCACCACTGGCCTTGAAGAGGTTTTTCTGGCTTCCCAAGATGTGCAGGTGACCTATGCGATCACCTTCCACTTGGTAGAGCCTCCCAGCTCAGTGCTCAGTCCATTTCCACCACAGAACTACCCCCAAAGCTGTTTAAATGTCCACATTAATTTAAAAGCAAGATGAGCTCACAGGAAAGGATGCTTCCTCTGCAAATAGAGGCTTACACCACAGGGTAGGACACACCGGAGGAAGGAGCGGATCTGAGCTGGAAGAAATAAGATGGAAAGGCAGAACTGTTTCATCTTGATCCTGCCACGGTCCTCAAAATTGTCTTGAAAGTTTTCCCAGGGAGAAGCTAGCAAAGGACTGAAATAGTTTGCTTTAAGATATAATCCTTTTAATAAAATGTGAGGGTCAGAATTTCACGTTGGCACTGAACATTTTGCTAAATAGGGCATGATGAGTTTGCTGTTCTGCTCTCAGACTGGGCGCTTGTGCTTGTGTGGCGTGGGGATGATAATTGCATGAAATCACCATCTCTGCCGGGGCTGGGGCAGGTCGAGCGCTCCAAAGTGTAACAGCTCCTGAGCTCAAAGGATTCTTCTTCATTTCACAGACCTCGCTGACAAAAACTTTAGCCTTGACAACAAAAAATAATCCAGAGAAAATGAAGAAAAAGTTCAGCTTCTGCAGATCTTCATTGTCTCACTCGTCAGGGGCACCACAGAGATCCGAACACTGAAATTATTTCATTTGATCCCTACAAAACTATTCATTTTCCTACAGGTTTCTGATGCAATAAAAAGGGGATTTGCTCATGGATAATTCTGCTGATTCCAAAAGCTGCATTTCTGTCTCAGAAATCGGCATTTTCAGCCAAAATCTCATTGCTTTCCTCTTGATTTAGATGTGACACAGGCTTGGAGTTGGGCAGCAATGGGACTCTCTGGGACATGCCAGTGATGGGAATGGTTGTCCTTCAGAGCCATGTTGGGATTTTTAGCATCTCTTTATGTTACCTCCTGTCCAGGCCTCTTCTCCCAGGAATATTTTTGAGGCTAGTAAACAAGGGAATATGTATTAGAGAAGAGAGGTGAAGCCAATTTCCACCTACTAGAGAGTCAAGGGCAGTATTTTATTTTTTGGCAGAATTATTTTCCTTGACACTGGGTCTGGACCCAGAGCATTCTCTTCTGGGGTAGAGATGGTTTCACCATTTTTTGTTTTCCATTTTCTGTTTTTCATTTTTCCTTTTCCCCAGTAGGGAGCTGGAGACCCCACTGGATCAGGAGGTTTTATAGCCCCCTGCACATCCCCACCCTTTGCATTTAGGAGATCGGTTCTTGTGTGTGAGCCTGAACATCTCAGAGATCTTTGGGTAGGTCACCCAGGTGGGGTAAGACTCTGCCCACTCCCACTGATGACAAGCCTGCTGTTCATCTCCAGCTCTCCCCTTTGAGCCAAGCAAGGGCAGAGAGAAACTCTGCCTCAAGATGTCAGTCTTGATTCTGGCTATGGATGATCTCAAAGGGCTTTCCCAACATAAATGTTCCTCTGAGTCCTGGGAGCTCAGCCTGCACAAGCACCAATTCCAGGCCAGGGTTCCTGCAGCTCCTTGCACAGCCAAGGGAGAAGCAGGAACTCTCAAGAAAAGAGGTGAGCAGGAGTCCCACTGGAATGTCCAGGCAGGAATTGAGCCCCAGTTGGGTTTTATGCAGAGTGGAACACGGATCCCTGGATGTTTCATTCTGACCACACTTGTCTGGCTTTACCCAATCCATGCTTTAAAACAGGTCCAGCTTGGGTTTCTCCTCCCCAGCTGGAATGTCACAAACAATATCACCTGACCTGGGGACCACTCGGTGATACTCCCAGTGTGGTTCCTGTAGCAAGGCATCAATGGCAATGCTGTCAACCAGCGCTTTAATTCCTGCCTTTTTCCAGGTTGCACTGGAAAAACTGTCGCCTCTCAGATCGCTGCTGGGGGCGGCTTCAAGGGCTGGGGTGGAGGTTTCTTTGGAAGGGAATTTGTTGTCCCTCTGCTCATTGCCAGGTCTCTGCCACCTTCCCTGCAGATAATTTGGAGTACGAACAGCCCTGTTGCACCTGTGACTTCAGGAGCCCCCTGATAAACGAGGCTCAGGAGGGGAGCTGACATGAAAATATGAGATTCCTCCTGCCCACAGCCAGTGCCAAGATCCCAGACAAAATGCACCATCTGCATCAGGTCCTATTAAGTAAATTATTGCTCTGGAATTTCTAAAGAAAATAAGAAAGTGGTAAAAAGAGAATAAGCCCAAGGAAGTTATTTTGCAAATTAGTCACAATTTGCAAGAAAAATGATGCAATTGAAGGAGTTCCAGGACAATAAATGACCCCAAGGCCAAGGCACCCATTAACAGGACCATTTGTATCGAGAAGTTTCTTCTCTCCCACCTCATCTCAAGCTCCTCTTTTGAGTTTTGTTTGGGCATGGGTTGAGATATGGATGCACACGATCCCTGAGTGCTCTCGTGGCTGTCCTGATCCCTGATCTTGAAGCCAGGGGGAGAAAGTAGTAACTAAGGGATATGCTGAGGATATTTGCCACTGGCACTGAACTGAGAGGAGCTGTTGACTCCCTGGAAAGTAGAGAAGCCCTGCAGAGACACCTGGACAAGTGAGACAGCTGGGCAGTCAAATGAAGCTGAACAGAGACCAGTGCTGGATCCTGCTCCTGGGACTGGGCTACCCTGGAAATGCAGAGTGGGGAAGGAGGGGCTGGAGACCTGCTGTGGGAAGGGACCTGAGTGTCTTGGTCCATGGCCAGCTGGATCTGAGTCAGAAGTGCCCTAGAACCAGGAGGGACATCCCTGTCCTGGGGGCCATCAGGCCCAGCATTGCCAATGGGCCAGGGTGGGGATTGTCCTGCTCTGCTCTGTGCTGGAGTGACCTCACCTTGAGTGCTGGGGGCAGATTTGGGTTCCACAATATCAGAAGGGCCTAAAGTTGTTGGAGAGTTATCTTCATATCTAAAGGAGAGACATGAAATGGTGGAGGGTCTCCAGGAGCAGCCATATGAGGAGTGGATGAGTCCATTTGTCTTGTTCAGCTGGAGAGGAGGAGGTGGAGGTCAGACTTCACCCTGATCTGCAGCTCCTCTGAAGGGCAACTCCAGTCTCTGCTCTCTGGGACCAGGGACGTGTCCCAAGGAAACAGCTGGAGCTGTGTCAGGTTTGAATATTGGGAAAAGGTTCTTACCCCAGAGGGTGCTGGGGCACTGTCCAGGCTCCCCAGGGAATGGGCACAGCCCCGAGGCTGCCAGAGCTCCAGGAGTCTTTGGACAACACTCTCAGGGATGCACAGGGTGGGATTGTCGGGGTGTCTGTGCAGGAGTTGGACTGGATGATCCTTGTGGACCTCTTCCAACTCAGGATACTCCATGACTCTAAGAGGAGCAGCATCCAGAGACCTGCAGCCTGTTCATTGTTTCCTGGAGGTGCTGGGAGGGAAGGACAAACCTCGCTGCCATCCTGGACAACCACATTGAGGACAACACAAGGCCTGGAGCTGGGAAAGCAGAGGCATCTCACCTGGGAGACCTTACAGGAAGTGGAGCATTCTGGAGTTTGGGAATTGCCAGGCTCCCTCTGCTCGTCCCTTGTTGGTGACACCAATCCCTGTCCCAGGCTCCTCCTGAGCTCCCTCAGCACAGCCAGACCCAGCCATTGAACACATCCCAACAAGGCTCAGTACAAGGCTTCCAAAAAGCCAGGCTCAAAATAACTCCACTCTAATGTGAGCAGCAGACAAAGGCAAAGAAAAGCAGAGGAGCAGGCACCCTTCAAGCTAAAGCATGTTATTAAGGAATATTCCTTTTTTGAAGTTTGTTGATTTTATTTTTATCATATTT
The DNA here is from genome assembly GCA_910950805.1 of Acrocephalus scirpaceus scirpaceus. Lineage (NCBI taxonomy): Eukaryota > Metazoa > Chordata > Aves > Passeriformes > Sylviidae > Acrocephalus > Acrocephalus scirpaceus. The sequence continues at coordinate 21,259,076 of OU383781.1, forward strand.
TAGCACAAACCCTTTTCATGTTATAAATTAAGTAACTGCTGCAGAAGGGTTATGTTGTGGGGTGCTTTTTTTTAAAAGCATTTCTTATAGAGAGATTTATAAAGTTTCCAGTACCAAAAAAAAAAAAAAAAAGTGGAAAGCTGTGTTGAATTATGTGATACATTGAAATTAAAATGAAATTCCAAATTATCTTGCAGTCAAGGGCTGATGTGGCCTGAGTGATAATAAATAAAGGTTAAAAGGACATTGGCAAGTCTTTTTTCATGGCTTTCAATTTTTCCCCTCCCTGTTGTTTGTAAAAACCTCTTAGAAGATTAAAAATAATATTTCTTTCTCTATTGATTTTTTTCTTTTTCCACATTTGAAAACAGCATTTATTTATTTTGTGTTTCTAATGGAGCTGGGATTAATGTGGCTTTATTTGGTCTCTGCTTGGCTTGTGCTTTTGGCTCATGGAGGGACTCAGTGCAGCCCAGGGGTGGATGATCACCAGCAGGATTGCATGAACCCAGCACCAAATTCCTCAGCATATTCCCACCCTGGGGTCCAGGTCATCAGAAAACCTTTTGACCTTGGTGGAGCCACACAAAAAACTCATTTCACTTTGACAGTCTCTATCCCTATGCCTTGGGTTCTGCCTGGTCCAAAGGCTCCATCCCATCACGTCCCAAGTTCTGGAGGGAAGAAGAGATCATAAAATCATGGAATACCAGAATGGTTTGGTTTGGAAGGGACCTTAAGGTCCACACCATTGTACTCCATGCCATGAGCAGGGACATCTTCCCTTATCCCAGGGTGCTCCAAGCCCCGTCCAGCCTGGCCTTGGACACTTCCAGGGATGGGGCAGCCACAGCTTCTCTGGGCAACCTGTGCTAGGGCCTCACCTCCCTCACAGGGAAAAATCTCTAAATATTTGGTGGGATCATCTATGGTGAGTAAAACTTTACATGCTTCCTCCCTCAGGTTTCCTTCTCCTCTCTTTTAACCCGGAAAACAATGGACCAAATCACCCTTTCTCCTTCACTCCCTTACACTGCCCACCAACATTTTTTTGTTAGGAAGGTAAAGTTTGTTCATGTGGGAAAGCCGTTTTCTTCAGTAAATACCATTTTTTATCCATCAAAATGCACTTTTGTAAAGGGATATGTTTGTGTTTTGACAAAAACTGGAGCTGTCTCACATGAGGCCATGAGGGTGTGGGACCGCAGGAGAATATCTGCCCATCTTTCCTGCTGGATCCACCACCACATTGATGGGTTAGGTTGTAGATAGGTGGGGGTCAGCCTCTGCTCCCAGGGAACAATGGACAGGACAAGGGGAAATGGCCTCAGGATGTTCCAGGGGAGGTTCAGGTTAGACATCAGGGGGAATTTCTTAATGGAAAGGTTGGCCAGGCATTGGAAGGGGCTGCCCAGGGGGGGTGATGGAGTCCCCATCCCCAGAGGTGTCCAAGGAACATTTGGAGGTGGCCCTCAGTGCTCTGGGCTGGGTGACAAGGCAGCAATTGGACCAAAATTTGGCTCAGTGATCTTGGAGATCCTTTCTTGCCTCAACGATTCTGGGATTCTGGGAAAACAAAATTTAAAGTAATTATTAAAATAAAAGTGCTGTCTGCTCTGCACCTGAGGAATTCTCTGCCAGCAACCAAATTTACTTTTTAGGGACATGTTGAACTTCAACTGCTCTTAAGGACAATCCATCCACAAATTCAAGATGTGAGGAGGGAAATTGGCATCCCTAGCAAGAAATTGGGCTGGCTGTGACCCCTTTGCAGAACTGGTCTCTTCCTATTGCCGGGGACATGTCTGATCCCATTCCCACAGCAGGGAGCTAAGCAGCATCCCAAAAGCTGGGACAGCTCCTGGCATCCATTACAGCATGATATGAGCCAGGTGAGGGAGAGGCTGCATGCACTTCTCACCTTTTCCTCATCAACCTAAAGGCTCTTTGAACAGGAGGATGGTGTTTCACTAATTTTTGAGGGGGTTATTTGTGCACCCACTTCCAAGAGGAAATTCCAGGTTGGATATTCCATCTACCTTTAGAGGACTATAGTTCAGAGCAGGCTTTGGATTCACACCTTCTGCTCTGTGGCCTCCACCATGGGCAGTTTTGTCTTGAACCTCGTTGGGTGTGGTGGATGGAGCTCTGGAGCTCGACGGTGCTGGCATATCCAGGCTAGGCCACTCTGGCTTGGAACACCCAATATTTTGGGCTGAGAGGGTCTGGGATGTGGATGAGGTGCAGCAGGAAGATGTTGGGAATACAGACAGCACACAGGAAATGGTGCCCAGCAAAGCTCTGCCAGGCTGACAAATCCTGTGGAGCAGCAGTGGGGAACCTGCAAACCACCCCTCGTCCATGGGTCATCCATGCACAGGGATGCGTTTCCCTTATCTGTGCATGCCTTGCACAGCCCACTCCCACGCTGGGAAAGCCCCCCCTAGAGAAGACAGGGTATTTCTTTTTGGATGTCCCAGCATGTCAGCAGTGCAGCTAAAGCTCTGAAAGCCTCTGGTCTTTGTCCAGCTCTAAGCTCTTTAGAAGGGGGAGAGCCTGCCAAGACATATTGGGGTAGGGCCCAGCAGAGCAGGAATTTACAGCCAAAAAAACCCCAAAAACCCAGTAAGAGAACAACACCAATAGATGCTGTTGAGATTTAATTCCTTGTGAGTGCTCCTTGGGATGATAGCTGGTGTTTTAGGGTCCTCGGTGTGCCAAGAAAAGGGTGCTGAGAGCCAAGGTGTTCATTTTTTGGTCTATATTGAGACTTTTAACACCTTTGCTGTGTGAAAGCCAGTATTTCCAAGTAGCAGATGTGTTTCCTAAAAACAAAACTGAAGGGGGAAAGGCAGAGGAGCAACCTCTCCCTGGGGAATGGATGGGTATGGCTGGGCTTCCCTAGATTTCCCTTAGCCAAGGAGAAAAAAAATGTCCATGAGCAGCTGGGATACGATCAGCTCCACAGAGCCTGCTCTAAATCCCCACAGGAGATGCGCATGGAATGTGCAGGATGCATCTGCAGAAGGGGGTTTTGGGGAGCTCAGGGAAGGAGAAAAGGGAATGAACTGAAACCTTCCCAATTTCCAGGTCTGCACTGGGAGCCCAGCAACAAGTCCAAAGGCTGCTTGCCTTGCAAGCAGGAAGTTTCGCCAGAGCAGACTTTCTTATCGCTCTGCCTACAACGGGGCTGATACTTTATTAGCATCTTCCCCGGTAATCCCAGCAAAACTGAGGGAAAAAAAGTGTCAGATCAAAAGGGGGAGTCTGAAAGCGGGCGGCTAAGCAGGTTGCTGGGATGCTAATGATTGCTTCCCTCATTCTCTGAGTGTCACGCACAACATCCCTAAGCCCGGCGCGGCGCGTAAGCCACACAAATAGCCATATTTGTTAACATTCATGTGACTCTTTCGTCTGAGCTGTATTTCCTTGAGTACACCACAATGAAGAGTTTCTTTTAATAGGGATCAACCAGGAAAAACAACTGTGAGGGACTTTTCTCTCCCTCTCCCTCCCTCCCTCTCTCTCTCACTCCCTCTCTCACTCTCTCTAAACCTTTTACACTGCGGTTGAACAAGCCTCTGGATAAAGACTTTATCCAAAAACCCCCTCTTTAAAGTTATTTCAAATTTCTCTGCAAGGCTTTCAGAAATCTGTTTGTTTGAGGGCAGAATTAGATGTGACCGGCGTTTTATTGTGACATAAAACCATATTTCTTCCCTGGAAGATTAAAAAATAAAATCGGTTAATAAGAAAAGCTGTCAGCAACAGAAAATGGCTGACATAATCCGTTTATCCTCCGAGCAATAAAGATATTGGTCCTTGGGAGTCTATCCTCTCTCTCATGTTATTTCGCCCAAAACATTATCTTCCCAGCATTCTGATGGATTAAGAAGTCATATGGGAGATAGCAGGGAAATGACAGATACAAAAAAAAATAATATCCTTTCATTTCCCCTCCTCCCTGCACTCTCTCTCTCTCTTTCTCTCTCCCATTTTCTCCCCAGCCCCTCCTTTCCCTGCCTCCCTCTGTCTCTTTTCCTCTGTCCCCTTGGAAAAGTGCTCCATCTCTTTATTCCCAGCATCCCAGAGCTCTGCCGAAGTCCCAAGCCGCTAGCCCCAGTGTGGTGGGGAGAAGCAACTCAGAACTTCTTGGTCCCTCCCATGCACGTGGAAGCACAGCTTGGCACCATTCCATATCCAAACACGTCGTGAATTTTTAGGGACTGTTGTGCCAGCTCTCTGTCCCCACACTGAAACACTCTGAGTGACTTGCTGGAGGAAGAGAGATGAAATCCAGCACTGGGTTTAGGTGGACTGGAGCTGGGGCTCTTCCCTGGGTTTTTTTGGTAGTGAAATCCATGAATGAAAGAGGGTTCTGGTCTTTGGAATCTTCTTCTGCACCCACACAGCTCTTCTTGGTGTCCCCTTGTAGAGAAGTGCAGCCACTACAGGAGGCCATCTCCACCCACGTGTGATCCATTCTGGTGGCCTCATTCTTGGTCTCAGGGACTCTGGTGGCCTTGGGGCTCCTGGGGACAGGACCCAGCCCAAGACTGAGGTCCCAGGGCTCTGGGACACACTGCTGTGACCCTGATCCTGTGTCCAGTGGCTTTCAGTTCCATGTAAGTAGTCTTGGCATTCTCTCTTCCCAGAGGGAATCTGAGAGCTCCCACCCTGCCATGGCTCAGACTGACCAGGGCTTGTTCCAACATGGCAACCAATTCCTGGGAAGGCTTTGGAGGTGCAGGATTCCGGGCTGAGAGGGACATGAGGTACCATTGAATCCCTTCCCCTGCCCAGGGTGGGATCACACAGACCTAAAGCAGCCCTGGGAGATGTTCACCCTTCCTAAAAACATCCCACAGTGGTCACTCTGCCACCTCCCAAGGAAATTTATCCCAGTGTTTCTCTATCTTTAGCACCAGTGCATTTTTTTCTGAGCATGTGACTTAAATCTTCCATGCTGCATTCCCAGAATGGTTTGGGTTGGAAGGGGTCTTAAAGCTGATCTCGATCCACCCCCAGCCATGGGCAGGGACACCTTCCACTAGACCAGGTTTCTCCAAACCCCATCCAACCTTCTTTTCTTTTAAACAAAAAACCCCCCAAAACCTACTTGCCCTGGCAACCTTCATGGAAATCTTCCTCTCTGATTAATTTCATGTTTCATCTCTTTTGCATCTTATGGGCATTTAAACTAATTTCTTCACTCTTTGCCCATCAGAATCAGCTCTGCTTTGCAATTTCACCTGATTCAATGGATTATAAAGGATGTGGTGTCAACTTTTTGCTCACAATTTACCCAACATCCAGGTTGGGTTGTTTTCCCATGGATGTTCCCCCAGATATGTCCACATATGTCACAGGCAGGAATGTTTTCATTTTGAGAACCATGTTATAAAATGAAAAATACATAAATATAACCATGATGAAATATAGCATTTAGAGACCAGAATCATGGAATGGTTTGGGGTGAGAGAGACCTTTAAACTCATCCAGTGCCACTCCCTGCCATGGGCAGGGACACTTTACACTGTCCCAGGTTGCTCCAAGCCCCATCCAACCTGGCCTCAGACACTTTCAATTTGAGTTTTCCTTAATAGTGACAATTTAATAATTTTTAACGTCCATTAAAATTGCAAAGTGCAGCATGGAGGGATGGGTACAGTTGTCCCATAACACTCTGGGCCTCAGGAACAAAAAAAATTTCTTTCTTCTGCCAGCACTTGTTCCCCATAGGTCAAAGAACCTATGAAGACTAAAAAAAAAAATCACATATTGATGACAGTTTTACCAGGCTGAGAATGGTTTCAAGATTTCCAACTGTATTTTGGACTACATTATTAAGAAAAAAAAAATTATATCATTAAAGACTTGTTGGGATACTTTAAATATAGTAGAAGACAAAAATCATATCAAAATAGGGCTTTAAACTATCATTTTCCCTCAATGTTTTGGTCTCCCAAAACATTGGGAGATCTCTACTTTCCACCAAAGAGTATAGATTTTAAAAAGTTTTATCAACCTTTAATCATTCTTAGAAGTCCTTAAATCCCTCTTCTCTTCCTTCATTAAGGAATACCAACATCTCCTTGCTGATACTTGTGAAGTGATGAAGGAGCCTTTGTATCCATCTGGAAATGTTGGAAAGGTGAGCCTGACACCAGAAATATCAGCACCAGACTGGAAATGCCCCAGCAAAATTGCCTTCCAAGAGAAAACCTTTTCTACCCAAAAAACTCAGACCTTGCTGAATTGGCAGGTCTCACCCCTTCAAACAGGGTAGAAGACCCAGAATTCTGGTGACAACCATAACATCTTCCCACATTTCTCCTCACAAGGACATCCACCTTTCAGCTGAATCTTGATGCAGACACATTCCATGTTTTTATACATACATTTATGTGAGATTTATACATGAAAAATAATAAAGTAAAGCCCCAGTGTGAATATGAGAAGCTGATTTTTCCAGAACTGGCTGAAGAGTTGCTTCATTAGACCACCCCAAAATCTGACCAGACTGCACCATTATAATGCACTGAAAATCCCAGTTTATTTCCAGTAAAGATTCCTTTTTAGTGGAAAGCTTTAAGCTGAAAATCGTGTTCAGCCTTAACTCCACCCACCACTTTTGTGCCTACACAGGCATGAGCAGAGGTTCAAAAACATTTTTATTTCCACGATGGAGCAAAGAAGAGCCTGGAGATCCTGTCCCAAAAGCTGACAGGCAGTTCAAGGGATTTCCAGGGGTGAAGAATGACCAGGATGAAAAGCATAAATACATGGGAAAAACAGAACAAGGGAGTCATCTGCCTATCTGCAGCAGCTCAGGTGGCTCTCAGGGGAGGAGGTGGCACTGATGACAAACAAACAGAGGCCATGGGCAGGAGGGGAGGGGAAGGAGTGTATTTGCTTCCAGCTGAGCAAATTTGTCAACTGCCTGTAAAACACACAATTATCATGGAATTACATGTATTACATTCTGTGTTTATCCTGACTCTTATTTGATATAGAGATACTCTCCAGGGTTGGATTCACAGAAAACCAAGAAGGAAATGTAAGAAACAAGCATGGAATTCAGTAGCAGCTGAATAGAGGAAATACTAAAGCAAGCAACTGGGGGGTCTGAACTGAAAACAAGGCCATGATCTAAAGAATGTTGGTGAATCAATATCACTAAGCTGGGCTAACCCTCCCACAGGAGATATTTCTCAAGCCAGTGTGTGCTTTTGGTTAAATAATTGCGCACCCTCCAACTTTCCTGCACAGATTGGGGTTCCCAAACCTCTGGTGAGCCTTGTTGGTATCGCTTTTGGTTTCACATGAAAATTTCCCGCAAGCGCTCATTCCAGTGGTGACCTTGGGCAGGACACCTCTACCACCCACATCTTAATTTCCCCCGCCCCGTGAAATATGGGAAACACTCCTAAAATATCCATAGACCTGCTGCTGGGGACTGTGTGAGTGCTCTGGAACAACAGAGATAAGAGAGAGGAGGAGGAAATGCTCCATGAAGGATGAATGGCAGAGGGATGAGTTCCCATGGAGGCACCTCCTGGAGGGGAAGTCCAGCTGGATGATGCCTCTGCATCCAAGCATTCACAGTATCTGGTCATGATTCATTGGCTTTAAAAGCTTTGAGGGGGCTTTACAATTCTCCAACCTCATTTGTGTCACTACCAACACCAGGGAATGCTCTTCCAGTGGTGAGCAAGTCTTCCTTGCTGTGTGCTTGAAGACTGTCACCCTGGTGATTCCTGAAACTGTGGGGCATCTTCAAGACTGCAAACCCATTTCTTTTGTGACCTGGAGAGAGAAACTCTGCTCTTAAAATTTCTCCTGCCAGTTTAAGAGGCGAGACCTGTCCAGGCATGACCCGCTCTATGACCGAAATCATGTAAACCATGGTGGGAGTTGGTGAGGTATCACCTCCCTTTGGCACAACCAGAGAAGCCAACATGACTGGGATAGTTTGATTTGGTGTGAGATCACCCTCTGTGACCTTGGGGGTCTAGGGCACTGCTCTGAGACACCCCTCAGGGTGATCTTTTCTCTCCAGTATTTCCCATTTCATGGTGGCACTTCAAGGGCTCCTCAGGATGCGGTTAGATGAGGTCAGGTCTAGAGCCCAAAATCACCCTTTCCCCAGGCACCAAAGAATCTGGGCAGCCCAAAAGCCACGAACTGGCATTGACCTTCAGTATTTGCACCTCTGCTGATGTGTAACAGCACCCTACAAGTGCTGCTGGCTTGGCACGGGCACAGGAGACGGGGAGGAGGGCAGAGAGGAGGAGACACACACACACACACATGCTCACAGGGATAAAAAGGATAACTGGATCCATGAAAATAAGCCAAGCACTGCCATCGTCGGTCTAAATGCAGATAAGTATTGTACTGAAAACAAAGATTACTTGTACTTTGTAGATAGAGACGTGTTTTGTTACAGGATGCTTTGTATGGAATTGGGTCACAGCAGAGTATGAGCCAACTCCCCCCCACCCGCCTCCTCCCAGCCTCCCTCTCCGCCTGCCTATCCTTTGAATCTGGAGCCAAATCTCAAGGGTAACCAAGTAGAAATTGCTACAGTTTTGCTGGTTTTTTCCCTTGGCTGGGATTTGCTTTTCATTTGTGGGGCAATACTCGCGCCTCTCTGCCATTCATCTATTAATTAATGTCATTGATTAGGAGCTGCTCCCCCTCAGCCTTGTGTTTGCAAACCTCTGGAGGGACTGGGGGAGGTGAGGTGCATCCAAAGGATCCCAAATTCAGGTGCCAAGGGAAGCACCAAAGCTTTGCTGCCCTCCCCTCTCCTGGCAGCTCCTCACCACGTCTTTGTGTCACATGTCCTCTTTGCCTGGCACAAGTGCTGTGCTCATCACCTTGGCTTTGGCCACCTGCTCCTCTTTTCCCAAAGCAAAACATCTCCTGATAGCCTTCAGGAATTCTCCTGTGCCGGGGAAGGGTTTGCACCCACATTCTTTATGGGTCCTATGGCCTGTCCTACCCTTTGGGGTTATTCCAGTCCATGGCATGGGCACCATCTACTGAAATTTGTCAGCAATTAACGCCCAAGACCTTGGCCAGTGGAAGCCTTTCAAAATCCTAGGGCTCTCCATTTCTTCTCCAAGACATGACAACTGAGATGAAGTGTCCCCAGAATCCTTTGATCCGTGCCTACATGCTTCCCATGAATTATCTTCCTTGGTTCTGGATGTTGGCACTCCTGAGTGTGTGACTTGTCATGAATGCCACAGAAGAAAGTGGCAGAAAATATCCAAATTCCAGCCATGCTCACATGTGCGGGGTTAACCAAGAAGAGAGTTTTATGCTACCTGGGAAATGCTGATTTCTTCTCCTTTCTCCTGACAAAAAAAAAACTTCTTTGAGGCTCCTTATAAGGAACCAAAGCACCATGTCCACAAATGTTTCTACCACAGCTGGAGAGATGGATGAATTTTTTTTCCAGCTGTGGAAGATAGAAAATTCTTTTTTTCTTTTTATTTTTCATTACTTTTTCTTTGTTTTGCTTCTACTTTTTGGGGATTTTTTTCTTTTATATATATATATTAGTTTTACTTTTTTCCTTTTCCTTTTTTTCTTTCTTCCTTTATTTTCTATTTTTTTCCTTTTTCTTTTTTCCTTTTTCCTCCTGTTTTTTTTTCTTTAACATGCAGAATACCAGGGAGCTCCTCAGCTGGCAATGAGGCTTTGAGAAATGGGCCAAACAAGGTCCATCACTGAAATCTGTGACCTCTGAGCTCTAACACAGCACCTAAGACTGGACCTACCAGCCTTCAAACAAGATTCCCAGAAAATGTGAAACATCTTGTTTCTACAAAACACACGGAAGAATTTTGAGTTAGTGGGCTCTAGATGTCCACTGGAATGTGCAATATTAGATCATGCTGTGATTGCTGGTAACTTCTCACTCTTTTTTTTACCCATAAGAAGTCAAGCTTTTGGTGGCACAAGCTGGAAATTTGAGAGGATTTACATTTCCTTGGACTGTTACCAGTCTCAGACCTAGAACTGCCTTCAGATAGACGTCACCCAAACCAGCCTGAGCCATATGGCAGCTCCACACCCTCTCTGATATGTGGCACTTCGCCTCATGGATTGCTCCTAGCACCAACAGTCTGGGAACTGCAGGGTTTCAGGTTGACACCCCACAGAACATTCCCTTTCCCACACCATGGATGAGGCACAATGGGTGGGACACCTCAAAACATCCCCAGTGTAGTCCAAGATGGCGAGACCATGAGCTGCTGGACTTAAAATCTGCCTGGAAGTGTTCAAGGCCAGCTTGGATAAGACCATGAGCAACCTGCTTGAACAGATGTCCATGTCCATGGCATGAGGTTGGGACTGGATGGTCATTAAGGTTCCTTCCAACCCATATATGATTCCATGTTTTTTAGCAGCTAAAATGATGCACAGGTTGGGTTGGACCCTCCTAATCCCTCCAGAAAGCCCAGATGCCATTTCTTCAAAGGTGTAATTTCTTCCAGCTCTGAGTTTGGGGGGTTCAAATTGATGCCTGAGCTTTACTCAAATAAAGAGGATTTTTTCCCAGTGCTGAGTCAGGTGTCACTTCCCTCCTCTCTCTGCACTTCACCCAGGGCCTGATCCAGCCCCATTAGAGCTGATGAATCCCCAGCGAGTGCAGACGTCACAGCGTGGTGCAGCATAAAGTTTTTATGGGTGCAGGTCGGGAATGAGGCGCATAACTCAGCGCCGTGGTGCCACTTGTGAGTAATGCGCCCATTCCGCACTCCGCGGGTAAAACCTTTATGACCCTCCACAGCTCCAGGTATTGCATCTAATATATGCACCACTATAATGATAAGCACTGAAAACCTGCTTTTTTAACGTGTTTTCTTCCCCCCCCATCATCTGCCTTTCTCCTCTCCAACCCTTAAATACCCCTCCGTGGCTGCTTCCTGGCGTTCCACTTCTGCTTTGTCAACTACCTGGGGAACCCACTCCATTGATATTCTGGACAAGGTTTTGATTTGGGGGAAAAAAAAACAACCCACACCACAGAGTGAGCGGCATAATTTAAAAATCAAAGAAATTCATTTCAGTAGTAAAAGGTTAACAGCCTTTAGGAGGAACACTTTTTAATCACCCACGTCTAGACTCTATCACTCGAATCACCGGCAGCAGGAGTGAAATATGGCTAAGCCCCCGTCACCAAACAGCACCTAAAGACTGTTGTATTTAATCATGTCTGTGCACTAGTTATGGATTTTCATTATGATTCCCGATGCTGTTGCGCTGTGTAAAATATTAATATCCATAGTAATGATGCATGAAGCTTGGAGTGTAATTTCTTCACTCTCCTTGTCTGATATTAAATTGTTACCACTTTATCATTTGTGTAGAACTGCACGTTTCAATTAATCTTTCCGTATCAGCAGCCCTGATTAATATAGATCATGATTCATAAGCTTATCGTCACTATAGTTTTAACAGATCATTTATAAAGATCTTAAATTTCAGGGCCTGGGAGGCGCAGCCACTCTGTCCAAAGGCTTTTCTCACTTCTTGCTCCAGCAGGTTTCTCCATTCACACAATTAATTCCAGGAAAGAAAATTAGCCAGATAAAAATGCCTCCTTGATTTTTCTTTTTTTTTTTTTTCCCAACTTTCCTCAGAGTCACCTGTAAACTTCTTCCATGTTCACCTCAAAGAGCAGGAGCTGTGGGAGTACAGCTGCTCATCAGCTTTGGATTTCCTTGGTTCAAGCCTTCCATGGGAGCTCCTCTGGGTCCTCACCTGGGTTTTCATGGAATCACAGCATTGTTTGAGTCAGAAGAGACTTCAAAGATCATCCAGTCTCACCTCCTGTCGTGGGCAAGGGCACCTCCCACTATCCCAGATTGCTCCAAGTCCCGTCCAACCTGGCCTTGGACATATCCAGGGATGAAGCAGCTCCTTGATAATTACAGGTCTTCTCCATCTCCATGTGATGATTAATTTTTGGTGCTACAAAGCCATGCTGGAAGGCCCATGGGGTGGAATATCACTGAGATGATGCACTTTCTGCTAGCCACAAAGACTTCTTCCCACTTCACCCTTTCCCAAAACCTTGGCAAAATCACAGAGGGCTAAATTCTACATTTGCATGAAGAAGTGACCTCCTGCCAGAGCCAGCCTTCCTTGCCCATGTTATCCCCACTCCACAGCAGGCAGTTACTGCCCCAGCTGCAGCATGACGAGTCGCTGGGGCTCCTACAAGGTGATTTTCTTGGAGCTGGGAAGCGATTCCCACGCCCTGAGCTCCCCACAGAGAGGTCTGGTGTTACCCAGTGCAGGAACACGGGGGCTCCTCAGGCAGGATGCTCTACAGCAGCGCGTGGCACAGATGTTTGCCTTGAAAATTAATGGCAGAAAGTGGGAAGGGCTGCTCAGCTGGGGATGGAGACGGCGTCTCGCATGCGGGAGCGCCGGGCGCTTTCAGGACACTCTGATAATCATGGTAATGAAGAACAGCAACCGATTAGTCATTTTTTTAGTGGATAGAGTTGGAAAAGGCGCATTAGATAGTTTAAAAAATCCATCAAAGGTCCCTGTCTAGCTTTCTGTGTATTCTCCAGGGCTTTGTCAAGTGATCTTAAGTGTCTCAAATAATGGCGAGACTCATGAGACTATTTAAAATCCTAATAGATGATTTTTTCCCCCCCTCCTTACATATTTTCTTTCCTGACAGTCTCAGAATTCCTCATTACAGCCCTCAGTTGTGATTTGCAATAGGATGTGGGGTTAAAAAGGAGGAAGAGCTCTGGAAATCCCACTGAGAGGCAGGTGTGATGCAGAGCAAATAGACACCGATCTTGGTAGGGGCAGGGGCACGGAAAAGCCAGGAATTAACAAATCCCTACCATTTTCTGCCCATGGTACCGCTGAGTGTAGGTGAAGCACAACTCCAAGGAGTCCCTCCTCGCTGGAGTAGGATGTGGTGGGCTCCTTCCCTTTCTGCTTCTCACCCCTGTGCCAAAACTGGTGTGATGACGGTGACGCTGCGGTGTTTTATGAACCTCCTGCACTCCCTGAGTAACCTGGGGGAAGGGAAAAACCCTGGGAAGTATACATCCCTATCTGAAATCTATACAGCAAGACAGATCTGGCTGGAGCAGTCTTTAGGGCATATATACATTACGAGGCTACAGTGAAATATGGCCCGGAATTTGTCTCCCAAGATGAGATAATGTAGCTGCGTTAACAGCTGCAACTGTCACCTCCAAGTGAAGTAGTGGGTATTGTGTGGAGTACATTTGCAGGGCAATTTTCCAGTTGGAATAAAAGGCTTTCCGAGGTGAATTTTGCTTGGATTTTATCCATCTATCTGAGGTTATCTTTATATATATATTATACAAATATTGACTGGATCTGAGGGCAATAGAGGTAAAATATTGCACTAGGAAAGAAAATAGTTCCCAAGTCTCTCTATATAAATTTTGGCCTCAGCTAAAGGCTCAGGGCAATATATGCCATTTTTCCCCTCAGGGCACAAAATTTTACTGCTCTTGCTTCTTAGCTATTTTATTATCCCTTTGTATGTTTGTATAGAGGAAAGAGATAGGGGAGTGCTGGGCTTGGGGGTTGCTGCACAAAGCAATGAGCTCTGGAAGAGTTTTGCCTGAAACGTGAATTTGCATTGCCTGGATCTGTGTTTTAAAGGCACTGTGTAAGATACAGATAAATACCCTTCCCCCTGACTTTTTCCCCTCCAAAAATAAATATAATGTAATAAATTCTCACCATTATTCACGAGGAGAGTTCCAACAGAGATCAGGGCTTTGCTGTACCAAGCTCTCTGAAAATATATTTTAGGTAGCTTAGGTACCAGGCAATTTATGCATGGACAGAAAAGCTGTGCTGGTTTAAGGAGATCCAGACTTTCAGTGGCAGCAATGGAAACTCCTGTCACATCTGCCTGTTTGCACACTCACTGCACTGGGAATGTAACATCCATGTGGAGAGGCTGCTGCCTGAACCCCTTTAGACACCCAGTGAGGGCAAACTAAAATGTCCTTTCCAAATTTGCCCTGAAAACTTGGGTGCCACTTTTTGGATGAAAAGTGCCAGCAGAGAGCCTGGGTGTGCTGGACAAAGCAGCAGTGGGAGCAAAACCAAAGGGTGGGTCCTCCAAGCTCACATAGGTCAAGTTTAGGCTGTGTCTTCCCCACAGACCTGTTCAAGATCCATCCAGCTCTTCCCATGTCTATTTTGGCCTTAAGGGGGGGTACCTGCCTTGGGGACCCAACCATCACACATGGCAAACTCATTTTCCACACAAGCCATCCTGCAGACCTGACCCAGGTGGAGATCCAGCTGCCCAAATCTTGGCCCCAGAGAGATGGCAGTGAGGCCACCATGGTTCCTGGTGCAGAGCAGTGAGAAAGTATTGAGAGAGGAAACAAATCACCGGTGGCACCTATAGCCACCTGCAGAAATTAGAGAGCCTGACTATAAGGTCACAATAAATCAGTGCACTGACAAGGAGATCTACCCTTTGTCCAGGGTACAAGATTTATCTCTGACCCCAGGCAGGGGCATTTCTTCCTTGATTTGTTAAATGCTGAGGAGAAAATGGAGCTAGATCCAAAGCCTGATGAGGACCTGATTGCAAACATTCCAACCCCACGCCCGCTCTTCCCCCTCAGCAGACACGACATGCTCTTTCCCAGGATTCTGTATTATGTTTGAAGAGAGCTTCTATTTTTTCTCTCCGTGATGGACCAGTTTTTGCAGAAGTTGATTATGTGGTTTGTTTTCCTGATGACATTTTATTCAGAGGGCTCTCTCTCACGTGGTGCCTGCGGGCTGTTGGCAGGATGGGATGGGTGCTTGCCAGAGGGAAACACCCGGCACATCCTGGTGCTGTGGGAAGGGGAGACATCATGCTGGGATGCAGGAGGGATCCACACACCACAAGGAAAAGAGGTTTCTGAAGATGTGTTTAATTTCCATGGTTTCTTTAAGAAAAGTCTTTCAAACCCAGGGCTAAACTCAGCATGATCCAGAGGGAATTTGTTTTTCACAAGAAAAGGGTTGCACCACCAGGGTATCCTGGATTCCATGCATGGCTGGACAGGGTTGAGATGAACAAATGACCTTGCCTAAGAACTGCAACTAGGAGAGAGGAAAACTGCAGCAACACTGGCAGCACCTGACCTCTGCCAGCTCCAGGACCAACCACGAAGACCTGACCAGCCAAGAGGTCTGGGCTGTGTTCTGTGCCACCTCCACACTGATGGACCTGTCAGATCCAGGAGGACACCACCTTCTCCCCAAAATGGAAAACAGGATTTCCTCCGTCACCTCCTCAGACAATACCTGCAGATGTTCAAGGCCTACTTGTAATGGGTTTTACATAGAATTTAGAGTAGCCTGATCTAATTTAACAAAACCAGCCCCTGCTGCCACCCTGCACCTTGCAACACAGGCACTGGCAGCAGCAGGGGGAAAAACAGGGAACAATCAATTCATTTTGGCATGGCTTTACAAGCCTTAAACTACCAAAGCTCTTAGTTTTCCATGTTTTTCGTCTCTCACCACTAAATTACTCCTTAATGGACTATTGTCGCAATTTGAGGAACTTTTGACATATTATAAATGCAAACACGCCTGTAAATCTCACTGTAAAAACTCAGCAGGAGAAGCCTGAATAATCATAAACAGTAAATATTTTGCCGTGGCAATGGTTCATAGGGGAAAAATCAGCATTTTGCTTCCGTTTGGCCGAAATGTGTTTTGATTTCCTTGGAGGTTGTTGAGGGTTTTTTTGGTACAGTCTCCTGCAATATAAATAATAATGTAGCCAGATGCTTGGTACATAAACACATGGCTGATGAGCAAAGGGACATGAAGGATAATGTTCATCATCTTTAAAACATTAAGAAACAGGGCTACTGCTTTTAAACTGTAAAAATTTCATTGCATAAACCAAATGTTAATATCCAGGCGGGATCACATTGATGATTGGAATGGCCTGGAGTGATGGTGCAATCTGTGGGGGGTTTGACCCACAGTCCTGCCCTTTCTGCACAGAAGTTTCAAAACACTCTAGATGTCACCAGTTTGGAGAAGAGAACTGGAATGTGGTGGGATTAGGCCATGAGGCTAAACCAGAGTTGCTTAAAGTCCTCTGCCTCACATTTGGTTCCCTGCTGCTCCATCTGGAGTCATTTGGAGCAGGAGGTTCAGTCCCCCCTGGATGGGACCACATCTCTACTGGGTATCCAGTGCCTAGAGTTTCCAGAGATTCCTTTGGAAAACAGGCTACTCCTTTCACTTTCTATGGTCATGGGAACCATATCTGAGTAACAACTTACCTCTGAGTTATGAATAGGAATCGATCATTTAATAATTGAGCAAATATTAAATGTTAAATATTTATATGTTAAATATTTATCACTTCTCAGTGCATGTGACTCTGAATTCCAGAGTTTTAGCAGCATCACCAGCAGTTTGGGTTGATTCCCATTGTCCCATTTCGCTTCACATGCTCCCAGATTCCAGCAGGCTCCAACTGTGATAGCAGGATGGAATCAATACCTCCTTTGTAGAAAAGTCTATAGCCATGTAAGAGAGAATTCCCAGCACCTTCTGCTCCAGAAAAATCTGCATAGAGTTTACCATTTCTGTTCCACTGGTGCCACCTATTGGTAAGTGCACCTGTCGTTCCATGGAAACAGCCATTTCCTTGGAGGAGCGTGACAGGGACATGGGCCTCTCACCAAAGATGGCCAACTGTGGTCAGGACATCTGGAGCAGAGACCAAACTCCTTTGGTCTCCTTTGGTCCCATCTCCACTGAGCTCCATCTCCATTTTCCACCAAGTTTAGTTCCCATGAATCTTCAGTCAAACCTCTTGGTGCAGCTGAGTTGAGTAGGAAATCCTGCAGCTGGATTCTGCTTGGCCTGGCCACCACTTTTGTCCTCTGGAAAAGATCAGTGGCTCCTCTGTCCCACGAAGGATGTGGTGCCCCTTGGAGTCTGCCAACCCATAGGTGGATCTGACCTTCACAAAAACTCTCCTTGGTCCCATGTGTGTCTGACACAGTGATTTGGCCACCAAAGCATTGGTGTGATGTTCTTAGTGCTGGGTATTCATCCATGGGGCAAGTTCCCAGGGGGAGTTTGCTAATGTTACTTTCAGGAAGTAGGAAAAATCCTGGTTTATGTGATTTATTTTGATGTTCCAGTTGAACAGTTATCCTATATCAAGGTTAACTCTATTCTCTTTCTCCATTGACCAGGTCTTCCTTAGGAAGACTTTCCAGGCAAAAGGAAGGAAGATAAAAAAAGGAAAAATCCCTGATTTATGAAAATTAATAATTAATGCAGATGGACCACTTTATCTCCATGGAGAGCATCTCCCAGAAGACCCATTGAGCATCCTTGGGAAAGAGAATGAAACTCAGCTGGAGTCTCACCAAGCTTTGCCAGGCAGACCTGTCCACAGGCACACAGAACTTCTCTGCTCAGTTTAGACTCAGAAAAGATTAAAAGTCAGATCCCAGCAGGATATCCAGGGACATTGGCAATCCCTGGGCCAGGCCCTTGTGCCAGATCCTCCTCCAGTTCAAGAAAACATTTGTTTCCTCAGCTTTGCTCTCCTTCCTGAGGTTTTCGCCAGACCTTCAGGAAGTGGTGACAGGAGAGGGAGATCAGAGGGAGAATTTGTGGCCTGGATAACCCCAGGAGAGATCCAGAGTCCTGGGGCAGCAATCCTACAGGATCTGATGGCACACAGGCCATTCCCTCGTGCAATCCAGGGGCATTGCCCTAAGGATGCCTTCTGTTCCCACCTCGGTTTCCAAGGAGCAACATATGACCCCAAATTTGTGGATGAATCAGGATGAGTCCTCCTGGAAACACACTTTCTCCATGTTCCATCTGATGAGTCATTCCTAGCAATGCCTTCTCCCACATCATTTTCCATGAAGGCTGGAGCCAGCCCAGAAAGGTGCTGTTCAGCTCCCTGCTCACCTCCATCCCACCCTTTCCAGAATTCCCCAGCTCTCCCAGAGCCCCCTGTCTCTGATCCCAACACAGCCCTTCCTGTCCCTTAAACTTTCATTTCTGTTTCTTTACATCTTTATTAAACTGTATAGCCACTTTGATAGGAAAATTGAAAAGAAAAAGATATGAGGAACAACAAAAAAAGCCATAATTATGAAGATTCAATTTAATTTTAAAGGTTGTGGAAGGAGGAAAAAAAAAAGAAGCAGGAGAAGAAGAAACCAAATTAATTTAGCAGGAAAGCATTGCATGAAATATTGTTGGAGTTTAATAACCATGCAAAGACAGATGATATGTGTGGAAAAATTAGTTGTAGGACCTCATAATAGTCTATTAATATTTTCTACAGGCACAGAAACCCTTTGCTGAATGATTGTAACAAAGTAATCTCTTTTTTTTAAGACATTAAAAAATATCTTCAAAAGGAGAAGACGGCAGCAATGTACAGACTGTAGGGAACGGAGACCCCGGCGGGGCGGGAGAGATCCCAGGAGAGATCCAGCACCAGCTGCTCTGCTCTGCCACCACTGAGGGTCTCCCACTGGTGGGACAAACGGTGGGACAAGACCCCTTGCAAGGTGTAACTCCCCGGTTTCCCACTGGTGTGACACCCCACCCAAACCACCCGTTCTCACAGCAGGAGACCAAGCACAGCGAGAGCCGGTGGGTCAGGGCAAAGAGATCAGATCCACAGAGGGACCCATGCCCATTCCCACACACAGCTGCACCCTTCCCTTCCCTTCCACTCCAGGGAGAGGTTAGACCCAGCTCTGCTCCCCTCTGTCCTTGGCTGTGACCTCACAGCCCTGTTTTCTGCAGATCTCACAGGACCCTCCTGACCAGCTGTAGCTCCACAACAGAGGGCAAGTGCACCCCAAACAACAACAGCAGCCCTTCTCAAGGGAGCCTTGGGACACCAAGTGTGAGCATCAAGTCCTTTTAGAGCCTGGAACAGCCTTGGATTTGGTCCAGTGCATGGAATGGTGCTTGGGTTGACTTATCCTCTTCTGTCCAACATGGACAGGACAAAGACCTCCCCACCACAGCGTGGCGGTGGAAATCTGGTGCCAGTGCTGAGGATGCTCAGCCAAGGCACCGGTGCTGCTCAAAGCCTGGGACAGCTGGAAGGAGCCTGGATTTTGGGAGAACAAAGGGAGTGGGTCAGGCCACAGAAGAGTTGCATCCATCTTTGGCAGCATTTGGCCGGTCTACAAAAATCATTGGGAATATTTTTGTCTGAGGGGCTGTGCCTGTGAAGGAAAGGGTGGGGTTAGCAATTCTGAAGCGCAAAACCTGGATGTGCACACATGTCTCTAAAATCAGCATTGACCCACTTGAATAAAACAACAGCAGGACTGCACCAAGACAAAGGATGTAATGGAGAGAGGGAGGGGAGGTCTCTCTGTGGACATTTTAACTTGGTCTCTGGAAAGGATGTATTTCCTTGGTCCTAAATGGGATTTGCTTTAGCTCCAGACAAAACCCTTGGGATCCTGTAAACTCAACTAGGTCACTCCTGCAAGGAAAAAAATAAAATGAAAGAAAGAAAGGAAAGGAAATTAAAGGCTGAAATGGGAAAAAAAAATTATATTAAAAGAATTAAATGAAGGGAAATTAAATAAAATATAAAAATAAAATAAAATAAACCTAGGACAAAACCAAACTGAAATTCCTCATTCAGATTCCCCTTTCTCCTATTTTAATCTGTATAGTACCATCCAGTTCCAGCCTCCCCCTTCCCCTTTTTTTAAATACAGTCTAATCCTGAGTGTGAACTGATGTAGTTTGTGTGTTAGGGGGAAAAAAATCTCTCTCTCTTTCTGCCTTTTTTTCCCTTCTTCTTTCCTTGGCCCAGTTCATTATTTTTCTTTCTTGTCACTCAGTGTGATAGGTTGAACAGAAGTGCACAGATGAGCACTGAAAACGGTGTCACAAGGCCTTAATCTAGTCTTTAATGCCTGACTTCAGAGATGTCATTTATCTTCTAACTGCAGCAGGCTTCCACCAACTTTATCTCTAATAATATATTGATGGATTAAAAGGGTCGGGCAGGAGACCGGGCTGGAAAAATTGCTTATTGACATCAAAATACAGTGCCCTCAACCTGATAAACATGGAGGGGCTCGTGTATCTCCCAGAATAGTTGGCGTTGCTATAATTTTATTTTCCAGCGTGTTTCTCCCAGGTTCATGGGGTGGTCCAGTAAAATAAACAAACGGAACAAATAAATGGGAAATATGGTTTGTGTGTTGAGGCAGCTGAGTGGGAGCCCAGGCATTGCTGGAATAGTTTCTTAATGACAGCACCAGGCAGGGCTTCTTATCGCAGAGCACGTTTGGAGGTGACCTGGCAGGGAAAGGCTGACATTGTTTTAGGGGGTCGGGGGCTTTCGGGTGTGTGGGATGAGAGATTGCGGCATCCTGGAATAGCACTTCGGGAGGCTGCTCCTTTCCCCGTGGTGTGAAAGTCAGGAGCTGTCTGGCAATCTTTATGGCTGAAATTCATCCCTTGCTGCCTGGATCATGTGCAAGGAGAATTAAATGGGAGAGAGGAAGGGAATGCCACGCAGAGTACCAGCAGGTATGCTGCCCCGACCTTCTGTCCCTGACAGATGGGTACCCAGAGGGGAAGTGAGAGGTAGTTAAACCTTATTTGGGGGATGATGCAGCCTCTTGCAGGTACAGCTGGAGGAAACCTCACCCTTGCTCCTCAGCCACCACAGGCACTTGGAGGTGATGCTCATTCCTGATTTATTGGCCCTTTCTGATTTCCATTGCTCCTCTCGGCTCAGGGAGTTCTCCCCCAAGGTCTTCCAGCACAAAAATTGGGCCGTGGCCAAAAAGCTTCCCAACACCACACCCAAGGCTCAGCATCCCACAGCCTCCATAAAAGACAGCAGAAAGGTTCTTCACCATGTTCCAGCTGGTTTTACTAATCCTACGGGACTACTGGCAGGAAAACCCTTTCATTTATCTCCTGTTAGGGAAGGTTGTTGCAAATAGAGATGACTAAAAAGCATGGATCTTCATCCTGAAGGAAGCTCCAACAGCTTAAGTCTGGTTTATGGTAAGGCCAGGCTGAATGGCAAAATCCTGAAGCCTTTCCTTGGAAGATAAAGTTGAGAAAAACATCCTAAGCAGGACACTGCACTTTGGAATGATGTCCTGGGTCAATTCCAGCTTGACCTTCACCAGGAACTAGAAGGATAAGAAAAGTAGTAATGGTGTCAGTGGGATATTTAAGTCAGATACATGGAAGTAATTTTTCCCTGTGAGGGTGGTGAGGCCTGGCACAGGTTGCCCACAGAAGCTGTGGCTGCCCCAGCCCTGGAAGTGTCCAAGATGAGGTTGGACAGGGCTTGGAGCAGCCTGGGATAGTGGAAGGTGTCCCTGCCCATGGCAGGAGGGTGGGCTTTAAGGTCCCTTCAAACCCACACCATTCCATGATTCTATGTTTCCATGACCTACAGGTGCCCTCTATCCCAACCCGTCTGGTCTTCAATAGGGATGACTCCAAAATCCCACACATTGTGCACTGGGATGGACATACTCCACTAAACTACTGCACGGGCTTCCTGGGAAGTCCGTGAGACACTCAGACAGATACAGAGATAAACTTTGTCACCAGAGAAAGCATTTAATTTCATTTCCCTGGAAAGAAATTCCATGAAAATCAATCTTCCCACAGAAAATGTTGATATTTGGAAAAAAATATTTTTGTGATCAGGAACTGCTTCAATCTAAAAACATCTGAGCAGCTGTGGTTGCAGGAAGGGTCACATTTCACTGGGATGGACTTTGTGTGAAGGCAAGTTTGAGGGAAGTGCTGACCACCACCATTCCCATTCAGGATCCCTAAGAACCACAGCATCCGGGAATGATTTGGGTTGGGAGGGACCTTAAAGTTCATCCAGTTCCACCTCCTGCCATGGGCAGGGACACCTTCCACTATCTCAGGTTGCTCCAGACCATGTCCCACCTGGCCTTGGACACTCCCAGGGATGGGCAGTCTGCAACCTCTCCCTGTGGGGAGGAATATAATTGCAAAATAAACAGAGATGGAGAATGGGGAAAAATCAGCGTGGTGCCCCAGATACTCAACCAAGCCATGACTCTCGCCAGGTGTGTTGCTCCAGGAGTGACTAGCTGAGCATCCCATGGTCTGGAGTCCCAGTTCCTCAAATGGGAATGACTGGCAGGCACTTGCAGACAGCAGAACACAAGCCTTGCATTATAAGATTGTCTTTCTGAAATTTACCCGCTGAAACACTGCATTTATTAGCTGAATTTATCAGCTGAAATGCCTCAGACTTCTGGGAAAGCTGCCTCTGGCCGACCACTTGATGGGAAGAATGTCTCCAATTTTTTTAGCATGTGGAACTAAGGCAGCTCAGCTGCTCTCCTCTACACCTGCCAGTCACTTCTGGTTGCATTTTATCTGAGCACCATTTTCTAATTTCACCACTATCACGATGCATTTCTGCAGGAGGTGGCTAAATGACAAACTACGTGGACTGGTACATTTGGAATATAAATTGAATAAATCACCATAGTTAAAAATAGGCATTTAATACCCATATTCTGTTAAGGAAAAAAAAAACCTGATTTTTTGTAAGCACCATTCTTCACGTGTTTCTCGATTTTCAGACTCCCTGACAAGCAGAGAAAAAAAAACCCAAATAATGTGGTTTTCTTCCTCAAAAATTGAATTCTCACAAGCTTTTTGCAGGACTTTGTTTCCTTCTCACTAAATTCCCTGGAAGGCTCCACTGTGACATGACCAGTGCAGAGTTTGGCCAACGCTGCTTGGTTTCAGCATTTTGCTGTTCTCTGAGACATTTCACACACCAACTTTTTCCTTTATTCCCTTTGATTGCCCCATCCCTTCCTGAATTTCCAGCTAATCTCTTATCACTCTTTATGCAAAAGGAAGAGAGGTAGCATTTCTCATCCCAAAGCCACAAGTTATGGCATTTGCCAGTCCATAAGGTACCTTAAGCTCCATCCTGCAGCCAGCCCCATCCCCTCCTCAGGCTCTGCCGGGGCTTTGCTCCCAGGAATGGGATATTAATGAAGCAACAATGTTAACTCACAGCTCTTTGCTGCCTGCAAACTAAGCCACGGCAAACTCCCACCAGTGTCCATAGCACTGGGATTTCCTCCTCCAGGCTCAACCATTTTCCACTGCTACACATTAACATATTTTACATGGGAATGATTTCACTGCCGAGTGGAATAATAAACTCAGTGGATAGGTTTATTTCCGGGGGTCGGTCATTGAAAATAAAAAACATCCATATCACACTTGGCCATCCTTACCTGTTTTCCTATTATTCTCCAGAAGCAATTGCCCAGGATTTAACGGAGCTGTTCCCCGAAGGCGTGGGCGTGCCCAGCTATTTGTGGTGCTGCATCCTGGCCCTTCCAAGGTGCCTTCTCCCTCAAACCACTTTTCCCCTGAAGAATCACCCAGTCAAAACCTTCATTATTTTATAACTTCTCTGCCCCTCTTCTCTTCTCTTCTCACCTTGTTAAATACTGCTGGAGCAAAGGAGTTCAGTAGCTCTACCATTTTAGCAACACCATTGATTTTGTCTCCCTCTTCATTTATTAATGGAACTACTTTCTCTCTAGTATTCCCTTTTCCCTGATATAATTGTAAAAGCTCTTTTTATTCCCCTTAAGCCTTTCTGCTCTCTGAGCTGGCCTTATCTTTTCCCTGCAAGCCTTAACTGACTGTATATTCTTGTTTAGTTCTCTTCCCTTTCTCCAGTTTGCACTATAGGTTCTTTCTTTACCATCCTATCTTTCCCTGGTGCTTTGTTATGCCACATTGGATGCTACTTCTCCTTCCATTTATTTCCACAGGAGCTGTGGCATGTCCCACTCTATGGGGCTATTCCAGCATTTCTGGCCTTTTGTCACCCCTCTGGATTTAACTCCCTGGTGCACCTGGTTCACACCTGGCCACAGAGGCACCAGGTCAGGCTGGAAAGGGGAGTCCCACACCTTGTCACCCCAAGGTCCCAGATAAATGTCCCCATCTAGGAGGGGGGAAAAAAAAATGTCTCCCAAACCATAAATCCTTTTCAGAACCAACTCTTGTTTAAAAACCCAAGGTCACAGGTTTTCCAAGAAGCAAGACAGGAAGTTCAAAGTGAGGCTTTAATTATTAGAGCAACCATGGTCTGGAGCAATCCAACAGTCTGGATGGATTTTCCAGGGTGTCTCTGAAACTTCTGAATGGTAGTTTGGGTTATTTGCTTTACTTTTTGATTTATTTGTTCATATTGCTTTGCAATGCCAGTGGGGGAGACCAAAGTGCTCAGGAGCCACCCTGGTCCTCCAGGCCTCCTGCTTTTTGTGAGTGGAATATCTTAATTCCAAATAGGTAACAGTTTAAAAGGAAAAAAAAAATCTGTACTCTTTTAAATGAATCATCACTTCATTGGGAAGAATCAAAGCGCTGCATTTTTTAAATAAGCAAACATACACTCCCATTCCATTGGATTCAGACCACCCTAAAATGAAGCCCTTTCCTGAAATTGTAACAAATTCACACAATTATTTTGCTACGTTTGACTGTACATTTTCGCATACATGACCTTTTTTTCAGTAGCAAGTCCTCAGAATAGAGATGGGAAATATCATAAGAGCAGAAAACAATGCCTCTGAGGAAAGATTGAGGAAGTTTGGGTTGCTCAGCTGGAGGAGAGGTGGGACGTTGCTCTAATCTCCGACTTCAGAGGAGGCTTATGGAAAGAGGAAGGGATAGCTTTTCTTCCTGGTAGGTAAGATAAGTAGTGAGCTTAAACCACAGCAGGAGAGGCTGAGGCTAGGGCTGAGGGGCCAGGGCTGCTGAAGTGCAGGGCCAGGCTCTGGGGGAGCAGCTTGTGCCTGCAGTGATGGAGGGGCTTTTTCACCCACCTGGAGCAGCATGACCCAGCTGGTGCTGCTGCAAAGGTCATCCCAAGGTCCCTTCCACCTCCCTTTTCCTAGAATTTCACTGACCCCACTGTCCTAGCAACCCTTACTCTGCCAGTTAAATGGGTTTTGGATGCTACAGTGCTTTCTCTAGCACTCTGGGGTTTGGTGGATTTAGGGAGGAACATCTCAGAAGATCTGCTTAGTCTCCAAGCCTGCCCCAAGCGGGGCTGCTGTGCCAGGCACTGTCCCAGTGGGAAGAAGTTCTGAGGAGCAGGTTTCTAAAAAAACATTATCAAGAACATGAAAGACACAGGCACGGAATACCAGCAGGGTCCATGAAGCTAAAAGCTGATGGGAGGGGCGTTCCAGGCAAACCCTCCCCAGGAGAGCCCTGAGCCCTGGCACAGGGAGAGGAGGAAGGTGGGATCCTCCAGGGAGTTTGGCTCTGCTCCCTCCTCCAAGTCTCCCTTCTGGGAACAGAAGTTATGGCATCACTAATTACAGGAAATTAAATAGAAAGAGATAGAAAGAGATTCCTGAGCTGAGAGAGTCCTGGGAAAGACTGTGGGTGTCCTGCAGTGCCACCACTGAATTCGACCCACAGAAAGTGGGACTGGAATGGAAAAGCTTTTCCTAAGAGGCAGGAAAAGGCTAATTATAACCTATTTCTTTGGAATATATTTTTGAGGCATCACGTATTTGTAGATTACCAGAAAAGAAATTTAATGTGGTCTGGGCTGGAGTGACAGCAATGGGAGGCTGTGGCAGAACACAGCTTGTCCTTAACCCACAGCAAATGTACCAGGCCAGGAGGTCCACCCAGGAGAGTTTGCTGCTAGGAAGAGCTGAGCAGGTCCAAATGCCATCAGGCCTGGAGCAGGTATCCATACAGTCACACTGGATTCTCAAGGACATAAAAATGTAGAATTATGACCATGATGGTCACACCATCCAACAAAGCCAGCCAGGCTGGATGCACAAAAAGACCTGGTCTTCGTGACTTTTCTAAGAACTCTTTTGTTAGTCCAAGCACACCCTTGAAACTCCTCTTTCCAACATTTGGGAAACATTCTTCCTACAATATATACTGGGAAGAAATTGTTCCCAGTGAGGGAGGTGAGGGTCTGGCACAGGTTGCCCAGAGCAGCTGTGGCTGCCCCATCCCTGGAAGTGTCCAAGGCCAGGTTGGACAGGGCTTGGAGCAACCTGGGATGGTGGAAGGTGTCCCTGCCCATGGCAAAAGATGATCTTCAAGGTCCCTTCCAAACCAGGCAACTCCATGATTCTATGATTTACTACCAAACTTCTAAAAAGATGAGATGACACTGCTTTCAGCTTCCACAGCTGAACATCTCCTTTCCTGGCTCTTCCATGTCACCCAAGAACACAGGATTAGTGTATTTCCATGCTTTTGACCACTGCATCAAAAACCCCTTCCCTCCTCCCTCCCTCTGCAGAGTAACTGGGAGATTTGCCTTACTGGTTTTGCCAGGAGCCATCCCCAAAGCCTCAACACTTCAAGGTTTGGAGCACACCCACCCCACCAGCCCCAGCATTCCCATGGTGTAACCGTGGCAAGTCTTTAAGCATTTTAAGGAGGGGGGTGGTAGAGAAAGGAGGTCCGTGTTTGCAGACAAAAAGGGAGCAATAATTCCTTCAGCAGTTTGATGTTAAAAAAAAATAGAGGCTTGTAAGCTGCTCTGAAGCTTGAATGTCAGAAGTAGACCCCGGGGACGTGGATTAGAGGGCACAATGAAGGTGAGGCTGTGAAATGAGCATCACGGATCTTTGGGCGATTGTTAATAAGAACACAGAAATGCAAATCTCCAAGAGCTGGTGAGCCACCAGCCTGTGTGCCTACAAATCCACGTGTGACTCCAAGCAAAGTATGGGAGAGGCACACCAGGATGGGAAAAGGCACATGGCTGGTGATGTTTGTTTCAGCACAGATGTCTCATCTCCAGCTGGTGGACAGCAAGAGGTCCCTCACAGGAGCAAGCCCAGCGTCTCTTCATGTACAAAGATAAAGGGAAGTCACCCAGTCTAAGTTTGGCTGGGTGCATGAATATTCTCTTTGGGAGCACTTGGCCAGCATGTGTGGGTCCACTGAAGATTCCCTCGCATGTGACAACAAGCAATTTGCATGTAATTTAATTAATCCTTACTGTAACTACAAATAACAGATTTTATTGTCTCCTTTCTCTGCTTTTGACTTGGTTTTGCATGGGAATCCATCCCAAACTCTTTAAGGAGCTGAGTTGCTGCTAGAGGAGAAAGCTGAGCTGCAAGTGACAAACAGGTTTCTCCCGTAGTGAGGGTTTTCTTCTTGCTGAACATGATCTGTGTTGCTCTGTTGTTTTGGGTTTCCAGGCTGAAAAATGAGCTCTAATTCCATCCTGCTCCAAGCTCTGTGCTGTGTGTGAGGACAATGAGTCACTGCAGACATCCCTTGCATGAGCACAAGCTCTCATGAAAGTGGTTCATCAGCTCAATTCGATGAGGCAAACACTTCCATAACGAGATCGGAGTCCTCCTGAATGGCACAACCTTTGGATTGTTGAGGGTTCAGTAGGGAAAGGGTGTCTCCTCAGGCCTGGACCATGCTCAGAACAGCCCTGAGATGGAACCTGCAGACACCTTCCCAACCAGCACTTGATCCTTACACAGGACCTTCCGCTTCTTCTCAGATGTTGCCGATGGACCTTCTCCTCTTTCTGGATGCAAGCCAAAGGGCAGAATCAGTGGATACTAAATACCTGACACTCTCCAGCATCCTGGCAAGGACAGGGAATACCATTCCAGTCTCCTAAAACTCTGGCTTTTAAGCTGCTGCAGATTTGGCCCAAGCCGAGCTGGCCCTTGAGAAACACTCTTAGCAAAGACAGTCGGGCCAAGGTGAGGATTCACAACAGATCGAGGGTAGAACCCAGCCTTTGGTGGGTGCACCTCAAATCCACATCCCTCCCAGCACTCCCAGCCATCAGCCAGGAGAAAATGTGCCATGCCAAAGTTAGCGCTGGGTGGGTTTCACATTATGCCTCCAGGCAGAGCAGACAGTACAGCCTTCCATGGGCTCATCCCTCCTTCTTTCTCTTTGGAATCCTTTATTTTTTCCTCCCTTTCTCATTCTGTCTTTGCTTGAATTTCAAGGTTAAAAAAAGTCAGGATACAATAGTAAATATGTAAGATTAGCTCCTAAAATATGTTAGCAAGTGAAAGCTAAAGAAAGCCAAATGAATTTAAAAAAGGCTTTCTTGAAGCTTAGAACAGAGACAGTTCTTTTGATCCTTTATCACACCATAACAAAAAAAGCACTGAGTGAGATCCATATATATAATATACATATAATATATATATATTTATACACCCCATGTGCTGGGCTGTGAGTGTGTGTGTATGTGTGTGTATGTGTGTATTTTAATTCACATAGGCTTTCCTTTCTTTAAAATGCTGCAAGAAGCTTTTTTTCTGCAGATTTCTTTTTCTTTCTTTTTTTTGATATTTCAAAGCTGGCAGTTCAGTAAATGGCTGGAACTGCCACATCTCTGTTCTTGCTAAAGAAATCAATGCTAATCCTATTACTGGCAGTTATCACCTATCCCAGAAACCGCGGCTAAAAGAAAAAAAAACCACTGAGATGTCAAAGTAGGAAAAAAGCATGGGGGAAGGGGAGAAAGCGCCCTTCATTCACTTTCAAACAGTGATTGTTTTCTTATTTTTGATCATTTTTTCCTGTTAAGAGAGAAACTAAACCACAAAAAAAAAAAAAAAAAAAAAAAAAAAAAAAAAAAAAAAAAAAAAAAAAAAGGAGGGGGGAGGGATGGAAAAAAATAAAGAACAAATCCATGCTCAAATAACATTAAGGGCCTGATTTAAACCCACACACCCTCACAGAAACCCGGGCATGGCTCGGAGTAGAGCCTCATGGCACTGGGCTGAGGTGGGGATGGGGGTCCCGGGGTCCCACCCCCCCCAGTCCTCTGCCTTGCCAGCCCTGCAGGGCTGCCTGCAGATCCCAAGGGATTGTTTGGGGCCAAATGTCAACACAGAGGGAGGAGGGGGTGTCAGCCCCTTTCTAGGTATGCTCCAGATGTGAAGACACCCCCCCCCAAAGCATCAAGTGAGGCAGGAATTTCTGGGTGCCAACTGGTTTCTGTCCTGGCTCTGCCTGCTGCAGCAAGCTGGGATGTGGTCAGACTCCCCTACCTGTTCCAGATGTGGGCAGATGTCCTCTTCTCCTGATGTCATTTGAGGGTCTGTCCCTCACCCATGCAGTCCCCACGCTGAGGATCTCAAAGGGCTCTGGTAGGTTGGTGCAGGTCATTCTTCACCATCCATGTGGGATCCTGGGTCCCCCAAAATATTTTAACATGCTTACATCTTTTCGTCCCTTCCCATGTACTCCTACAGAGAGTCACAGAATGGTGAGTGGTGGAAAGGACCTTAAAGATCATCTCATCCCACCCCCTGCCATGGGCAGGGGCACCTCCTACTATCCCAGG
The DNA here is from genome assembly GCA_910950805.1 of Acrocephalus scirpaceus scirpaceus. Taxonomy (NCBI): domain Eukaryota; kingdom Metazoa; phylum Chordata; class Aves; order Passeriformes; family Sylviidae; genus Acrocephalus; species Acrocephalus scirpaceus. The sequence goes on from OU383781.1 coordinate 21,288,543, forward strand.
TTGCTCCAAGCCCTGTCCAACCTAGCCTTGGAGACTTCCAGGGATCCAGAGGCAGCCACAGCTTCTCTGGGCACCTGTGCCAGGGCTTCCCCATCCTCTCAGGGAAGGATTTCTCCCTATATCCAGTCCAACTTAATGTCTGTCAGTCTGAAGCCATCCCCCTTGCCCTGTTACTCCAGTTCCTGATGAACCTCGTCCTCATCAGTCCTTGATCCTCATCACACCTTAAACATCCTCAGAGTACAGTCTACCTGGGATTTCAAGGTCCCAATTGTGGTTGTGATCAGAGGATGCTGAAAAGATGGAGCTCCTGAAGTCACCTCCCTCCAGGAAGGTCCTGTCCTGCCTGGCCTGCCTGGCCCACTTCCTTCCTCAGGAGTTTGGGGGATCAGGCATCCCAGCTGAGCCTGTGTTACTCTAAAATGAAAGAGCAGCAGCAGTTTGGAACCTGTGCTCTGGGAAGGGGCACTCAGCTCTTCTCCATCACACCACAGCATCCTCCTCCCTGCCAGAAGGGAGATGTTGCTCCTCAGTCATACCGAGGACAGGGTGGCACCACCTGGTACCGAGTAAGAGAGCAGAGCCAAACCAAATCAACAGCCAAGAAAGAAATATAAAACTCAGCCTAGATCAAGGGCTTGGACAACAGGAGCTGTGTAATGCACAAATCAATGTTTGTCCTGGCACCACGGGAAGCATTCCCATAGCCCATCACTCCCCCCACCCACACCACCATGGCCATCCCTTCCAAACTCTGGCTTCTATCCAAAATCCCAGCTTATCCTGGGCACTGGCTCACCAGCCAACAAGCTACTGGAGATATTGGCAGCCCACTGGGGATGTTTTTCTCCATCCTGAAACTCTAAGGCAGGGTCAGAACCAGTTTAGGCCTTTGATAATATCTGGAACTTGTGCAAAATGAGTTTGAAAAAGCTCAGCAAAGGTGGGGGCAAGCCTCTAAGGATTATGACAGGAAAGGGGCAAACCCCATACACTCCATTTTTGGTGTTGTTTGGAACCAGCAAAGCTGAACAAAGAAAGGAGAAGCACCAGAGAGGAGGAAGGTGTTAGACTCAGGTGATTGCAGGTCCTGGGCAGGCTCGTTCTCATCCCCCTTCCCAGGAGGCACCACCATGGCCACCTCTGATGGTCCAGCCAGGCACATGCAGCTTCTCTCAGTGCAAACCCTGCCCACTGCAGGGACACTGTTTGTTTATCACTGGAGTGCTAAAGGGAAATAATTGCTGGCCACTCCCAAAATAAATCAGTCCTAGTTTGACTCAAACCCATCACTTTGCTTCCATTTGCTGCAAGACCTCTTCATGGGTTTAGCGCAGCTGAAGTCATTATTAACAAAGAAGATTCTTTCACGTGGGTGGGGAGAAGATGTTGCCAGTAAATCAAACTATCATTAAAATAATTTGGGATTATCAAACTATTTTGTGAGTATTTTTTGTACAACAGAACACAGTGCTGAAACCAAATCAAGAGTGATGGAAAACTGAGCCCCAAGTGAGAGCAGACCCAGGGTCTCCATTGCATTCCCTGAGCCCTGAGAATCAGAGGAAAATTAAAATTAAGCAGGATTTTATTCACTAAGAAATGGTATTTTTTCTGTGCTGGTGGACACGGGTAAGCCCTGTCAGGCCCCTTCTCCTGGGCTTGTCCACCAGCAGGAGGGCAGTGGAGAATCATGGAATAGTTTGTCTTGGAAGAGATCTTACAGACCATCTTGTTTCACCCTTCCACTAGCCTAGATTGCTCCATGCTGCATCCAACCTGGAACACTTCCAAGGATGGGGCAGCCTCAGCTCCTTCGGACAAGCTGTGCCAGAGGACCTGGGGGGTCACCATGGGTGGATCAAGTTACAGGGCATGAATCTCACCCATAGGATTTCCTTTCTTAAAAGAACTTTTAAAAAAAACCTTTAGTTTTTTTCTAAGTGGGTTTTTTTACTTTGTTTTCCATCTTTAAAATAAATTCCAGCTGAATATCTGATGCGGAACATTGAAGGGAATCACCTACAGCACCAGAAAAGGAGTGCCTACATAATTAGAAGCATAATTCACTATTTATAAGGCATCAGCTCTCTCCCAGTATCAATATTTAGCCATTCCCTTCAGAACTATGGGGGTTTTATCCACTCTTGTAGCTCAATCAATAGGAAGATGGCTCAGCTGCAAGCACTGAATGTGAAAGGCATAAAGAACCTCTTAATTAGGCTGCTAACGAGGGACAGAAAATGAAGCTGTGTGCCCTGTGGGCCACTTTCCACGTGCCCGGGTGTCCCATGGGATGGGGCCAGGTTGTCACTGGGGGGCTCGAGGGGGGCTCTCATTTCCAGTGCAATGGGAGAGAATTTGGAGAGAAATCGTGATGATTTTCAACAGGAATTGCCCTTTTGCTGGGACACCTTTGAGCTGCAAACAGCCCTCTTGGTGATTTCTATGTTGCAAATTCATGCAGAATTTTTGCTTGACAGAGGAATCTGGGGGGTTAGCTGTGGGGTATTTGCTGGGATATTTGCTTCCAAATATATTCCCAGTGGATCCTGTGTCCTACCAGTGAGCAATTGCAAGTGACAGGAGCCAGTGGTGCTCCAGGGATGGGTGGTCACTGCCCCCCACACCATCACCCCATGGAACTGGGGGTGCCTTACTGACTAACACAATGCCACCCTGCCAACGGGTCTCCTGTGGCAAAACCAGCCCCTGTTTCCCAGGATGTTCCACCCCAGAGGGCTGTAGGGCTGGAAGACTGAGCAGGGACTTGGACAGATGGATGGATGGATGGATGGATGGATGGATGGATGGATGGATGGATGGATGGATGGATGGATGGAGAGAAGTCCTCCAGGGATGTAAGTCCTCCAGGGATGTGGGAGTCATTGCTGGGAGAACAAAAGCCAGCCTGGGAAAACCACCATCTTGCAACCAAAAGGGAGAATCTTTCCCCCCCAGATTCCCAGCAATCCACGGCACGAACCACGGGGGAGGAGAGCTCGGGCTGGGCCGGCAGCTCGGTCCCAGAGCCCTGCTGGGATGCGCTCAGCAGAGTCGCCTGGACCCTGTGTCCTTCCCAGCGCCCCTCCCTGGGTGATTTCCTGCGTCCCACTCCAACGCCACCTTGCCCGTGTGGCCAATGAATCCAAGGCGGGAGAGGCAGCCCCTGCTCTCCGGAGCAGCTCATTCCCAAGTCCCGCTCCCTGCCCACCACCCCCTTCCTTCCCTTCCAGCCAGACTTCTGTCGAGTTGCTAATGTCTGCTGATTAAACAAGCCTTGAATTTGAATCGGGAGCAATAAAGAGAGAGGGAGGGAGGGAGGTACACGGCCATCCGCGCACGGAGCGGGCGCCCCGCGGGCAGCAATCAACGGGAGCAGGGGATGCGCCAGCCCGCCAGGAGATGCTCCAGCCGAGCCGCCTGCTTCCAGGATTTGGGAAGGGGGGACCATGGCGTGGTTTGGGGGGTTATTAATAGAATGCGATGCTCAGAAACCTGAGAAAGTCTTGTTTTCCCGCTCGCCGTGCCCGGGGGTGTCTCATGGAGGGGCAGCCCCCCAGCCTAGAGCCGGGTGATGCTCTGCTGGCTCCACCTTCAAGGAGCAGAGCCTCCCTGCAAAAATTGGCATTTCTGATATGTCCTGTGCACGAAGGGCACGGGGAAACAGGGTGGGGTGGGGCTGGAGGATTTCCACAATACCGAAGGGAGTCACGGAGTCATGGAATTACAGAACCACAGGATGGTTTGGGTTGGAAGGGACGTTAAAGCTCATCTCATTCCAACCCTGAATACGCAAACTGAGCAGGGATCGGTCACAGGGAAAGATGGAGGGGTGCAGATCTTCCCAAATCATCCTCTGTGCCTATAAATACAGCAGGGAGGAGGAAACTGCTGATGCCAGGCCCAGGAGGGGATTTTGGGGGATGCTCCCGGCACCTCCTCCCTTCCGAGCCGAGCGCAGCCCAGCCCTGGTGCTGCTCAGAGCTGGGAGCCTGCAGCCAACAGCGAACTTCTTCCCTCTCACTCCAGACAGTTTTCCCGAGAAAACTGCCATTTCTGTGAGATCTGGAGATGTTTTCCCTGCCAGCAACAACGACAAGCTGCTAAATGGTGTCAGCGACTCCCTGTCTGAGTCCCGGTTAAAATAAACCATCATTTTCACGCCAGTGGCGTTTTCACTACATCATCAGCGCCAGGCTGGCTCCACTCAGGGAGAGACATCCCTTTAATTATATAAATCAAAATAAATAAAATATCACGCCCTGGGGCCCACTGCAGAGTGTTGTGCCTGATAGGAAAGCACTGGGAGGCAGAGTGGGTTTGGGAAGCGGCAGCTCCATGTGCTGTACAGCTGAGGGGAGGAAGGAAAAGCTGAATGATCAAACCCACGTCTGGAAGTCGGGAGGGAACTGGGAGCTGCTGGTAGAGCCCATAGCCGGGAAATAAATTGTCTCAACTCAAAAAAAAAAAACCAAAAAAAACCCAAACAAACAAACACACACACACACCCGAAAAAAAACCAACCACAACCCACAAGCAAATAGTTGGGAAATCACAGAGTACCCTGAGTTGGATGGGACCCAAAAGGATCATCAAGTCCAACTGCTGTCCCTGCACAGGATACCCCAAGGATCCCACTGTGTTCCAAGGTAAGAACAACTGGAAAGCACCTGACAGCTGCTGCTGCAAGGGAGGGAGACAGCCCAAATATCCACACTTCTGCATGGGACCAGCAGGGAAAACTGTTTACCTGGAAATGAAAACAAAAAATAAATTATTATACCTTTTTTTAAAAAAATCTCTTTAACTGCTTTCTTACTTCCTGCAGGCATAGAGATAGGTTTTCACTTTCTTTACCTTTTACTTTTTGGGAAGTTAGAGTTGGATCTCTCCAACTTCATTTTACAGCTAATCCATCCAAACCACATGGAAAATGGTTCCTGCATTGGTCACCCCAGTGGTCACCTGGAGAGGAGAGCTGCTGGGCCAGACTTTCACTGAAATGTGGCTGCTTTGGTTTCTTGCTATCACTGGCAAAAATTAATTTATTCAAACCAAAATCCTTCTTCTCAGCCTGGAAGAAGGAGAGGAAGAGGTTGGAACTGTACAAGCTTTTCCTTTAGGTTATTTTTTGACCTCACAGACCTCCAGAGCCTCATGAATCCTCTTTAATGGCCAATAAAACCACGACTGATTGGGAAAATAATTTTTAAAACCAGACTCTAATTATTTTCTGTCGTTTCATAAAACTCAAGTGAGACAAAACAGGGATGAACCTTTTCAGAATTACCTTGGGAAAATATTTTGCCTTTTTTGAAGGCAGAAAGCAGGTCAGCAAAGCCACTAGTCAGTTCTTGATCTCCTTTAAGATCTGGAGCAAAGACTGGAGGTACAACCAGAGGATATTGATGAGACAAGCTGCAAACTCTTGGCCCAAAAGGTAGGGGGGTCACTGGGGCAGAAAGGTGGATGGAGGAACCAGGTCTTCAGGTGGTCATGGTGGTTTTGTCAGCCTCTGACAGCTCTGGGCCTACAAGCAGGTGAAATCTTGATCACTGGTGCATAATTACCTTATCTCTGATCTTAATTTCAAATATTTCTCCATGAAATGTTGTCTGCTTCCCAGTCCTAAAAATTTCATATCAGCAAATGGCATAATGTTATATTTATATTAATTGGATATTCTGGGTTTACTGCTCGCTCCATTGGCAGGGGGGAGGGTTAGAAACCACATAATATACAATCTAAAATATAAAATCCATGTTTGTGCACAGTGTATAATTTAATGCATGAGATACAGAAGATCTTCCAGCAGAGAGTGTTTTAAACAACAGCATTTTAGCCTCTAAAGCACAGCAGCGAGGGAAACATTTTCCATGCTCAGTTTCTCTGCTATTGGAACATTTGTTTTTTATTCTGAATATTTCAGCACATCTATTTACCTGGCACTATATTTAGTACCACAGTACCAAGATGGCATATATAAAGATTCAATTGCAATTCCCATCTGATGTCCCTTCCCTCTCCTTTTTACCCCCTTTTTTATGTCCGCACTCTGAATTCAGCACAAAGTTGGTGTGTTTAATTTAAAAAGAAGTAAAACGCGCCAGGAGACGCCTCAGACCACTGCAAATCACCTACTTTATAGAGGCAGTAAAATTGTGTATCGGATTAAAAGTGATGCTGATCTGAAATTTATGATAACTTTTAATGGCATTATAATTTTTTTTCCCTGTGCGCTCCATCACTGGATCGTTTGGATGCACAGTGCAGCAAGATGAAATTTGTAAGGGAAGAACATTACATAGGCAAGCTCCAAGGGGAGGAGGCTCTGGAATAATACAGGAGCCTCTCCTCGGCACGTGGGGGACTCTCCGTCGGGCTGGGTGTGGGGCCCATGGACAAAGGTGGGGTGTGCTGGGAGCCAGGGAGAAAATATCACCAAATATCACCAAATATCACCCCAACTAAAGGTTATTTGGGAGGACACTGGGATAAATCCATCCCAGAGCCTGCAAAGGCCTGGTGTTGGTTTTGTCTCTGCCTGTGTGAATCAAGGCTCTTTTCCCTCTGCCAGGCAAAGATCACTGCAGAGACTCAGCCCTTGGATGTGGATGTGCCCTGGGACCACAGGGATCCTGCACCTGGCACAGCTCCACCCTTCTGGCTCTGCTAGGGACAGCCAGCACCCAGCACCAACAGCTTTGGTGGGGAGAGGTCACCCTGAGCCTCCTTTTCTCCAGGCTGAGCCCCTTTCCCAGCTCCCTCAGCTGCTCCTGGTACTCCAGCCTGTCGGAACCCAGGACATCTCTTTGGCTGCCCTGGGTGATCCGAGACCCTGGCAAGGGGTCCTGAAACCTAGGCACAAAGTCAAAAATACCAGTGCCTTCAATTTTAGCCCATGGGAGTGGTTACCAACCTTATATGAAGAATTACAAACCACAAGCATTTGATTAGAGTAATAATCAGCTTATCACCGGGTGATAAGGTAGAATTTTGGGCTTCATAAAGGAGGTTCAAGGAGGCAAGATGGAGGGATCTAGGTGTGTGCCTGTCCTTCTCCTTCTTCTTCTTCTTCTTCTTCTTCTTCTTCTTCTTCTTCTTCTTCTTCTTGCCCTCCATCTTCTGCTGGGATGGTGGCACTCTTGGATTGGATTAGAGTAGGAATACACTGTCTAACATAGGTGATAGGCATTGGTATACTACTATAAACATAGATCACGTAACATTTAGTATAAAAGATTACTACCACCTTCAAGGTGGTCAGTCAGTGACGATCCAGCGCTGTAGCCAGCACCCCAGCTGGGTGAGAACTAAATGTACCTAGATAAGAAACAATTAACAACCTTGAGAACAATACAGACGCGTCCTGACTCTCTCTTCTGGCACCAGGGCTTCGAAAAGGACCTTTGACAACATTCTCAGGGGTTATAAGCCCAAGAACCGAGACAGCCCTTCCCCAGCTCCATTCTCTTCTCTGGACAGGCTCCTGGAGCCACTCACTGAAGGATGAGGGAAACCTCAGACCGTGATATTGTTTCCTCAGTTCCTCCTACTTGCCCAGCCAAGGAAATAAAGCACTTCAGTTGTGTAATTAAACTCTCTGTCACAATCTTACACACAAGAAATCACAACCAATCCCAAAATCTGTCCTTCCCGAACCTCAGCTTTGTAAAGCAGCATTGTCCAGCAGAAACATAGAGAGTAATACATTAGTCTTCTGAAATGAGCATAAATTGCTAAAGCAGTGAGCACATGCATGTAAAGAGTGAATTCATTTATTAACAGCCACAGGAAACTGAATCCCACTATATTGATCTAAAAAATACTTGTGCCAGAGCAAACCCACATGGAGCTTGGAATGCTTCAGAAGTATCTCTGCATTGAAGGAACCAAAAACACTGTGATGGCTTGAGGGAGCTGGGAAAAGCTGCTGGGAAAGCCAGCAGATGCTGGAGGACAGGTTGTTCCAAGCAGACACCTGGCAAGAGGGAGAGGAGCTCATTGTGGTGAGTCTGTGTCATACCAGAGGTGAAACAATTCCCACAAAGAAGGGAAAATTGCATTGATGCAAGGTGTATGAAACCAGATGTCAGCTCAAAATCTCCTTAGGAACAGTATGGAAAGAAATCTGAATTATGTATCTGCTGGCCACTTGCTCTGTAGAACATAAAGGACCAAAACCACTGGTTTTCCACGCCACATGTCCCAGGACACAGTGGATCCTGTCACAGGGCACTGCCTCACCTCCCAGTGTGTTAATGGAGATGGGGATCTGCAAGCAAACACAAGGATGGGTGACACAGCAGCTCTTTTGGAGAGGCTTTACTGCCTTCATTTGCAGAGGGGCTCTTTTGAAAGATGAATTGGCAAAAAATATGGAATTGCATTCTCCATTCGGGGTCCCAGCTGCTGTGTCCCCCCTGAAGGGATTTTGGGAGCCACTCAGCCTCATTCTCATGGATACCTGCTTAAATTACCATCCATGTAAAATTTTGTGACAGCACCCCAATTTTCCACTGGCGCCTTTGATGATGTGCTGGGAAACTTCCATTCTCCCCCTCCTCTTTCTCTGCCTCATTTTCATCCTCTCCTCCTCCAAACTCCGTGATCCTACACCACAATAAAATACAACTGCTGTAAGTGATTGTTTTGCTGTATTATGTGAAGTCAAAAACCTTTTGAATCGTATTTTGCAGTGAACCTGCCTTTGAATCCCCACGTTTTATCATTCCACAGCAACACACATAATTTCAAACAAACAAGTGAACAAACCCGATGAAAATGGCCTGAATCTCTTATCAGTCAGTTTTACACTGGCGTAACTCCATAAACTTCAGTGGAATTAATCTTGATTTACACTGTTGGGAGAGCAGGAACAGGCGCTGTAAATAGCTGGATACCAGTGCATGACACTTAAAAGCAGGCACACCAGAAATGCCTGGCAGGAGATGAGGATAAAGGCATGAAAAAAAAGCTTTCCCACTGGTGCTAATCCATGGGCACAAGGATAAACCCCAAGGACAACGATGGAGAGGTTGTGCCACCCAAGGGACCGCAGTCCATGACGTGGAGGGACACATTTATAGCACTGGTGGTGGCACCAGGTTGTGCCAGAGGGGCATACAGCTCTCTGGGGACATTGAGGTGGGACAGACTGTGGGTTTCACCCCGAGGAGAGGCTGGCTGGAGGGCGTGGGAAGGACCCCAGGTCTGTGTGTGCCTTATGGTCACGGCTGGAGTGGGTTCTGCTGTGGATGCTGCCCTGTGGCGCCAGCAGAGCCCTGCACTTCCGGCTGCCTTCACACTGAAGCCACTGGGAATGGGGCACCCCAAGCTGATTTGGAAGCTCCAGCATTCCCAGAGAGGTGTGGACTTCCACAGTTCCCAGGAATGCTGAGGGGATGTGCCCCCTTGCAAGTCATCCCTTGGGACAGGTAACATGTCCTCTCAAACCCCTCATGGGGAACAGCACTTCCAAAAATGTCCCTCAAGTGGTCAAGGCACGAGGTCAGATTTGTTACCAGCTGTTGCTCCCTCCAGAGAGAGGACATGACTGCCTAAATCAGGGATCAATCCCTCCTGGAGCAGAGTCATCCTCTGATGGAGCTCCTGACCAGCCACAGCAGGCGGCAGCCAGTGTATTACCTGCGGGAATTATCTTTAACAGCTACATTTTAATTAAAATTTTGAAACCCAAATGGATTCTGTCTCCTCCCTGCTAATGGCCAGGGCAGAAGTTGGGGTGTGAGGCATCTGCCACGTCACTTCTCCCACCTGTGGTGGACACAACCAATGGGCTTTGCTATTCCAGCTATTTTCAAATTCCTTTACTCCAAACCATGGCAGAACATGGATAACAAGATACCGTTTAATTTTTCTCAGGGATACCGTTATTAATTTTCACTGAGGTCACACTAGTTAGGACTTCAGGAGAGGACAGAGGACAGAGAGGAGCACACAGCAAGGAAGAGGTGGGATCTGCCACAAAACAGACAATGTGCATCCTGATGCCCTCCCAAACACTCTCTTGGAAAACAATCCAGCAAAAAGGGCAAGGTGGAGCGACACCTGGGCGGGGCTGGATCCTCAGCCCCATGATGGGTCCATGAGAGAGGCAGCACAGGAAAGCTGCCACCAGGAACATGTCTGGTCATGGAGCACCCAGGCTCGCTGGATGCAAGCTGAGCCTGGTGCTGGTCATGGAGCATTGTGGTGATTGCAGGGGAGTCTGCCAGTGGCTGTGCCAGGCATCTCTGAAGGTGCCCAAAAAGGTTATTTTACTGATCTAAGGGCCTGTGTCTCCTGGGTCAGTGATACATGATAGAGTAAATGAGAAAGAGGGGGACCTTCAGCACAGGGGACACCTGCACCTGCTCCTTGATACTTTTCCTTTGACTCGTTGCAATGTCAGCAGATCTCTGCATTATCCTCCCATGCTAACCTGTAAAACATTTTGCATTGCATGTTTTCCAAATTAAGCATTAAAGCTTAACTTTATTGATTAAAGTTTCCAGCGCTGCCACTGCAGCAGGGGAGAAGCCCCAGGTTCCCACACCCCTCCTGGGATGCACTGCAGCACCCCAGCTTGGCAGCCAGGCTCCACCCAGTCCCAGCAAGATCAGAGGTGGTTAAGTGGCAGCCCAGGCTTTATCCAATTGCTCTTATCAATCTTCCTAACAAAGAGAAAACAACTCAACCATCTCTTGTGGGAAATCAATTGAGTCCTCCTGTGTATTAGCCCTATTGACGAGGCCCTGGTGGAGAGCTGCAGAAGCAATTAAAACAAGTGCTGCAGATCCAGGTGTACCTGGATAACATTCCTGTTCTGCCCTTCTCCCCGGGGCCCTATCACCCACTGAATCAACCCAAGGTGCATTAGAGATGATGCTTCATGAAGAAAAGCTGCTCTTCAGGCTGAGACAGTCTTGATCCAGCTGCACTTCAATTAGCAGAGTACAGGTCCCAGGGACTCCTGGCCAAGCTGCAGCTGCAGAGAATGAGACAGAAGGATGCCTTGGAGCTGGGAAAGAGGATCCAGGGCAGAGCTTGCTCTATTTTCACATCCTCCACTTCCCATTTTGGCCACTTCCCAGTTGCCCTGACAAGACCACTGGACCAGGTAATGTATTTCCAGATCTGTCAGAGCAGACACCAGATCTTCAATCAAGGAGACCCGAGGCTTAACCTCATTTAAATGTTCTCTCAACAAAGGTCAAAACTTATCTGACTGCTGAGACCCCCGATTCTTACACCTGGAAAGGAAACATTTTGATGTTAATTAATTCTTTCAGATGAAACCAGCAAAAATGTCAATGTAACAAATTAGACCCACATTGATTATTGGCTTTTAAAAAAAGAGTTAATGGTTGTGGTCTGGAGAAGGAGGTTAGGCAGGTCTTTAAAGTGATGCACACACGCAATACTTTATGTTCATACAGGCTCTAGATTTGGTGTTTTAATTGGAAAAAATGTGTTTAGGAATTCTCTGTGTCTCTTATTCCCCTCACCTCTTTGCTCCTCCTATCCCTTCCTGCTCAGGACAGTCCAGGCAACTGAGAGGTAATACCAACACTCCGTAAGCAAAGCTCTGCAGAAGTCATTTGTTCCCTGCCATCTCCAATGGAAAAGGGCTACTGACCACCCTTGTGTTGGGGAAGCATCCAGGGACCAAGGAGATTTGCTGCATTTCATGGAGCAGCAAATGCTGCCGGTGGAGCAGGAGACAGCCTAGTTTTGGAGGAAATAGGCTTCATGCCCTGACCCAGGAGTAATTGAATGTTACCAAAGATTACCAGAAGCAGCAGATGGTCCAACATTATGGAGTTAAAGGTCCAGCAGAGACACAAGTCTGAGAAACTTACCAACGGGAAGTGAAAGTGTCCAAGGCCTGGTTGGATAGGATTTGGAGCAACCTGGGATAGTGGAAGGTGTCTCTGCCCACGGCAGGGGCAGAAATGGGATGAGATTTAAGATCCCTTCCAACCCAAACCATCCTGGGACTCCATGCCCTGCCAGCAATACAGAGATATTGAAATTATATAATGCAATTCCGGGCTGAAATCTCTATGTCACCACCAAACCGAGTGAAGAGCATCCCCTTCTCCCACCTCCTCCCTGGCTCAAAATGTGACTTTTCTCATGCACAAAACAACACCAGACAGGAGGGCGTGGCTGCAGGGAGGACCAGCAAAAACAGGGGGTTACATTTTAAAGCGCAGGGCTCTTGGGGAAGGGAGTGAGGCAGGATCCAAAGGGCAATTTCAGCAGCACACGGTGAAGAACAATGCAAGGCAACAGCAGTGACATCTGAAGACTCTATAAAACCACAGTGTGGTCACTGTGAGGAGCTAGCTGAAACTGCACATATTTTAATCAAAAACCCAGATTGTAGATTAAACTTTAGAAAGCAATCACACAGCAGTATTTAATTAATGAAGGCTTTAAGTGACCTAGATGAAAATACTCCAGCGATAACTCCTTGGCTGGCTTAAGTCACTTTGCACTGATGATACATATTATATTTCCTGTCCACTGAAATAATCACCATTAATTCCCTGCCTGAAAAAGTCACTTTGCCCTCGTAAAGCATGTTTAGCAGCTCTGGAAATGAGGAGTGTGTTTAACAATCATGCAGTGATAGTTTAATTGCAGCCTGGGGTTGACTCAGGCCGTGGAGACGGGCTGTGACCCCAAACCAGGTGTGTGCCAAGCCCAGCACCCCGTACAACAAACCACGCTGTGAATTCAGAAAATACATCCACATCCCAAAGCCTGCATCTTTACCTGACATTTAGTAAGCTAAAGCATTTGGTTCCTTTGTCAGCAATAGGAGAAAACAACAGAGATTCCTCCTCTCCATTCCAGACCCCTCTGAAAAGGAGCATGACTACAGGCAAGTTTAACTGCAGCAGGCATGTCCTAGAGTAACAAGGATGTGATGAAACACACGCTTTACAACTGGGTTTGAAAAGAAAAAAAAAGAAAGAAAAGCTACATTCAATGGCAGAAAAAATTGATTTAACCACATAAAATATTACAAGCAAAAATCAGAGGTTAGAAGTAGAGTTGAAATGCAAACCATTACCTCCATTATCCAAAACAGGCTGTTTATTTACAGCTCAAAACTGTAGAAATGACTTGGCTTAATCGTAATTAAAACCTTTTGGTATCTTTAGAGCAGCAGAAGTGTTGCACGCAAAGGTAGCAGGGCCGTGAGGCGGAGGAGCTGCTCGGGCTCACAACAAGGACATCTGGGGCTGCAAGGAGAACAAAACAAAAGCCTGACGAAAAGACATTAGGCTGAGAACAATTCCAACTGTGGTAAGACAAGAGGCTCTGTAATTGAATTTGCAAAAGGCCATACAGCAAAACTAGAGCTAAACTACTCATAACATCCATTAACTGTGCAAGGCGTTCCAAGGCTGGGAGAGGAGCTAAAGGGTTCCAAACTCCCTGTCTCCAGTCAGGAATCCCACAGCTCCCACCAGTCCTTGGGACTGTGCTGCCTCCCTGTGAGTGGGGTGGAAGGCTGGACCTTTTCCCAGGCTTTCCTGGGTTGTGTTGACTCCCACGAGGATGGCAATGCACATACAACTTCCTCTGCTGCGATGGGAGTGAGAAGGACATGGAGCTCTTGGACATTCCAGAGCAGGCCACAGAGATGCTCCAAGGGCTGGAGCCCCTCTGCTCTGGAAACAGGCTGGGCAAGCTGAGGGTGCTCAGCTTGGAGAAGAGAAGGCTCCAGGGAGGACTCAGAGCACCTTCCAGTGCCTAAGGGGCCTTAAGGAGAGCTGGAGAGGGACATACAGGACAAGGGAGAATGGCTGCACACTGTCACAGGGCAGGGATAGATGGGATATTGGGAAGGAATTCCTCTTTGTGAGGGTGGGGTGGCCCTGGCACAGGGTGCCCAGAGAAGCTGTGGCTGCCCCTGGATCCCTGGAAGTATGCAAGACCAGGCTGGATGGGGCTTGGAGCAGCCTGGGATAGTGGAAAGTGTCCCTGCCATGGCAGGGGGTGGAATGGGAAGAGCTTTAAGGTCCCTTCCAACCCAAATAATGATATGATACAATTGATATGATATGATATGATATGATATGATATGATATGATATGATATGATATGATATGATTAGGATTGGATAGGATAGGATATTACAAAAGTGTAAGAAAAAAATGTAGAAAGCCTTTGTAAGCTGCCCGTGCAACCCCCAGCCCTACCACCGAGATATCAATGTGAGCAGATCCTGCAAACACTCCTGAACATTGAGACAGAGAAAACATGATCCCGTTTCTGAAAGAAACTCTTTAGGCAACCACAGTGCTGAGAGACTGCTGAAGGCAGCCCTCAGCAGGATCAGGAATCCTTCATGGAAGGGTCATTTAATACTTTTGCAATTTAAAAAGCAAACAGACATCTCCAAACATGCTGAACTGAGCTCTAACAAGTTGGAGAAACAGGATCTCTCACACCAGGGATGATCCAGATGATCTCTCTGGGCCATTGAACACAAAGGACATCCCATCCAACCCCTACCTGCTCCCAGACCACCATGGAGCCTGGGGATGCCCTTCTGCAGTGTTTCTGGGACCATGGAAATCTTGCAGGCACCCAGTGTCCCCTCCCTGCCATCTCCCACAGTGACAAATTGCCACCTGCAACCTCACCCTGCACAGCAAAATAGTGCCAGAAAGAAATTAAAATGGCCAGGAATGGGTGTGCTGAAGGCAGCTTCCAGGGCTGGGTGTTCCCTTTGTGCACTATGGTCAAGCCCCAGACCCAGGCCATAGGATTTCCTCACCTGACCAGGGGACATAAGGCAGAATCCACTCAGAAAATTGTGGGAAGGAGACATGGATGTCTCTCAACAAACTTCCTGTTTAAAAAAGGGAAAGGAAATTGAGCAAGTACAAGGATTTAGCAGCATTCAGAACGTTTTGGCTGAGGTGCATCACTCTGAGTTGGAAAAGTGTCTTACCGGTCCCAGGCATACTTTTCTTCTCTGGTGAGCAACTCTCCCCAGCAAGGTACATATAGGGGAGGTGGAAAGTGCACAACGTGGTTTGCAGTCTTACAATCTACTCCAAGGAGGTTCTCTCCACCTTGTCCTCCAGTACCTGCTCCCTCTATCCTGGCCTGCATGGCAAAACATCAATACACCAGTTGGAAGTGCACATTAAACCAAGACTAAAGCTTCAGCTGGGGCTGTATCCAATTCTTTGGCACATCAAGGATGGGAAAGGAGGCACGGATGGCTTGTTCACTAACCCACGCTCCCCCTGCCAGAGAGCTGTGCCAGAAGTTATCAAGAAAGCTGCAAAACGAAAGCATGATATGCTGTGGTAATTATGTGTGCTTGGATATATTTTTTTTTTCACAAATGTTCTGCCTTTTAGTAAATATTCTTTAGCATCTCCGTTGCCCCATTGCAGAGCAGTCAGCTGTGAAAATGATCTCCCCATCCCGGTTAACTCTTTCAGTGCCATACGTGGACATTCCCTGGCCAGCTGGACCTGCTGGAAAGAGCTCAGGGCGTTGGAGGGACCAAAGAGACCCTCTGGCAGTGGTGTGGGAGGAAGGTTAGTGGCATCTGTGAGCAGTCTGTGCCTTTTAGATGGTGCTAATTCAAGCATCACTTCGAGCAGTTGCTCAAAGAAGGTTTTCCCCACCTGAAGCAAAGAAAAAGTTGCTCTGGACCCTTCCAAAAGTGAAACATTTTGGATGTGCCTCTCACATCCATCCTACACCACTGTAAGGAGCCTGGAAAACTCCTTCCCCTGCGTGTTAATTGTCCCCTCTTTGAATAAACACTCAAAGCCGTTGACTGGAGGTGTGTAAATATTTACAGGGCGTGCCCAAGGAGGGTCAGAAATCAATACATCACCTGAGGGAAGAATACAAGCTCAGCGACCGTGAAGCCCTGAGCAATTACAGTTAAGTAACTGCAATACCAGCACATATTTAAGTACTTATGCAAGGAAAAGGGGCTGATGACCTCGATTATATTTGCATTGTGTTTCCTGTTGTTAGCACTTCCTTGGCAGAATTACTGCAATACATCTTGGACTCCAATTTCATCTGCCAGCTCCACGAGACTGCAGCCAGCCTTTGGAGAAGTCCAAAAATGCTTAGGAGTGGGGCTGTATTTCTTCTTGTACAGCTCCTCTGTCTCGGCAGCTGCTCATGTCTCCAAACTGCCTTGTCAAGAAGAGCAGCAGGAGAAAATTTGCCCCAAATCTCCTCTGAAATATAGGAATCATCCTCAGCAGACGGATGATGAAATCCTCACCTGGCTGGATCACGACTTCCCTGTAGAAAGGCTCCATGGAATGACACATTTCAGAATAGGTTGATTGATTAAGAAAAAAGCAGCTTTATAACTTTTTGTCTAGAGTGAAACCACAAAAATTTCATAGCTCTAGCAGGCGGGAGGCAACGTTTTGCAGAGAATTATAAATCTATTTGCAGACGATTTCTCACCAGAAGACTCCATGTAGGTAGACACCCCGAAAAAATTAAATGTCATAAAGTGAAAGACCAAGGAGCTGTTAAATGCAATAATCAGGGTGTTTGTTTTCTCATACCTGGAGAGAAGGGCATAGGATTCAAAAACCTAGACGGTGACATTTAGGGACATGACTAGCAGTGATCTTGGCAATGCTGGAGGGACTCAGTGACCTTAGAGGGCTTCCAACCTAAATGATCCCACGAGCCTGGTGACACCCTATTTGCATAATACTTTCACTGTTTCACTTAGCACTTGGGATGCCTGGGCTGGGAACAGCAAGGTGGTTTCAGCGGGTGTGTTCATCTTCTTTGCAGCTCATTCCCAATGCAGAAATTCCTCCACTTCAGCCTGGAGACCATTCCTCATGGATTTGAGTTGGCTGCACAGAGCAGGGCATTCCATGAGCCCCTCTCTGGGAATCTCCATTCCTTGTCACTGAGCTGAGGCTTCACCGGCTTTAATTTGGAAGAAAAGCTAAAAGAATCCAAGTTCTCTGTTTGGTTGTGGCACCCATTTGGAGAGGTGTGTCCTGTCTATCCACAGCTTCCCACAGGAGGGAAGAAACATGGATCTTCCCATCTCCAACTCTGCTTCGCAGATCACCTCCCAATGCTCCTCCTTTCCCAGTGTGGGAACAGCCACCTGGAGCACTCTGTCCTGAAATGTGCCTCCATCCTCAGGGGAAATCAACATTCCCAATTTTCTCATTTATACCAAACCTTCCTCTCCTGACAGCCCCACCAGAGCAGCGCATGGAGCCGTCTCTCAGGGGGCCAAGTGCAGTATGGAAATCTCCAGATGTTGGGGGATACAAACAGCTGGACCTGCTCAGAACAACACCAGTGTCCCAATAACAGTGTTATTGCACCCCCATCAATGCCAAGAGGAGATGCAGAAAATCCCAGGACAGCCTGCTGTGGAACAACCTCCTGTAAGTCCTAGAACGTGGCAGTTTCTGTATTTTCTAACAGCTTTTTTCCTGGGTAGTGTAACAGGAGAAATTGGCTGCAGCAATATCTCGGGGCAATGAATGCCCAAGGCTATGGATGAATTGCTCACAAAAGTGTCTTTTTATCAGTTTTCAGTTCTGTTGCCTTTCAAGTTTATTCAGTGTCCCTTTGAATGAGACACTGTTATAATTGTCTAAAAACTAAATTTGACTGCCTGCTTGACCTCCTTTATACCGTTTATTGCAGTCATTTAATTTTCTAGTCATCCTTTCCCAGGAAAAAACAGACAATATTGGAAGTCTTTGTATCATCTCTAAGCCTTTGTTGTTTCTTTGTTTAATCTTGGATGTGGCACAACCAGAACTTCTCACCAGCTTCAAGGTGGGAGCCTATGCTTGGCCATGGAAATGCCAGTTTGGACATGAATTATTTGTTTAAACAAGTCATCGTTTATTGCTCCTTTTTGTCATTGGAAAAGGAACTGTGAATAAAGCGAAGAGCAAATAGAATGGCCTGGATTGGAAGGGACTGTAAAAATCCAACCATATTCCACCCCTTGCCATGGGCTGAGACACCTTCCACTATCACAGGTTGCTCCAAGCCCTGTCCAACTTGGCCTTGGACACTTCCAGGGATCCGGGGCAGCCACAGCTTCTGTAGGCAACCTGTACCAGGGCCTCACCACCCTCAGAGGGAACAATTTCTTCCCAATTTCCCATTTCAACCTACACTCTTTCAAGTTAAAGCAATTCACCCTTGTTCTCTCAATCTGTATCTTGTCCAAGGGTCCCTCTCCAGCTCTCCTGGAGCCCCTTTAGGCAGTGGAAGGGGCTTTGATGTCTCCCTGGAGCCTTCTCCTCTCCAGCTGAACATCCCCAGCTGTTTCCAGGGCAAAGGGGTTCCAGCCCTTGGAGCACCTCCATGGTCTGCTCTGGATTCAGGTTGACGCCCTTTCCATCCTGAGGATCCCAGGGCTGGAGGCAGCTGTGCCCATCCTGCCATAGAGACATCCCTGTGTCCCTGCTGCTGGACTCTGCCGTGTTCCCTCCAGCTGTTCCCACAAGGACCCAGCATTGTTGATGCTCCAGCAGTTGTCCCAATCCCAACTGTGTTCCCAGTGCTGTGCTTTCCTGAGTCACTCACAGGCTGTTCCCAGACCTGGCCCCTTTCCACTGTTCTTCGATTTTCCACCCAGACATGATATTTCTCCCTGGCCTTGGAAGGGCTGGTAATGAATGGTATGAAAGAGCAGTGAATATCCACGCTTCTGCAGGGGGAAATGGGATGGGATGCAGTCCAGGAGCTGCCAGAGTGCTTCCCCAATTATTGGAAGGGGTTGCTGTTCAATGACAGGCACAAAGCCCGTCCTCCACGCTGGATGCATTTTCCCTGCAGCGCTGGGAGTCTTTGCCAGCCTGAGAAATGAGAGACTGGGGCTCAAAGGAAATAATCTTTTAAAACATAAACGGCCAAGCTGATTTACTTCCAAATACGTAACAGCAACAAAAAATAAAATTGCTGTTGGGCAGGGCCCTCGTTTGCCAAGTTTCAACAGAGCAAAATTTTACAGCAAAGTTATAAACACTTTAAATACCATTGTTGGTTTATAATGGAAAACCTGGCAGGCTCCTAGCTGAGAGTGCTCTTCCAAGGAATGCTTACCATGATGCTTACTCCACGTATGGGATAAGCTCAAGAGCCACGTGATAAATTTTGGGCTCACGTGATAAATTTTGGGTTCACGTAATAAACCACACAAAACCACCCTCATCCCCTTGCCACATGATTTTCCCAGATCTAGAATAATTCCAGAATTTCCTCCAGGAGTTCACTCCCCTCAGCCAGTCACCCCACTTCAGTCTGCCAAAACCACTGTTGTTGATTCCCAAGGCTGTGAAATTTCTTTCCCAACTGAGCCACATGCAGAGGAGCAACAAGAGCTCAGAGCCTTTAAAGTATCTCTGATAAATAACAAAAGAAAGAAGAATGCTTTGATTATGGACACTATCCCAAGGAAAGGAAATTTAATGTAGTGTATAAAATCCTAATATTAGCAATAACAGAAGGACATTTCCATGTATTTTACATGGCTTTACATTTTACCTGTGGCTTCTTCTTGGAAGTGCTGGAGATGCAGATGGACTGAACCAGTGGAAAGCACGGATTTGGGTGTCTGTGTTAAACAACCATTCTAGAATGCATTACTGCTTTCTGAAAAATTCCTCTCTGGGGATTTCACCTGGGGACTCCAGAGTACAGCCAAGCCCAGTCTCTTCAACAGACCTTGGCCAGGCCAAGCAGATCCAATGGTGTGTGGGGTTCAGAAAAAGAAATGTGGAGGTGTCTGCATGGAATAGCTGCAGCTCTCTCTGACATTGCTCCTCTGCTGTGGTTTACATGTCCCTCCTCCAAGCTCTGTAGTGGGGTTTGAGCAGGGTTGGTTACAGGGTTTGTGCTCTGGCAGGTCAGGGACTGCATCCCACCCCATATCCCCACGGCAGACCCCCAGTTATCCATGGCTGTTCCAGCCATTACCAACCCATCCAGAACCAGGAAGAAATATTGCCTGGGTGGAAATAACAAATCTTTTGTAACAGGGAGCCGGGCTTGTGAAAGGCTTGGATGGAGATTCCAGTACCATCCCGGAGTGAGGCAGGGCTGCAAATGTTACCCCCAAGCATGATGAAGCTGAGGAGGAAGAGCCACCGGCCTATTTCTTCCCCCCAGGGCCTGAGCCTGGCCAGGCTGCACCACGTCCATGTTCCAGAGGTGTTCCTGGAGCTCAGCCTCCAATGGCCTCATTCTGGAAGTTCCTTGGAAGCCAAGGAGGCTGTTGCAAGCCTCGTGCTTCGTTTGCATTCATTTCCTTCCCAAACTCTCATTACCCGAAAGAGAAAGAAAGAGAGTGAGTGTATTCAAGTGGAAATGGTTGGAGTGCACTTAGAGAAATTTAGCCAAAAGGAAAAGGATAGATGATGGTGGCTTTTTAAATTTTTTTTTATTCTCTCCAAAAAAAAAAAAAATCCTCCAGAACTTAAAACTGTTTTAATCAGCTGAAAAACATACGTGGGCTTTACAGCTCTGAGACAGCTTGCACAGGCTCTGATAAATGCCTATCGCTCATTTGCATACGCTAACAGCTACACTTTAATCAGCCTCCTAATCCCTGATGATATTAATGAATTTTTTTTATGCACTCTCTCTCCTCTCTCCCCCCCCCCCGCATTTTTTTTTTTTTAGTATCATGTTTGCTAATTCAAAACCGATCAGCGGCTTCTGTGTGCCTTTTTTTATGCAGGAAATAATGGGTGAGCTTGGTACTCCTGTTATCCTGCTCTCACAAATAATTAAGACTACAAAGGGTACAAATCAGTCTGAATGCACGGCACAAAGGCTCAAGCTATGCAAAGGTCTTTTTCTCTCTCTCTCTCTCTCTCTCTTTTCATTTATTCTCTTCTTCTGACAAGAGGTGGCTTAGAAAGATACTTAGCAAAGCAATGAACTGGTCACTCCCAAAAAGCAAGAATTTCCCAGCCATTTTAAATGCTCAGGATACACATAGGGACTTTTCTTTTATTTATTTATTTGTTATTTGTTCACTCCATTATTTGGTGCGTCCTGATTTTGGGGGAGGAGGCTGCCTGCTGGAGAAATCTTCATCAAACTGGTTTACCTTTGTTTTGGTGGCTCTGCTTTTCTCCTTGGGAGAGTTTGGCACAGGAGGGTGACACACATTTTGAGGGAGGGAGACCTGGAAAAATCTTTCTCGCATATGCGGTCACAGGGAAGAGGAGCAATGGAACAAACAAATCCATGTGGTGTGAAGAGCTGCCCAAAAGCAGGAGAATTTATCCAGCTCCGGAGGCTCCAGGTGTGTTCTGGTATCAGCCCAGGCTCCAGACTACGCTGAGACCTCGGGCGAATTCCCAGCCCTTCAGGCAAATTCCTCCTGCCCTCTCCAAGGTCAGGATAGATCCAGCTGCTCCACTCCTGCAGATCCTTCCCTTCTTCCTCAGGAGCAGCCGTGGAAGCTCAAGGTGGAGGTTGTGCAAGAGCCACTGTGTCACCTCTACAGCTCTGGCGTGCATGACTTCCCAGAGATCCTCCCTTTGGAGGATCTCACCTCAAAATTAAATCAGGTACAAAACCAGTCTTTCTGAATCCCTGTGGATTTTGCTGGGAGCCTGAAACATGTGGACTCCACAGACCAATAAAAATGCTGCAGACTGGGACTGATTTAAGCAGAACTGGATTGATGGGCACACAGAGACCAGCATGATGGAGGAAAGCTGACATATCCAACTCTGCAGCAGTGGGTCTCAATGCTTTTGGTGACAAAGGGGCACCCAAGTCATGGCCTCAGCCATAACACTGACAACTACAGCTGTAGTTCTGTAAGATTTATGTGCCATAACACGTTTGGAAAAGCTCTCCAAGATTATCAAGTCCAAGCTGTGACCAATCCCCACCTTGTCACCCAGCCCAGAGCACTGAGGGTCATGTCCAGGCATTCCTTGGACACCTCCAGGGATGGAGATACCCTGGGCAGCCCCCTCCATACCTGACCACCCCTTCCAGGAAGAAATTCCTCCTGATGTTCAGCCTGAAGATCCCCTGGCACAGCCTAAGGCCATTCCCTCTCATCCTGTCCCTGTTCCTTGGGAGCAGAGCTCGACTCCCCCATCTGCCCCCTCCTGTCAGGGAGTTGTGCAGAGCCAAGTTCCCCCTGAGCCTCCTTTGCTCCAAATCAACCCCATGAAGTCACAGACACCAAAAGGCAAAACAGCTGAACCTGAGTGGGTGACAAAACAGGACGCACCGAGTGCATACAGAAACCAATCAACGTATCCGACAGAAAATAGTCACTTCCATTAAAACAAGCAAAATAAGGATTTGAACATACTAAAAAAAAACACAACAAAACATCTGAAGGAAGCCTGCAGGCATGTCTGATGTGTGCAAGTCTAGACTTCCAAACTCCAGAGGATTTTTGTATTAGGAAGCTGGGTAAGGCTGATGGAAAAGATTCCTACTTCTGCTCAGTAATTCTTTTAGGAGATGCAAGCAAACATCTCTGTAGGGTAATGTTATGAGGAAAGCTAAGAATTAATTCATGCCTGTGTTGATATTTTATATAAAACGCTGAAAGTTAAATATAATAAATATACTAGGCACTCCTTGCTTTTGTAAAACTCAGATTGTAAAACCCAAACTCAGGGAAAGCTTCATTAGCATTTGAAGACACAGGGCGAAGCTCAAACTTTGAGGGAGACTTCATTTGCATTTGAGGACACAGGGCGAAGTAACACCTTTTGGGAGTGAGGCAACGCCTCAACGATGCAGATAAGAACGATCATCACCCTCTGATAAGATAACGATGCCATCTAGACAACATCACCGGACCCAGGATGGAAACACAAAGGGCTTCCAGTAAGCCCAGGAAAGACTATTCAACGCGAGCAGAGAAGAATAGAAAACACTGATACCGGACAGTTGAATAGATTTACATCACTGGGTCCAGCCTGAGGGCACAAAAACTGTATAAAACCCAGGCTCCAGCAGCAGTTTTTTGTGAACTAGGGGAGGGCAGTTTGCCAGATAGACCGCTGAACCGACCCTGTTCACCGGTGCCGACCCCCGGGCTCGGCATCTCTTTTATTTTTATTTTGGTGGTGGATTTTTATTTCTTTGTAACCAAATTGTTATTAATAAATTTCTTCATATAAAACAATTCGGCTATTTTTGCTTATAACAGTAATCTCAGCACTAACATATCATGCCCAGCTCTCAGAGGATTACCATTGAGACTGAAGCAGCAGCATATCCTAAATCTTATGTTTAGGATAACCATGAGCACTGAGAACACAGAAATGTTTATGTTCTTTAGCAGAGCTTTGCAGTTAGCCAAGTGAGGGCAGGTGGGATTATGTAACCTCTAGCCAAGAAGATTTTTTTGGGAATGCATGAGAGCACAGGCACTGTTTTTCCTGCTAATAATATTACAATGACAGAGGGATACTCCCTGACCAAGACTCTTTGTGCAAGACTTGCTGCAACCCTTTCCATGAAGAAATTCCTCCTGAATTTCAGGTTCCAACCTGAACCTTCCCTGGCACATCCTGAGGCCGTTTCCTCTTGTCCTGTCCCTGTTCTCTGGGAGCAGAGCCTGACCCCCCCGGGCTGTCCTCTCCTGTCAGGGAGTTGTGCAGAGCCAGAAGGCTCCCCCTGAGCCTCCTTTCCTCCAGGCTGAGCCCCTTTCCCAGCTCCCTCAGCTCCTCCTGGTGCTCCAGCCCTTCCCCAGCTCTGTTTCCATTTTCCAGACACACCCCAGCCCCTTGATGTCCTTCCTGAATTGCTGGGCCCAGAACTGTCTCCAGGCTGGAGGTGCCTCACAGGTGCCAGCACAGAGGGACAGTCACTGCCCTAGGCTTGCTGGACACCCCATGGCTGTGTCAGCCCAGGGGCCATTGGCCTCTTGCCCACCTGGGCACTCCTGGGCTCATGTCCAGCCACTGTCACCAGCACCTCCAGGACCTTTCGCACTGGGCCACTTGGATCTCATAGACAATGCAGAACAACTCCGAGATAACTGCAAATAGGACAAGGATTGGTGTAAAGTGGAGCTGTCATAGAAGCATCAGCACTGGAACATTCTGAGGTTACTGGCAGTGTAAGACCCAAAGTGATGCAAGGTCCCTTTGGCTCTGGCCCTCTGGCAAGATGACAATCTGAGCCGTGGGTTAAAACCCACCAAAAGCTCAGCTTGCACTTGGAATCCTGACAATTGTTTTAGGTCATGAGTATTTCCATGAATATATTTATGGGAAGAATTCAATCAGGGTTGAAAGAGACCATAAAGCACCAGGAGCCATAGAGAAAAATCCATTGTACAATGAGCCACCTGGACTTGAGAAAAAAAATGTAATGAAATTGCAAAAGTACTCATTAAATGTGAAATACAGGCCCAGTAAGGAGCTTAGCAGATATGCTTTCAAGAACACCTATAAATAATGAAAGCAATGAACTGCAGGAAGAAGAGTTTGAAGTAAATATGAGTCAAGTACTACCCATGTCTGAAATGAAATTTGACAAGTTCAAACAAGTAACACAAAATGACCCAAGTTGACAACAGTTTGGGGAAAGTAATTCTACAAGGATGACCAAAGGAAATATCAAGCCAGTGCTGAGCATAAAAACTTATTGGGATTAGAGCTCTGAAATTGCTGCCATTGATGGGGCTGTGCACAAAGGACACCCTGCCATAACAATGTCTGCACAAGGGCACAAACACTGAGTCAGTTTCAGGGACAGAAACCTATGGGATGCCATGGAAAGAACAGAGTTCTGTTGGTCCCATGTCTGAATGCCACCAGCAAAAGGGAACCTGGTGTCCTCAAAGGCGACACAAGCCAGTGGGATATAAAAGACTCTGATATGACCTAAGGGTGGGATTAGGGTGGATCCACTTTTGGTCTACGCCTCCATGATGGTAAATACGAAGTTTCAGATACTCAAGCTTGTCTGCACCTGGCTTGTAACCAACCAAGAAAGTCATTGCAGAACTCCACTTTCTGCTTTTTAGCAGAAAAAAACTTTGACTCATCATTGCAGATGAGTCAAAGTGATGCACAAACTCATGTTCTAGTGCCAAGGTGTTCACTGGCACCAGTGGGATCAAGGCAGTGCCCTCAAGTCCCCAAAATGCGTGAAAGATCTCCTCATTGTTGGTGGAGGTTTTCAGCACAACTGTAGAATCATGGAATCCTTTAGGTTGGAAAGACCCCCAGGATTATAAAGTCCAGCCTTTCAACCAATACCACAGTGCCCACGAGATGGAAAGTCAGTGGGGAAGAGGAATTGTACTCAAATAAGAGCAAAGAGCTGAAAGGAAACCCTAACTTCCATCAAGTGAGAAGCAGATATTTAATGCACCGCTTTCTTGACTCTGTGTTATGGATTTATTTCCATAATAAGGACATACAGCCCATTTCATGGCTGATCCACACAGGAAAAGGGATCCTGAAGGCAACAGGGACCTCTTGCAGGTGTTTCCTTCATTTGAAAACCTGGCTCCATCACGACTCCTGCAGATGTTTCCACTGTTGACAGATTTACTCCAATGTCAAAATTAATTGGAGCCAAGAAGAATTATTCACCCAACAAACTGAATCTATGAAGAGGGTCAAGACTCTTTCATGTTCTATCATCCAGTAAAAAAAAAAAAGATAATCATGATCCCATCAGTACCCCCTGGGAAATAGCAGCTGATAATGGCACATCACAAAACAGGATGTTGCTCTTGTAAGCTGCCGTTATCTGTTCCTACAAGGACAGGCCATGAAGGCCAGCAACCTCCCCACATCCAAATCAGCTTTGCAAACCCTTTCTAAAATTTTTTCAATTGTTGATGCACTTTGTCATCTCCATGCACTCACAAAAAGATCAATTTGCTCATTCAGAGGGGAAGAGAATGGTGAGCATGAGCTGACAATGTGTGCTCAGCTCTGGGCACACTGCTTTTACAAAGATAGTGACAAACTGGAGGCAGTTCAGAGAAGAGTGACAAAAATGATTTGTTCCTTGAGGACTGATCCATGAAAAGCAAAATACACACAATTTGGTTTAGTGATGGCTGCAGGAGGCTGTAAACGTGCATTCTAAATGTTTGAAAAATGGGCTTGCAAAAGAAGGAGGAACAAAGTTTTTGTTTGGATGCAGCTCAAGCAGAAAGAAGTAAGGCTGCATTTCAGGAAAAGTGTCCTGGAATCATCTGGAAAAACCTCATAAAAGAAGGAAAAGAAGATTTGTGCCTTAAGTAATTTTAACCCTTTAAAAACTGGAAAAATATATCAATGAAGATAATACTGACCTTGATAGGAGGATGATCCATTTCTAATTTTCTTGCTTCATTCCTGTGATCCAACCACCAGGGAAGAATCCACACGTGAAATACTGAAAGGTGGGAGCAAGGCAGAGTGGTTGGCAGGTGCTTAGCAGCAGGCAGGAGGTCAGGCTGAGGGATTGCCATGGTCCCTGTCACCCACAAAACCCGCCCCGGCCCCAGGACTGCAGCAGCAACCAAACCTTTTGTGCACAGGAATAACCCAGCTGGAAATTCAACCCTGAGTGAACCTGAATGACTGCCAGTCCAAAGCTGGGGTTGTTTGGGAATGGCTAAACCCTGAATAACCAGGAAGCCTGGAGAAAAGGAGATTTATGGGGGACCTTCTCACACTCTCCACAACTCCCTGACAGGAGGGGGCAGCAAGGTGGGGGTGGGCTCTGCTCCCAGGGAACAAGAGACAGAATGAGGGGAAATTGAGTC